>OZ010598.1:70125565-70253065 GCA_963932145.1 Acanthosepion lycidas
TCGCAAGTCCAAAGTCAAAAATGCCAGGGCCATAAAACAAAAGGAATAAAAAGATCTGTATCCAAAACTCGTAATTTTCAACTGTATTCTTCACCCATGATAATCAAGAATGAATATATATATATATATATATATATATATATATATATATATATATATATATATATATATATATATATATATATATATATATATATATATATATATATATATATATATATATATATATATATATATATATATATATATATATATATATATATATATATATATATATATATATATATATATATATATATATATATATATATATATATATATATATATATATATATATAAATAAAAAAAAATAAAAAAAAAAAATTATTATTACTTAAACGTTATTTTTAGTGGATACTCATATTTGAGTAGACGCTCCCTTTATGTATTAAGCAGTATATTCATTTATTTTCGTCTTCCGACCTGAATATTCGAGAAATTTTATTAAAGGAAAATATGTGCTTCGGTAGGATTCGATCCTGCGTCCATCTGTGCAGAGAGAACCCTCGTTAGATTTGATGTGCTTTAAATCATTTTGTTACGAAGAACATTTGCTGATCAAGCAAGGTTTAATAGTGCCTTTAAGCGAAATTTTTCGCGTCAAGGGGACGTCGGTTCGAATCCTGCCGGAGAGCACGCATTTTTCTTTAATAAGATTTCCCGAATATTCAGGCCGGTAGACGAAAATATATATACTGTTTAATAAATAAACGGAGCATCAACTCAAATACGCGTATCCACTAAAAATAACGATTGAAGTGATGAAAAGTATTTATTTCCCTTGATTTGAAATCTTAGTTCGGAAAGAATTGCATTTAAATTTCATTTGAGGATTTTATGAACTACAGTCAGTAAAGGGTAAGCCACAGGCTATCGGAGGAATAAAAAAAAACTCCCAAGTTATTCGTCTTTCACTGTGAAGCTACCTCCATTTAATCTTTGTTTTTCTATACTTTCTTCTATTAATATCGTCTTTTGGTTTCTTGAAGAATAAAATACATCAATGTTAACTCTCAAATATCTCGAGCCAATAATCACCGTTTTCTTTTTTGAAAGTCCTCTTTAAGAGTCTGCTTCTTCAATATGCCAGGTCCTTATGGGACGTTGGCGTTCATGGCTCTTCACAATTTTCTCTCCTTTGTATCACTTAGTAAATTTTTATTATGTCAATCATTTACACAAGCTCATTGGTTATATACTGTTTTCCTCTGTCACTCTTGCTTTCAATATGTCCTGTGAATATCAAATTTTTGGCAAACGTCCTCGCAATAAACCATAGTGTCAAAAGGACTGTTTTACCCACGACACCGCTTTTTTAACCACCTCCAATCTTCGGAAATATTTATTGTTTTAAAAAGCGATGATTAAAATTGTAATAAAACTTAAAGATATGAAAGTGAATTTATACATTTTCTTTCTTTTTGAGAACTGGCAATAAAAATGATAAACACTAATTAATAGATTGTTTATCTACACTATTTGCTGCCGAATTGAATCAACCCACAACAATGAATTTTCGTGTTTTTACAACTAAATTTTTTCTCGGCGTGTATGAGTTTTAAAGTTATGGTGTTAAAGTCCCTTGTTTGTAGTTGTTTGTTAAGATGAAAAGAAATGTGATTTCTTTGCATGTATGTGCGTAAAAAGAGGCAAGGAAATATGAAGGAAAATGTAAATGTCAAGTAGCTTGGTGAGTAAGAATGTAAGTGTCACGTAGTTTGGCGAAGAAGAAAGTTGAATGAATCTTTTTGAAGCCTTCGTCATGCATTGTTGCCGTTCCTTCTTCTTACTGGATGGTCTGTCTTTTATTTCCGACTTTAATCCACATATTTATTATATTATTTATTGGAATGGTTGGCAAAAGATCGATTATTACCAATTGTTCCAAACTTTATAAAATTGTAAATAATAAGGATTTCCTTTTAGTTAGTTCACATATTTTAATAATTTAGTAAATGCTTATAAATTTATGAATAAAAAATTGTTTACACATTTATTTCTTTATAAATTGATAAGTAATAAATATTACATTGCATTAGTTCTAATCATATTAGTTTTTAGAATGCTGTGAATATAAAATTGTTCTTGTAAATAAACAATCTAATGAAGAAATAGTGTTTAATATTTTTGTTGTAAATTATCAAGAACAAAAAAAAAAAATGTATAAATTCACTTTCATCATACGTTTCGGTTTTATTACAATTCTAATAATCGCTTTTTAAAAGGAGTGAAGGCAGTTAAAAAAAAGTGTTGTATTGGGAAAAACCGTCCTTTTGAAACGACATCTTGCGGGAACGTTTGTCCATGTTTGCCAGATTTTCTAAGCCCTCTTTCCTTAAAGATTTACTGCAGTTAATTTATATATAAAGTGTAGTAGTATGTCTGCCCACACACGCATAAATGAATGCCATACGGCAACCACAAAGCAACCTTTTCATATCAACTATTGTTTTATTTCTTATGCTCCTTTTAGTAAATGTTTGTAAAATTATGAATAAAAAATGAAGTAATCTAAATTATTAGGGAGAAAAGTTAAGCTAGGTCGACAAAATATTAAGAACTCCCAATATCAATAGCCCCATCAATTCTGTCTGAAGTGGATGATTTTCCATTGTCAACTTCGATTATCAATAGTTCGATATTTTTATTTTACATCGGACCGTCCAAAAATTTAGAAGTTGATTTCCTATGAAAAGTCCCATCAATTCTATTTAAAGTGTATGATTTTCCCATATAAATTCAATAATGCTCAGAAAAATATCAACTCGTTCTCTGGCATAAAAAAAAAAAAAAAATCGGTAACATCATTATCATAATCATCATCGTCATCATGAGAATTGTTTCAACTTGAAGAATCAGTTTGATTTGGAATCTTCGGCAACTTGGTAAATAACTCTTATTTCCAAATCTCTCTATCTTGTGCTTACTCGCGAAAGTTCTTTGGGTTTTCCAAGGTTTTCAATTATTCCTACTTGAAATGATGGAATTTTATTAATAGTTCTTCTAATGTCGTTGTTCAATATACATACTATGGTTGTTCGTCCAGTGTCTATGGATATTATTCTTCCATTTGCTATTGATGACAAAACCATTTCCATAATATTTACCGTTTCCAAAACGATAAACTTCAATATTAATATCGTTTTTTGATGTTGGTTTCTTGAAGATAAAATACATCAATGTTATATCGTCCCGAGACAAAAAAAATTCTTGCTTTTCTTTTTTCACAAGTCCTGTAACATTCAACGCTCCGATAGTAAAAATCTTTACATGCAATTGGAGGCATTTCTTTTCTTTTTTTTTTTTTTTTTTTGACATGCGTGATACACGCTTAGGCGCTCATGTGTCTTTCGATACATCACTGACGAGGCAGATTTTTTCCCGCAGTAGGTTGCCATTTCTTTCTGCGGTAGAAGCAGATGGATGACAAAGCCTTTAATATCAAACTCATTCCGGAATTGGACGGATCGAATGCAGATTGATCATTAGTCGATTGGATTGAAAAAAAAAAAAACGTAGAATCGGTATCTGGTGAAGGTGAAAGGTGTAGACCGAGTTCTTCCGCTGCGTCTAATCGGCGGTGAATTTGTGGTATTGTAGGGACATTGATATTATAAATAAATAAAAATAAAATATAAAATAATGATAATAATGTTACGCCCGGGGTTTCGTTGGGACTACGATAGCTCGGAACGCAACGAGAAAAAAATCCCAGGGTTCAATGCAAAAACAAAGAAGTGGGAGGGGAATTCTTCAAGTCCAGACACCGGTAAAACGTAATAAGAAATAAACAACTTGCAGACACAGAACGACAGGAGACAATACGAAAATTTATGATACAAACAGTTTATTTACAAATGTACAAGTTGCGAAAGTAAGACAAGAAAAAAAAACGAAACTTGATAACACAAGGGATGGGGAGATAAGTAATCAATTAGACAAATACTACTACGACGAATATCATAGGAATATAGAGCAAGCAGACAATAAGATATATAAAATCACGGAACACTTACAGCAGAAGGAGATCGACGTCGATTGGGTTTTTATCAAAAACACAGTTCCATGAAAAGCATGTTCATACACTCTTTTGTTTTTCTTTTGAACATAAAAGGGAGGAATTATCATTGTTCTAGTATACACATGTGGATCATAAAAGCGTAGCCGACTTGGGGGATGATGTTCTTAATTCTTCGGGCAGCAAACAGCGAAATCTGATTTTGGCGATATCTGCTTCCTCGGGCAGCAAACAGCGAAATCTGGTATTTGGTGACGTCCACTTCTACGGGTAGCAAACAGCTAAGACTGGTACTTGATGACGTCCGCTTCTTCCGAAGGCAAGCAACTGAGTGAAGAATCGTTACCGCGATACGCGCGAAACAAAACCGTCACGTGTCGGCCTACGAAAAATGCATAGGCGTCATTCATATAATCCTGACGGGGTCACTTACACCTATTCGCCACACAGCGTTCGTCTGGCCTACGATTAGAGGCCATACAGGAAATGATGGGGAAAGGGGAGGTTCTCTTCCGAGAACTGGCTACGAATTAACTGGTAATAAAAAAATATATCTTACAATCTGCGTTTTCACGGAAATAAAAAAATTATTAATATTCCTATGTTTCGTCGCAAACACAATTGTACTTAAAACATGTTTGTAAAATTTGGGGTGAGGGTACAAATATGGGCTAACGTAACAATAATGAAAATTATAAATAAAAAAAAAAAAAATAACATAAAAACGTCGTATAAAATAAATTAAATAAAAATTAAAAATAATAAAGATACTTCCAACATAGAAAAAAAAAACTGTTCCTGCCGGAAATACAGACATTCCCTCAAAAGACGTTAAGTTAAATCTCTTCGCCACGAACCTCGGTACGGCCAACACGTGTCCAACTTCTCTCTGTGATATGGCGTGTAATAATAGTGAGTGACTTCTTCCTTTTATCACATGTAAAACAATTGTAACCTAAAGATTAACACACCAATACACACAAAAAATATACATAAATTGCATGAAATTAACATACAATTTACCATGCTTTCCTGATATTTCTGTATGTTTTATTTCCTGTCAAGTATGCTTTTATCTCCATGAACACTAGGCTAATTTCCGCTACTATGATGTGTGTACCCCCTCCCCCATATCATTTGGTGACCGCCGACGTGCATAACAAAAACAACCTGTTCCCCCCAGTATACACGTAGCTGAGTGGGATAAAGCTTGTTCTTCTTACGTTCTTTGCAACAGCTTATGAACAGTTTAGTATGCAACGCTTGCACCAGGGTGAGATAACAGGCGTGTATATAGCGGAGATACGCAAGCTGTCAGAGATGTTTGGCGGTATTTCGGAGCAGCGTCTATGAGAAGTTGGTCCAGCCAGTACTTTGTTCCGGGGCTCATGAACTAAGAAAGGGCCCACGGCAACCATGCAACACCCATCCTCCCCTCGAGAACAAGCACTTTCTACTACCATCAGCGCGACATACACTTATATTCACATACTCAAACATCAAGATACTTATCACGCCACACTTTATCTTATTAGTATTTATTATTAATTATCGTAGGTCTAGTTGTATAAACACAATACCAAGACTATCTACCTAGAACCCAGGGTAGATGCGTAAATTAGCGTAATGATGTGACTATCACACACCAGAATTTTCGCGTCATTATGTGTCAGTCGTTCAACTCTTGAACGACAGATCGGTTGAACTCTCTGCCTTCGGGAGGAACACGAAGGAGGCTACGTGGTGGGTGACTGAATATCGTCATTATGTATTACTATTTTATTTCGCAAGGACTTTATGTATTGTAATTGTTAAAGAGTTCAAGATCTTATTAGTATGAACGTTTAAAAAGCATTTCTCTATATGACAGAACCTAAAAGGTGATTGGTGAAAGCAATCGTAAATACTGATTCATGTTGCTGCATTAATTGAATATATTTGAACATTATGTTATATCTGCTCATGGAAATAAAATATTTATGAGAGTTTACATGTACATTTACTGGATATCAAATCCTAAATTTTGGGGGAAAATCTTTGCCTGCCTCAGGCCCACAAAGGGGTTTTGCACCGACTTGTAAAATTTCCTTTGAATGTCCTGGTTCGGAGTGTGCTATCTTGTCTGGACTGGGAGCCCACCTTAAGCAGCTCCTTCGCGCATCTTCCTACATAGAAATCATGAATTTGGGCAAAATATTAGGTTGTGTCAGGGCAATCATGAAAGACGAGACGTCAGCAGAAGAATTGATTGTATTAGGTTGGTGCAAAAATAATTTCGTTTTCTCACATAGTAACATATGTTAGAAAACGAATTTTTTTTTGCACCAACCTAATAGTATCCGCGCAGCCAATGAACCTTGATGGTGAGTCATATCACATAGAAAATAACTCTGGAAAATTAGACATTATAGGTGTAACGGACAGAATCAGCTCTGGCGATGGAATTCTTGAGTCAGCGAGGAGGGACAAGTAGAAGAAGACTCAAGAATTTGTGATGCCACTAGTGCAGCCAGTTTGGTCACCTGGTTCGGAATTGCTCAGGAAATGGATTGGGGGGCAAGGCATTAACGCGCGTCTCCTCCCCAAATAAGAACTAAGATATAACCCTAACTGTAATCGAGATGTATGTTGATGGAATTGAGTTTACAACGTTGGTGATCACTGACCGCTTTTGCACGTTCAGGAGCAGGTCAGTTTGTCGTCTTTGGAGGAAGAAAAGGGTGAAAGTGCCCACTACTGATGGAAAGACGCTGAGGTACTGTGGAGTTGGCAGAATTCGGCTTGGAGTCCGGTTTGTAGATTCAGTTAATGTCAAAGTTCTGGTTGTTGGAGAAAATCGCTTGACTGCGAACCCAATTCAAATTCAAATGTTGAATCCAAAGAAGGATCTGCAATGTAATCGATCCTGACTTGACATCTCGACTTCAGTCACTTTCTCACAGACGTGATGTAGCTTCCCTCTGCCTTTTCTACAAATATTTTCATGGCAATTGTTCCCTGATGCCATGACTACACGAATTTAAGCGTGCTACTAGTTTGGCATCTAGCTTCCACCATTTTACTGTTGAAATATTTAAATGCAACCACCACTTCTACTCCAGAGGTTTCTTTTCTTGCACTTCCCAACAGTGGAACTTCCTTCCTCTTTCTTGCTTCCCTGATAACTACAATCTTGAAAAATTTAAATGCAACGTCAATCGCCATCTTCTGTGGCCCTGATTCCCATTCTTCTTTTTTTCTTTTCTCAGTCCCCTCTATACACAGTTGTTTCCCTCACTTTCACTCTCTGTAACCCCGTACGTGCTAGTGGGACTCCCACCTTGCTTGGGGTGAAATGCTTAAAAAAACTAGGAGGCAAGGAGTTACTAAGTATCAGAGAATATGAGAGGAAACTACTATTAGGGAGAGAGGACAATAAAAGAACAAGAATTTAGAGGACAGAATATAACGATTGGCATTGCATTTAAATTTTTGAAGATCAACGTTGACTGGGAAGCAAGAAACCGGAAGAGATTTCCACAAGCGAGAAGTGCTATGGAAGGAATTGTTAGCATAGAACTTACGGTTGAATGTAGCTATTTTAACTGCAAACGATGAGATATTGCCGCCAATCTTGTACTGCGCTTAAATTCATAAAGTCTACGTACCATAATGAAAAGTTCATCAGAACGATTACCATTAAAGTATTTAAAGAAAAGGATCAAGGAAGCCCCGTTGCAGCGATGGAAAAGAGACTGGGGTCGAGATTCTAGGTCAGGATTAATAACATTGCTAGTAGGCAATTAAAACAGTTCCTAGACAAGTGGTGAATCCGAATTCGGCTGCGATGCACGTATGAGCTGTCAGGGAATGGCGTAACAGAGAGGGGCCATCAGACCATAAAAGAGATCACTAGCAGGAAGCAATGCACAGTAATGGAAGCGGCGTACTGATATAACATGGCACCGAAAGACGAAGTGTCAATCGCAACAGCAACAGCCAATAGTATCTACATATATTGAGTCCGGATAAAGAGCATCGACACTACGTTCCCATCCGATTATGAGGAGCTGCACGAACCATATAGCGTTGAGATTCTGTCTGGGTAAAAACCCACAATAGCCGATGTACTACCATTTTTAGAAAGGGGTGATTCACGGGCGTCATCAATCAACACTTGGTACTGGTTAACGGGACTCCGTGCTATATAAAAGATCTCCGTTTCGCTTTGGGGATAACTTTGCTGACAGACAGCGACAGTTATGCGTCTTTCATGAGTGAGATGCTTCTCCCACGCGAATCATACACACTCAGTGATTCCCCTGACGACCCACCTTTTAGCCGAAGCTTATCAGAAGAGTCCGCCGATATTTTCTCTGATAGGCCGTCTGAAAAAGAGATGGAGATCGTCCGCCTACGGAGAAGCACACGGATAAAGAGTCCGACCCCTAGCTGACATCTCTGTGATCAAGAGATCAGGGAGGAGTGCTAACAAAATACCAACCCGTTTTCTGGCATATTACGGTAACGTTTGAGTATTTGAATACGTGCGTTCAGGCCGACAGCCAGCCAGCCAGCGTTTTTTGAGTCAGTGTTTTTCAGCTAGTCGATAAGTGGATTCAAAGCGGCGACGGACTTGATATTAATATTGGCGATAGAGAGCACAAGTTAACGGCTTTTAGAGGAGACGTTGTGGAAATGGTTTTGCCATCAATTCCAAACGGAAGAATAACATCCATAGACAGGAGAATGTCTCAGACAGAATATCAGTTTTGCAGCTCAAGACGAGTAATATGAATGCATTCAGACTGAAGGTATATATATTATAATAGATAGAAGAAAATTAACATTAAGTAAAAACAAATACGTCGACCAACCATCGTATACACACTGAACATTAAAAGAACTATCAATAAAATTCCATCATTCCTCGTAAAAAAAAAACTCTGAAGAGATTAGAAGCGTGAGTTTGCAAAGACAGAGCTTTGGAGAGATATTTACAAAGTTGCTGAAAATGAGAAATCACACTGATTTGCAGTGTGCCTCCAAGTCAAAACAGATCTGATGGTGAGGATGATGAAGTTAGCAGTGATGGTGCCACCCTTCGTACTGTTTGTTTTTGTTCTGGGAGACCCATTACAGACGGTTAAGATCACCCGCTTTTGCAGACAAGCCTGTAATTTTGTTTTAGTGAATTTTTTTCTTTTTCTAATCAATTCACCCCAAGCAAGGCGATAATGTCAGTAAGACGCAAGAGGCTACTTGGGAGGGAAAGATAGCGAAAAAGACTTTAGAAGGAACAGGAAACCCAATCCTAAACAGAAAGCAAGCGATAAATCTCTACTCTTGTTCAAAAGACCGAAGAGGGTGGGAACTGAATAATAGGCGAACCTATCGGGTTTTCCTACCGGGGAAAATAAAGAAATAGTAAAAATTTCAGAGTTTTTACCGGAGACATTAGAAGTATAGAAGTGAAGTAGACTTTAACAGAAGGAACTAGAAACCCTATCCTAAACAGGAAACGAGTTAAACCGCTTCTCTTCTTCAAAAGGCCGGGAAGGAGTGCGAACGGGACAATAGGTGAACCTCCTACTGAAGAAAATAAAGAAATAGTAAAAAAAAATTTTTTTAACGGAGACGTTAGAAGTATAGAATTGAAGTACACGTTAGCAAGAAGGAACCGAAAACCAAATCCCAAACAGGAAACAAGGAATAAAACTCTACTCCAGTTCAAAGGACCTGGGAGGAGTGTGAACCGGATGATAGACTCTGTGATTCTACAACTACTCCTATGTGTTTAGTTTAAGTAGTCTGTTGTCATTTTTTAATTATAAATTATTTTCTATATTCCCATCAGTATAATTGAAAGAGAATGTTCCCGTGATGTTAATTTTCATATCCAATATTTAGTTCTCACACTCGGGCTGTCAAAATAATTTAGAAGAAAATTTCTTATCTATATTCCGACCAATTCCATTCAAAGTGGCTGTTTTTCCAATGTAAATTTCCAGGTTTAATAATTCAATATATTTAGATTAACCGCTCTATGAAAAAAAAAAAAAAGTTAATTTCTTATCAATAATCTCATCCAAGTGAATGCTTTTTTCCAATATCAATTTCCATATTCAGTAGTTCTATGTGTTTAGTTTAGCGGGATCGTCAAACCGGTTCAGAAGTTAATTTTTTTTTAATAGTCGAATCGTTTTTATTGGAAGTTGCAATGACGATTTCCATGTTCCATAATTCAATATATTTGCTTTTTTAATCATTTCACACCAAGCAAGGCAATGAAGCCACTAAGACACAAGAGGTTACTGAGTGTGAAAGAATATTTGAAAAAAATATATTAAAATGAGAGAACAATAAAAAGAAACACCAGACCGGATATAAAAGCAATATTCAATGCATGAACGAATGGTAGACTTACAAATATGTAAGAAACATTCTAGTGAAAATCATCTTTCCTATCAGCAGACCTAGCAGTTGATTCAGTATAATATTTCTACTTCATGTCAGCAGAAAACGTTAGTCCATAAAGGTGCAATGACTCACTTTCCTGGAGGTTAGCTCCAGGAGACTGAAACATGCTGATAGGAGGCAAAAAAAAAGAATAAGATAGCAATTGATCATCTGCCTTGTATACTACAAATGAAAAGATTTGCAATAAATTAAATTAGTTTTTAATATGTATATCTATGTAAACATATTTTACCTTAAAAGTATATACAGCGCAAATCTTAATTTAAGACTTCGTTTAACAAACCGTACATTATGGCGTACAAATCGAGTTTTCAAGCCTAAAAGAAATATTTTCAAAACTAGGTGCCGACTTATATGGCGGGTATAAATGCAAAATATTACCGTGTTGTAAACAAGTGGGACATCACCCTAAATGTACATTGTACACTACTTAACATCGCTCCAGCAGGCTACCACTAACATCGTGATTTTCCAAGGGTAGCTTAGATGTAGCACAAGGCCGATAGGGGACACCCAGTGAGGGTCGGACTCACTACTCAGTAACAATTGTTCTAGCGAGACAAGCTTGGTAACCATTATACCGCCTCGAGGTGCCAAATGATTTTTAAGCGTAGCTTAGATGTTACACACGGTCGAGAGTGTGGAGCACCCAGTGAGGATCGAACTCACTATTCAGTCGTAATTGTTTTGGCGAGACAAATTTGCTAACCATTACACCACGCCCAGGCTGCCACTAAAATATCCCACTAAAACTTATGTTTGGTGAATATATTTGGCATATTAACTCAGAAATTAATATAAAATAAGAAAATGGTAACACGAATTCCGTATTCTATTAACGATACAGCACACATCGCGTCCAAATGGTGATACACTAAGTGTAAACACTGACCGAAGGGTATGTTTGGAGGTCGACCTTTACGGTAGGTACAAACCTAACAAAGAATTTTGAGCTAAAATCTTAATGTCGATTTATACGTCAGGTCGACTTGTACGCCGCAATTTATGGTAATGCTTCAAGTACCTGTAAGATGCACTGAATTTCACTTTCTTTAAATTTTATGTTCAAATTATAGGTAATAATTTCAAAATAAAATATCAGAAAATTCTATTTCTACGTTATCTGCTCGGTCAATATATATATATATATATATATATATATATATATATATATATATTATTTATTATAGTAGATTAAAACAAAAACGTTAAAAATCGCTACATAATACCTTTCATATTTCAGCACTAAGTTATGCCTCTTCAGGCGATGGTAAATAAATATTTGTTCTTATCTAATACCTGGATACATACACACACACACGCGCGCGCATACACACACACACACACACACATATATATATATATATATATATATATATATATATATATAGTAAGCAATGCTCTCAGTTCCCAGTGAGCTTACCAAGTGCCTGGGCAACAAATATATATTTATATATGTTTCTCTTATCCCTTCTGTTTCCCTTTCTCTTTGTCTTTATGCATCTATCTACGAGGGTCGCCTGGAAAGTTCATAGACTGACTAAGATATAAGTGTAAGTAGACTAAAGGATATGTAAGTCTACCAGAATACAAAAGCTGTTCGCTAATTCTACATCCCTGTTTCTCTCATAAGATGTGTGTATATAACACCTGTAAAAAACACCTGTTTCACTAATGATCCTGGCAGACTAAAAGAACACACACCACACAATATAGACCCATCACATTCTCGCTGCACATACTACTGACTCAAGACCCATAAACTTATATGGTCTCCTGCACACAAGAATTCGGTTGTCTACCCAAAAGAACTAGAAACATGACTCGTCTAATCAGTTGACACGGCAACAATCTTTTACGGACCACGACACGTAGTTGAAACATTGTAAAGTTATGGATGTTGCAAGTATACAGACATTAAATTTTTTCCATTGCCCAAATCCCTTACTTAAACCATGGACGTCCTTACTCGTTTCCCTAGCCAAACCGAGCAACATGCTTCTCGGTTGTATCTATTTCTTACCTCCTCTCCCTGCTCTTGCAAAACTTCACAATACTGCCCTCTTGGTAACTCGTACCACTCTGTGGTAACTATTGATATCTCTTTCCAAGCCTCCATTAAACAGGAACTCCTTATCTATAAGATCTCTTTCCGATACCAGCATGCGGATTGGGACCGATTCCGCGATTTTTTTTTGTGACGCCTCTTAGACTGACATCATCAATTTCCCAATTCAAAAATACGCCACTGAGGTTTCTTCTTCGGTCAAAGCCGGCATGGACGCTTTCATCCCTTCTCAGAAATGCCAGGTGAAACCACAATCCTCTCCATGATTCTCACCAGCATGCTCGGCTGCCATAGCACACAGGAACCACTATTTCCGGCTATACCAGCAGGGTAACTCTCATCATAACAGGTGCCTATTGCTACTGCTCGTAGCAAATGTAAGCGAGTCCTCGAAGGCGCTAAGTCACTGTTTGCTGAGAGAAATGAGGCACCGCATAGCCTCGAAAAACTTTGACACTTTTGAAGACTTGCGTCTCTGTAATAGGGTACTAAATAAGTGCAAGGATTCTATCCTTCCCCCTCTTCAATCGATCTGAGGTGTTATTATCCTCTGTCGATAAAGGTGAATGCTTTGCCAGTAATTTCTCCTCAAACTCTACTCATGACTCATCTGTAGTATCCCTACCTAACTTCCCACTTAGAACTGATTCTCTGTTGAGTGATATGTATATAACACCTTCCATGGTTTCTGCTATCATCTATAACCTTGATCCTCACAAAGCATGTGGATTCGATAGTATGTCCATGTGATAGCCATTAAGAAGTAGGATCCCAAACTAATTTATATTCTCTCTAAACTGTATAATAAATTCCTCGCATGCTTCTTGCTTTCCTGATTGCTGGAAGTTTTCGTCTGTTGTTCCTGTTTTTAAGAATTCTAGTGAACCATCTGACCCATTCAACTATCGGCCTATTAACCGTCTGCTTCTGTTTGGAAAACTTCCACAGGACCTAATCAATGCTGAATTGGTTCGTCATCTATCATAACAGGGCCTTTTCTCGGACAAGCAGTACGGCTATCGTTTCTCCAGATCAACTGCTGATGTACTAACGATAACGATAATTGTGGAGAGTGTCTATCGTGCTTTAGATAAAAACGGTGAAGCAAGGTCTGGTATTCAGGTTTTCTTCACAAGCTGAAAAGCTTCAGTATCTTTTGAGCTGATCTAGTTGTTCCTCTCAAATTGTAAAATGAAAAATTTCCTGAACGGCAACTCGTCTACATCCTTTTGTACGAACGCGGGTGTACCCCAGGGCTCCATCCTTGGTCATACGCTGTTTTAGTCTTCATTAACGACCTTCCCAATGACATCAGCTCTCAAAATGGCATTGACCCCTGCCTCGATAGTAAGGTTGATCAGCTAGACAAGGTCAAAATAGCAGCCGGTGTACAAAATGACCGCAAGACCGTCGTTAACTGGGGAAAAAGATGGCTTGTCAATTTTAACGCCTTCAAAACTAAACTGCTCTCCTCTCTGCCTTCCATTAGAATGACTAATGCTATCCTCCAAGAAAGTGACTCATTACGCCCTATCTGGCTAACATTCTCAGCTACCATGAAGTGGAAAGGCTACATTGAATCTATCGTCAGCTGCAAAGGATGTCGGTTCACTGTGTCGAGCAAGATAATTTTTCTCTACAGAATCTATCTTACATATCTATAAGTCTACCATTCGTCCATGCTTAGAATATTGCTGCCATATATGGTCCGGTGTCCCTGCTATTTTCCTAGAGCTGCTCGATATGATCCAAAGAATCAGCTATATTATTAATTCTGATCTCGCGGCTCGGCTTCAGTCACTTGCCATCACCGTAACGTTGCCTACTTGTTCCTTTTTTTCTATAAATACTTCATGGTAATTGTTCGGATGAGCTCTGCGCTATGGTACCTAGACTGAATGAATTTAATTGACTGGCAGTGAGATCCCATCAATTTACAGTTGACCGAGTTAGATGAAGCCGTAACTTCTATGTTAACAGTTTCTTATCCCTCTTTTCTCGTTTGTGCAACTCCCACCGGTTCCATGCTTTACAACCAACATTAATCTGCAAAAATTTAAATGCCATGTCAATTTTTATCTACTGCTCCCCAAACCCAATTGCTCTTTTCTCTGTCCTCATTAGTAATGTTTCTGTCCCTAATTCCTCCACACCCTGTAACCCCTTGCGTGGTAGTGGCTGTATTGCCTTGCTTGGGGTGATAATAGTTAAAAAAAATTGCATAGTTTTCTAGTTAAGGTGAAGTGTAGTAAAAGAGACACTCTGAAAATGTTCGTATTGGAGCTTCCGGCACGAATGCCAAGCGGTGTAGCATGCCGGTTTCGAATTTCTGGCCGAGTGAATTACATCATAGTGCTCTTTTTCTCACAGACGGTGCCCAACTGACCCTACTATAATGTGCAATTAATAATATAACATGGCGATAATTTACCCATCGCATCCTGCGATATATATATATATATATATATATATATATATATATATATATAAAGAATTAATAAATTTTTTTTTAATCCGACATATTTTTATCACTTTAAACCTTATTTTTAGTGGATACTCATATTTCAGTAGACACTCCATTTATTTTAAACATTTTTCTCAAGAACACAGGCCGGTAGCCGAAATAAGTATTTAGAATAAACGGAGCGTCTACTTAAATACGAATATCCACTAAAAATAACATTTGAAATAATAAAAATACAAACCTACAATATATACATATGTATGTATGTATGTATGTATGTATGTATGTGTGTGTATGTGTTTGTGTGTGTGTATCAATACCTCATTTTATGTTTCCGCAGTAAATGAAATCTCGTTATAACAGAGATGTCGATGCAGGTGATAATCAGGATTTATTACGCGCTGATAACAACACACTCAGCTATGAAAACCTCATGGCGTTCACAGGATCGCAAGTGTCAGATAGCGGAGAATAGACTCCTCCTCAACCGGTTTTAACGACAGAGATCTTATCTACAAGTCTTGGTGAAATAACTCTTACCAAAGAGCGACTTTCCGAAAACTATCTACATTTTTTACAACGCATGAAAGTTAAAAGATCTGTAATATCGGTTCAATATATACAGGGTGATTGAAAAATAACCCCCTGTTAGGTGTATGATGGACTCTCTCGTCTCGTAAAAATTATAGTTAGACCGCAGAGTCCATCATACATGAAATAGGGAGTTACTTTTCAATCATCCTGTATATGAGGGATTCATAATAAGAAGGCAAACGAGTTAAAAGCATTTCATGTCGTTTATAAATATATATATATATATATATATATATATATATATATATATATTAGGTTGGTGCAAAAATAATTTCGTTTTCTAACATATGTTACTATGTGAGAAAACGAAATTATTTTTGCACCAACCTAATATATATATATATATATATGTACAGTGTAACCCGGATATAAGAGACCAGGATATAAGAGAAACCCGGATATAAGATAGATTTTCTCTGGTTCCAAATTAGAGCCATACTTACCTAAACAAAATAGACCAAACCCAGATATAAGAGAAACCCGGATATAAGATACTTCTTCTCCGGTCCCGACAACTAACTCATATCCGGGTTACACTGTATATATATATATATATATATATATATATATATATATATATATATATATATATATATATATATATATATATATATATATATATAAAAAGAAGTCCTTGGTATAACGATAAACTATATCCGGAAGCAAGACCTCTGATCGGGAGATTGGAGGTTTTGAGGAGTAAACCATCTCTTAATTGTAGGTATTGTCCAGCAAGACATCTCAGGAATGAGTTGCAATTTGAAAAAAAATATCTGTTACGCAACCTGATCTTCCTTTCTTAGTAATGAGGTATTCCATTATTGGGGCAACATGAGGCCTTACTCGGTGCCAACAATCTAACATGTTTCATATTTACTATAACAGCAGAATATGCCATTAGTATTAGGTTGGTGCAAAAATAATATCGTTTTTTGACGTTAAAAATACGTAAAAAAAACGATATTATTTTTGCACCAACCTAATAAATATCGCAGATCACGCTGCTAAATGCTTTTTCTTATGTTTCGTGATAACTTACTTTTTTTTTTACTTTTAATGATTTGAAAAGAATTCTTCCTTACATGTTACAACCGATTTAAATGTACACATAGAAATCCTTGATTACTTATACAAGAAAACTAATACAATTTCAAAATTATTTAAATATGAACGTTCGTATTAGCTTTGTTTGGATATTTTTCTTTTAATGATCTAAAAAACAGAATTCTTACTTACATGCGATAATAGAATTAATCTTTGATTCTGTCAGTTAGGTGCCATACGTAATACACTCTTAGGCGATCATGTACCTTTCGATAGATGACTGACGAGGCAAATTTTTGCCATTTCTTTCTGCGGTAGACCAGTTGCCATCCAAGTCTATAGAACCCGGTCTGTCCTGCTATTTGCCCATAGAATGGGATGGGGGAGAAGAAGATTTATACCTTTCACAAGGGTATTAGCATGTAAGTGAATGGATTCGACTGGAATTCGAACTCGGCTCTCTGATTGCTCTGAACCTCTTTCCATTACTCTACCGCGTCTCCTTGGTTACTCGTGCAGAAAATATAACAAATGCAATTGCAACATTTTTATTTTCAACCCTCATTTCTGATGGTACAGATAAACTAGTTTTAAATAATACAGTGTAACCCGGATATAAGAGAGTTGTCGGGACCAGAGAAGAAGTCTCTTATATCCGTGTTTCTCTTATATCAGGGTCTCTTATATCCGGGTTACACTATACTTCAATTATTAAAGGATCCCATTTATGACTTAGGTGATTTTTCCTTCCATCCTTATTGCAAGATATTGTGCAATTCTTATGGTTTGTGCAAAGCTACATTTAACCTATTAATATGTCTGAAGATGACGTAACTTTCTTACTTCATAACAATAATAATAAGACAAAGGATAACTTTATATTTATTTTTATTGTTTTCCTTAATTTTATTCTTCTTTTATACGTACCATGTTCCTTCAGGATATAGGCGATCATGGCTCTCCACAATTTCCTGTTATTTGTAGTTATTATCTTAGTAATTTTTTTTTTTTTGCTATCTCTCCTAAACTCTGTTCTGCCATCCATTTACAAAAAACTCGTTGTGTATGTTACACTGTGTTTTCGCCTGTCCCTCTTGCCTTCAATCTGTCCTGTGAGTATCACATTTTCCAAACCGTCTTTCCTCATTATGTACCCTAGACATTTCAACAGTCTCTTTCTGATGCTAAGTATAAATATACTTTTTGTTTCCATTTTCCCTGAAATTTCGTCATTGCTCACATATTCAGTCCATGATATTCTCAGCAACCTTCTGTAGAACCACATTTTTGTTAACGCTAGTCTTTTCTTCATCTATGATGAAATTGTCCAGCATTCGCTGTCATATAAGCGGACCTATATTACATAACAATTCAATACTCTTTGCTTTGTTGCAAACGAAATTTTCTTGTTTAATACCTTGTTTAACATTTAGAAGGCATCTTTCGTTGTCCCAATGTACCTTCGGATTTTGGTGTAGTTTTTTTTTTCCGTTATGTGTTAAAAAACTTCCTAGATATAGAAATGTTTAATTTTAAAAAATAATATCTTTTTTCTTTGGAAGTGACCTGGTACCGCCGAGTTTTTGATTATCAGTCAAGAAACTTTTTGGCACTTCGATCGAAACTGAATTGTGGGGGAAGATTTTCCTCTCTCACTCGAGAAAATCAAGGTAAGAAATTACTTTTGAATTAAAAAAAATAATCTTAAATTGTTAATGCAGTAAATATAACCAATGTAATTAAAAAGTTACTTCAATATTTCCGTAATTTTTGACACTGCGGGTATAAAGTGTATGTTAAGTCTTTAATAGGTCACGAAGAACCGTTTGCAGTTACTTGCAAAAACATGACTATACGACATGATTGTATACACAATGAAATTGGAAATCTCCTTTCTAAACAAGCTACAACTTGTATAGGCAAGTGTCGGTCACAAGCGTCAGACAATCAACCAATCGTCTCTTGAATGATTTGCTTGTCTCGAACAAAATTATTTTCTTTCTTTTTTTTTTTTTACCTCCTTCAAAGTTAGGAATTCTTAACAAGAAGAAATAGCTTTTTGGAAACAATTGGAAACTTTGGGTAAAAATGCAGAATATCGCTACAACCACCACCATCACCAATACTCCCTTTGTGCATGTATATCTTGGATACTCATTCATTTACAATTGAATTTATTTCTCTCTCTTTATGTGCAGGGTCCACTCAGGATGTAGGCGATCATGGATCTCCACAATTTCCTGTCCCTTGCAGCTCTAAATAAATTCTGTCTTTTCGTTAATTCTGAACCCCGAAGAAAGGGGAATTTCATAGGAAGAATTTACAGAAATTTAAAATCAATCTTAACCGGTCTGATTTTTATTTTTATTTTTTTGAACACTTAATATTTAATATATTTAAAGATAAGCGACCACAGAAAATAAATCGATTGAAAATTTAATTTTAAGCCGCGTAAAATTGTGGTCTGAATCTGAAAATAAAACTCGAATATTGTTTTGTTAGTGACATAATTAAAATAATCAACGTAATTTACCCATTTGAATCTTTTAGTTTGTGTGCGGGTATTTATTCTGTGTTTTTACCGATTTTTTTTATATATAGTAGAATCCCTCATAACTGGAATCCCTCATATCCGGAATCCCTCATATCCAGAATCCCTCATATCCGGAGTGCCTCATATCCGGAATCCCTCATATCTGAACATGATTTTGATGTGTATATTTGAACTATTTGGGTGATATGTAATTTTTGTTTTTCAGGAAATTTACTTTGGATCGTGTCGTTCAACGATTGTCAGTGAGGTAATGTCTTCTTAATCTGTTAGCGAAGTGAGTTCGCCATTAATTACATTAACTTTATCGATTTATTCTTTGAATGACTATTTTACAATATATATATATATATATATATATATATATATATATATATATATATATATATATATATATATAATGGTAAGAGCCAGTTATCCTCATTACTATAATGAATAGACTGGTTCATTATGATTAGTTCTGGGTAATTGTTTAAGAAGATAATACTGTTGCAGTAACTTGTCTAGAAATATATCAGATCCTTTTGTTCTCACCCCAATTCGTCTTTCGAAAATCAGTTGCAATCTCATTACTGTATAAAACTCTGTGAACTTTGTATCTTGTGTGTTTGCCAGAAGTCATATAGAGAGAGTGGGGAAAGGAAAGATATAAACAAGTCATATATAGAGAGTTGAGAAAAGAAATATGTATATATTTATTATCGTGTAGGAAGTGGGAGATGGAACAGATTTTCTTACGAGAAAGTGTATAAAACACGAAATCCGGCCCCAAACAGGATACGCAAAAGCTGTCGTCAAGGTCCAACGTCACTCTCGCTTGTGAAATTCACGACCTCATGCTAAGAGCGAGAGCGCTGACAAACTTCAAACTGACCGCTTCAGACTACGGCAACACCGTCGACAGTAAAAAAAAAAAATAAAATAAAAATAAATAACAAAAAACAAATTCTATCTCTTGTATCCGTTTTTTTATGGACCACCCACGCACATGTTGACCTTTTCACACAAACACACATATAACATTTCATTGTTTCTCACATACGTACACAAAAAGAATTTATATTTTATTTCAGAATTTTTAACCCAAACAAAAACACATTACTTTCCAATCTATGACCAATTGTTTGTATTCTTGTTATAATGTTTATTTGTTGAAACTACGTTGTCTTTTCTACTGAATATTAGTCTTTCACTGAAAATTGTTTGATTATTCTAAACGGCCGAATTACGCGCAGTCCCGCAACAATATTTCTTGTTATTGCATCGAATCACAACACAACAAATTTTGACATTCCAACCTCTTATTGTTCAACTTTCTTCAAACAGACAATTTTTTAATGTTGAAAGCAACTTCAATAACTGTAAATAAATGTATTTTTAAAATATATCTACTTTCACAAACTCTTTATGAAACTAAATGTAAACAGTACACAACCAGGTTGAGCCAACGGGTCACGGGTGGTATAGTAACGTAGAATATTTAGTGATTCTTTCGGACTAGAATCCTTAACTTTAGATAATGTAAATCAAAACTCTTTGGCCACTCTAATCTCCCGCCTTACTAATCTGCATATCTCATCGAGTGGTCTTCCACAGAATTTTGAATATTTCGTAATTTTTGCTGTTATTGAAAGTATTCAACATAATTAAGTAATTCTTTCTGGATAGCTTTTCATTTTTTTTTTCATCACTATACGTATTTCGGCTAGTTTACTCCCCAAACATCTGTGTCAGAGAGTACATTTTTGACAAGCAAATATGTTGTAAAATAAATATTTACTAGCAGTACTCGTTAAAATTTTAGCGTTTTCCTGCTTGAATTTTCTGATGAATCATAATTCTTAATTTAATGATTGAAAATATCTCTTTGCGAGTTCCGCAACTATAAAATACTCGAGGAAAATTTCCCATTGCATCTTTAAATATTTGAGCTTAAGAACTTTAACAAAATATTGCAATAACAAGCATAAGTATGAATGCAGGTCATTATTAAATGTAGTAAGAAGATATAAATGAAGATTAAAAATTGACAATTTTTAATCTTCACTGAAGCAGACGTTAAAGACATGAGAGTATTATCGGCTCCTCTATCCTGCCTTTCTTTCTTTGGCTTACAGTCATATCACACTGAAACATTGTCTCTCATCCGACCACCCAAGTTAAATAACGTCAAACCTGCTCAGTACCTAGATCAGAGACCGCTTGGAAATACCAGGTGCTGTCAGATTGGATGTGCGAGTGGTGTAATGGATAACGTTTCAAAATGAGAAATCAAAGTTTCAATTCCTATCGGTTTCCTTATATTTTATGAGCAAATAACATTGGGAAAGGTATGCATTCACCTCTTCTCCCCCCCCCCCAGCTATGGGTCAATTAATAGGATTTGTATCAGAAAATGATTACCTCTAAAAACAATTCTTACAATCCAAATATATTTGCTGGCTTTAAATAACTTGTAAAAGGTTGATAAGCCGTAAATAAAATAAATCAATCAATCTTTATTTCTTCTTCTTCTTCTTCTTCTTCTTCTTATTATTATTATTATTATTATTATTATTATTATTTCCTTTTCATTAAAATTAAACAGCGTTCCGATATATCTTTTTCTTCCGTTTTTCCACGCAACCAAAACGGAATGGTCCATTTTTTATTTGACGCAATGGCATTGTGTAACCCACGCGCTATATAACTCATGAAAGAAGAAACAAAATTATAACGTCATTGTGTAATTTTTTTTATCATTAGGCCTCAGACAACGTGTGTGTTTGTGCTTGTTTTCCTACTTATATTTGTGTCCTTCTATGTGTAAGTGTATGTATATATCTGCTTGTATGTATGTGTGTGCATGTGTCCGTACGCGTATGTATGTGGTGTGTACGTGTATGTATGTATATGCATATGCATATTAGTACGTGCGTGTGTATGCGCATGTGTGTATACTTATGCGAGTCTGTGCGTGTGATGGAATGTAATGCTTCCGAAGGAAGCAAGAAACGATTGGCAAAAACACAGAGAGAGCAGTCAAGTTGTCACGCCACAAATTACTCTAGTGGAGTGATTTTCATTGACCGACAACGTTAGCTTTTCAATGGAACGCGTAGAGTCTTAGACCGATCAAATTCAAAGGATTCTGGTTTATCCACGCACGTGACCAAAACCAACAAAAATAAAACACAGACGGTTGCATTTTTTTTTTTGGTTCTTCTCTTTTAAAAGATTCATTCTTCAATCCGTCGGTTAAGACGACATGACCCGCGTTGTTGGACTGTCTCGGTTGAGTTAGAAATTTTCTGTTTTCTTTGTTCACAGCGCAATTTAATATCGAAAATATTTTCAATTTTATCTTGGCAAATCTGATTGATATAGAACAAATTCAATAGAGGAATAATACGAACCAAATTGAATTGCAATTTGATGGTTATATATGATAACAAATAATAAGTCGTTCCTAAATTGCGAATTTCAGTCATGTTATTTGGTGTAAAAATGACGAAAAGCTAGCTTTTATACTCACGATGAAAAATGTGAAATAATTATTTCGATGAAGCCTTTTGATTATTATATATTATTAGTAGTTTTCTTCTTTTTCTATATGCGGTGTCCTTTTAGGTCATTAGCGATCATGGCTCTCCACAATTTCCTGTCCTTGGTAACTCTCAATAAATTTTGTCTTTCTCTTACTCTTCTTAACCTTGTTCCGCCATCTGTTTACTCAAGCTCGCTTAGTGGATAATGCCTTGTTTTCCTCTGTCCCTTTTGCCTTTAATCTGTCCTGATTGTATCAAATTTTCCAAGGCCTGTTTCTTCATTATATCCCTTCAGGACATTGGCAATCATGGCTCTCCACAGTTTCCTGCTCTTTGTAGCTCTCAATAAATTTTGTCGTTCTGTTATCTCTCCTAAACCTTGTTCCACCAACTATTTACTTCAGCTCGCTAGTTAGGCAATGGCTTCTTTTCCTCTGTCCCTCTTGCCTTCAATCTGTCTTGCTTTATGTGACCTTAAACTACCGTTTCAGAGAAATTGCGTATTTCATCATTGTTAGGATCAACCCTAAAATATTAAATAAAAGGGAGATAACTCCAAACTTAACACGAGTTACGTGTCATAAGGATTTTTATCTCCAGACAATAGAGAGTTCACCTCGTATCTTTCTCGAACATGGCGAACTGAACTACCACACAATCATGCATGTAATTTCAATCCACGTTGAATCCAATCAAATCAACATCTATCTGTATGTATTCTTAATAAATATAATTCTGTTAAGTTATGTGGAGTACCTCTATGTTGTTATAATTTCAATTTTTTCATTACTAATCGTATTAATCTCACAAACTTTAGAAGCAACATTATTCGACCATGATAGGCCATTTTCATATAATACACAGGCAACACGTTATTCGTGGTAAAACCCTGTTTATCATTCATAAAATAAATAGGGAAATAACTTTAGTATATTTACGTAAACTTTCAAAGGAAGCTGTTGGTGACCTTCTACCAATTCTCTATTGATAGTGTGCTGGTGTACTGCATCACTGTTTGGTATTCGAGTTGCTCGGCAGCGGACAAGAAGATGTTGACCCAGAAAATAATCAGATGTTTGCTGTCCTCCTTGAAGGACATTTCTAATTCTCGTGGTCACAGCAGAGCAGAAAACATAACGGAGAACAGCACGCATAAGGTCCGGTGTTCCTGCTACATATCTAGAGATTCTTAATAAAATCCAAAGAATAATAAGCAATATTATTAGTCCTGGCCTGGCGTCTCGGCTTCAGTCACTTTCCCATCGCGGTAATGTCCCTGTCTTTTTTCATAAATACTTTCATGGTAATTGTTCCTATGAACTCTTCGCTATGGTGTCTAGACTTTATGAATTTAAGCACACTACTATATTGGCGGCAAGGATCAATTCACTGTTCAATTGGCTTGGTGTAACCGTAAGTCCTATACTCACAGTTTTTATTATCGTAAATGTGAAACTCTCTTCCGGCTCTATGCTTTCCAGCCAACTTTGATCTTCTTGATTCCTCTTCTTTTATTGTTCTCGCTCCTTAATAATGTTTCTCTTTTTCCTTATTCTTTCACACTCAGTCTTAGTGGCTTTACTGCCTTGTATGTGTGATATGATTTTTTTAAAAAACGTCGACATTTTAGTTCTATTACTTCCAGGACAAAACGCTTGAGGGACAGCTTGGGCCCTGCGTAAAATGAACGCTGTCGTACGCTGACAATTTCCAACGTATTTTAAACGTTATTACTTTTCATTCAATAGTGTTTTGTTTTTCTTTTGTGTACGTTTATTGGTACAACTGTGGATTGCTATCCAATTTCTTTGTGCATTGCACAGTGACAAGACGAATAAATAAATAAATGTGTCGAACTGGGTAACTTTTCTTCAAGTAATATTCTCTCTCTATGAAAAATAAATAAGTAAAAAATTCCCACTGCGTCTCCGCGTCGTAATGTCGAATCTGATAAAGTACCTTATTTCGTTCGTCCAATTTTGTGTCCGCGCGAGACAAGAAGTAATTCTCTTCTGCGTTGCTTTTTATTTTTTTGTTTTAACTCGTAGCGATTTCTGTGGATTTTTATCGCATCGATGAAGATAATCGCTGATTTCGGAAAACGCTCGAAGAAACTTGTTCAGAAAATTTGACCATAGGAAATAGTTATACTCTGAAACTTAGTTTCCACTGTCTCCTTCAACGCATAGCCTTCTTTTTCAGAACTGCTCACAAAGGGTAGCATCACAATTCCTTACTACATTCAGTTCGCTCAACTGGTTCAATCCACTGAAGATTTTTATTTTACTCATATTACTTCAAGTAAGGCGATAAAAGCCGCTAAGAAAGGGGTTAGTGAGAGAGAAAAAACTGAGAGGACAATAAAAGAACAGGAATTTGGGGGATGGGAACAGAAGCTGACAATTGACATTGCATTTAAATTTTTGAAGATCGCAGTCGACAGGAAAATAAAAAACCGGAAGAGAGATCCACAAACGAGAAGAAACAGTCACATCTAGCAATTTCAACAGAGAAATGAGGAGATTTAACTGCCAATCTAGTACTGGGCTTTCTAAGAAGAAAGCCCATCAGAAAAATTACTATGAAAATATATATAGAATAGGCATATAGAAGCTATGTTACGGTGGTTGGAAAGTGACTGAAGTCGATATACCAGGTCAGGACTGATAACGTTGCGAATTTATTCATTTCGTTTTCTATCCGCATACTGGTACTTTGTTTCCTATAAATGTTCCGGATTATTCTAATGTTTTCCCCAAATAAATCAAATTTTCCTCGTAGTTCAAATAGATAATTAGGTCGTATCCTATCGAATGCTTTTGCGTAACCAGTAAAACATGTATAGGCTTTTCTGCATTTGTGTTACTTGTCCTGATAGCATACTGATAATAAAAATAGTATTTCTTGTTCCAGTGTTTTGAATGAAACTATATTGTCCATTCCCAGTTTAATTTTCTATTCATCAAACTCTGAATGATAAACATTTTATGTGACTCATTTATCTGATAGAGTTCGCATTTATTTTTCACTTGGTTTCTTAGGTCCGCTATGAAAATAGATCTACTTGGAGTAATGGATAGCATCACGGATTGAGGAATCGGAGAGCCGGGTTCGAATTCCAGTCGGATCCATTATTCATTTACGTGCTAATACCCTTGGATCATGTATTTATGGGGAAAGGTATGAATCCTCTTCTTCTCCCCCCAGCTATGGGTAAATGGCAGGACAGACCAGGTTCTATGACTGGTCTACCGCAGAAAGAAATGGCAACATACTGCGGGAAAAAATCTGCCTCGTCAGTCATGTATTGAAAAATACATGATCGCCTAAGCGTGTATCACGCATGACACATAACTGACTGATGATCTTCCAGTGTTTTGCCTCTATCGTATATTTTATTTATTATTTTAGTAATCTAGTTGATCTTGAAATAGTCTGAAGGTGACAGCATCTCTATTACAATACCATCTGATCCTGTTTCTTAGTTTCTGCTCATCTTGTCCAGTGATGATCTTGCTTCAGATTTTTTATTATTACAGATTCTTCCATACTTTTATGTATTGTAGATTTCTCTCTGTCGTGCGTGTAAGATTTATCTGATGTATTTATTCTATCTTTGAAGTATTTCTTTTTCTATTCTGGGCGTTCCCTTTTTAGATTTTATGCACCCTGTCGAGAAGCACGTCTTTTGTCACGTGATTCCTTTCATCCTTTTATGTATCCTGATGCATCTGTTCTGCTATCTTATTTTTATTGCTAATTTTATAGCAGCGCTTTTATTTAACGTTTTACTAACGCTAAGTAAGCAACATGGATTTTAAATAAAGCGAGCTTCCGTCGCGATTTGAACTCAGATCCGATATCCTATTCTGCTGATTGGCCGCTGATTGGTTAGATAATCAAAGTTCAAATTGCGTCGAAAGGTCATTCTTTATTTTCACACCATGCTGCTTAGCGGTCGTAGAATGTAAAAGCGACCTGAGCACTGTGACATAAGGCCAACAAAAATAAGAAAAGAACAACTAGGAAAAATAATAATTAATAAGTATTATGTAACAACTGTGGACATTTAAATTTTTCAATGTAAATTCTCCCGTGCAAAAAAAAAAAAAAATATTTTAATGGGTGAACAAAAATGGAATCATCATTTGAATATAAAAAATTGATCTGAATATTCATCATCATCATCATCATCATCATCAGTGGTCAGACATCCATGACCAGTCTTCACCATACATTACGGTCTTCTATATCAGCTTCCTTAATACATTGGTTATCTTCAATTAAATTATACAACATTTTAAATTTTCCTCATAAATAATTTCCAATCCTAATCAGTAAGGTTCTCTTTCGGTTAGATAAGCAACCAAAGATATGCGTGGTCAAATTGCTTCGAGAGGTCATTCTTTATTTCCGTGCCATGCTGCTTGCTTAGCGGTCATAGAATGTAAAAACGACCTGAGTAGAGACAAAAAGCCAAGAAAAGTAAAAAAAAAAAAAAAAAAAAAAAAAAAAATTAATACCTATAATGTAAGAAATACAGACAGGTTTTCTAATTAAATTGTCCTTTTTAGAATACAAAATGGCTTACGACCTCATCACGTTGAAACGCCGGTTCTAGTACCCTATCCTAAGTAATGTCGAGCCTGGTCAGTACCTAGATGGGAAGACTAGGTGCGATAAGATTGGGTGTGCGGGTGGGGTAATGGATAATGGCTCGGAATTGTTAACCGGAGAGGTGAGTTCCAATTTCACTTGGGTTCGTTAGATTCACTTAAGCGCAAATACTCTTGTGTAAGGTATGAATCTACCTTTTCTCCTCCAGTTATGGGTTAATTAGTAAGACTTCTGTCACTAAACAATTATTATCTCAAAAGAAAATTTATACAATCTAAAAATATTTTCTGGCTTTAAATAACCTGTAAAGAGTTGATAAGTCGTAGAAAACGAACCAATCAAATAAAAAAAATGTTTTAATGGATCAAAAAATTCAAGATTATAAAACATTTTAAATTAAAGTTTTTCTTTAAAAATAATTTCCAAGCCGAATCAGTAAGGTTCTCTTTCTCTCTCGTTGGTTAGATAAGCAACCGAACATAAGGTGTGCGAGTTCAAATTACGTCAGAAGGTCATTCTTCATTTCCGAGCCATGCTGTTTTACTTAGCGGTCGTAGAATGTAAAAGCGACATGAGCACTGTGACAGTGAGCCAACAAAATAAGAAAAGAAAAACTAGTAAAAAAATTAATACGTACCATGTAAGGAATACGGACAATTTTCCAATTTAAATTCTTTGCAAAAAATGTTTTAATGGATGAAAAATAAATCAAAGATTATACATTTTAAATTAAAGGTTTTCCTCGTGAAAAAATTCAAGATAAACTGCGTTTTGTGAACCTGTAAATCGACTTATCAGCCGGGTAACATCGTGTTGAGCAATGGTTGTTCATAATAATAAAATAATACTCTTAATATTATATTACTGTGTCAATTAAATGAGACTGGAAGATCAATGTATAATTGATATAAACAGAAACGAACGAAGTGGAGTCATCATTTGAATATAAAATATTGATCTGAATATTCATCATCGTCGCCATCTTCATCAAATCAACAACAGTCAGACATCCATGACCAGTCGTCACCGTACATTACGGTCTTCCATTACAGTTTTTCAGTTGCTCCATTATTAATTTGTTAATCTTCAATCAATTGATCAATGAAGGTACATGCTGATCTTCCACAAGATTGTTTCCCTTGTGTAAGCTCCCTGCGTAAGTCCTAGTGAATTATTTCATTTTTTGCTTCTCCAGTAAAGCCCAGTGAATCTTATTCTCCTCTCAGCAATTGTAGTCGTCAGCTTTGGCATGTCACCATACAGCAATGGTTAGTCATATATTATTGCCAACTGACATTTTTCAGCATTCTTATATGTCCTGGATATCATAGCATTTTTTCTACTAAATTAGTGAATGAGACAAGGTATAATGAAAGCGTAACGTACGTACGCGGGAACCGACGACATATTGTACAAGAATATTCTAGATGCATATTGTTTGTATGATACAAAAATTGTGACCAGAACATTCAGTAACTATGGAAACATTGTGTTGAACCTTGGTTGTTCATAATTGACAAATAAAATAACATTTACTTAGATGAGACTGAAAGGTATAATGAATGCAAACAGAAACAAAGTTTGGTAAAAGTGGAATCATCATTTAAATATAAAAAATTGATCTGAATATTCACCATCATCATCATCATCATTATCAGTGGTCAGACATCCATGACCAGTCTTCACCATACATTACGGTCTTCTATATCAGCTTCCTTAATACATTGGTTATTTTCAATCAATTGTCCAATGAAGGTACATAGTCTTCCACAAAATCGTTTCTCTTGTACAGGTTCCCTGCGTAAGTCTTTGTGAATGATTTCATTTTTTGCTTCTCCAGTAAAGCCCAATGAATCTTATTCTTCTTATCAGCAATTGTACTCGTCAGCTTTGGCATGTCACCATACAGCAATGGTTAGTCATATATTACTGCCAACTGACATTTTCACCACTCTCATCACCTGCTCTGGATATTATAACATTTTTGTATGAATTAATAAATGAGACGGAAGATATAATGAAAGCGTAATAGACATACACAGGAATAGACGACGTATGGTACAAGAATATTCTAGATCAGCGTTTTCCAGCCTTGTTACCCTTGTGGAACCATTGAAATAGTTTCTATGTCTCAGGGAACTCCTGCATACGAACTCCTCCATAGTCGATCCCAAGCCGGAAAGAGGAAGAATGGGTGTAAGGCTAGCAACTTCATCCCCACAATCAACTTGCTATAAAAACGACCAATGAGCTAAATCATGGTGCGTTTCCTGATGCATTTATGATGGGGTCGGGTCAAAACCATGAGGAAACTCGGCTCCCCATGAACCGGATCTTAAATGCCAAAAACACCACGCGAGTGTGTAGCTCGAACGTCCGCACACTGTTTTAAAGTAGACGGTTAGGACTAGTTACACGCATGCCATGGTCATGTGTTGCAGATGCAATCGACAAGATCAGTAAGAACCTCTTTAGAGTGGAAGTCGGATGGGAGACGTAGAGGGATGGGCAGACCATTCAAGACAGCAGAGGAGGACTTGGCTGAGATAGGGCTGACCTTAAGGGAATCCGCAGAACAAGTCCAAGATCATGCTCGATGGAGCGCTCTTGTCGCCAAATGTTATATAGGGAACGGGAGGGACTAAGTAAGTAAGCTCTGATCATTTACCATCCCTATTCGTTCTTGTTCAGTCATCCATTCATGCAATCTCGTTAAGTAGCTTACTCGCTGTTTCCTTCTGATTTTCTTGCTTTCACTATACCCTGTGAATGTTAAATTCTCTAAGTCTTCCGTCCTTATTATTCATCCTAAAAACTACGACTGTAAGTATTAGGTTGGTGCAAAAATAATGACGTAATAATGTCGTTTTTTGACGTAACGTCAAAAAACGACATTATTACGTCATTATTTTTGCACCAACCTAATATTAGTTTCCTTGCACTTCCTTAAAACTTCCTCATTGCTCACATGTTCTGCCCCTGGAATTCATCGGTACAACCACATCACTATCATTTCACGTTTCTTTTTCATCTGTGAAAAGATTGCCCTGTATTCTCTGCCGCATGGGAGATTAGATATGACATAAAGGTTCTTTTGTTTGTTTCTCATTAAATTTTCCTATGTCTTAATACTTTTCTTAGTTTCTGAAAGACATCGTTTACTATTTTTGTGCGTGTATGGATTTCTGCGTTGACGGTTTCCGACTACATTAACCAGATAATTAAACTTTTGTACCTGCTTGATTTTGAGGTCCCCAACACAGTTCGCACCTTGGACTTTTTTAAACACTAATATTCACCCAATACAAAGTCCAAGAGTCACTCAAGGTAGAGGCTTACTGTGTGGTTTTGTATCAGCGTAAGAAAAAGAAAAGAGTGACGTTCATGCGGTTATGCTGGAAAGATAACGGCTAACCTGAGACTTGAATAGGTCAAGATTGTGGTAATTGGGAAAACATCCTCTTGAGAGTCCGTTCCACTAAGCAACAGATCTTGGGAAGCTGTCCGAATGGAGCTTATTTCTACCTATAGTAATACTTATGGAATGGGGATGATTCACTCTTGTGTATGGGGCTTTGCGGATCCCAGTTGTAAAAATCAGGAGCGTTGGGAACACGGAATGTAACTCATCAAAACACATGTCACGTGTATAGTGAGAGGCTCTCAACGTTTCATCTGTGGGAAAAATGGGGAAAATAATCCATTATCCGCAAGTACGCATAGACGCTTTGTAACTCTTTCAAGACGGTAAATGATGACTGGACAGCTCCAACCCAGATATGGCAGCAATATTCCAGTTTTGGTTTGATCTGGTTTTTTTTTTTTGTTTTGTTTTGTTTTTATGGTTAGTAGACATTTCTACTAGTAGTCAGTCCGGTGGAATAATGGATAACGGCCCGGATTGAGGAATCGATTTCGAATTCCACTCGAATCCATTACATTCACTTACGTGCTAATACCCTTGGGAAAGGTATAATTCCTCTTCTCCCCCCCCCCAAGCTAAGGATAAATAGCAGAACAGACAGTGAGGGGTTGATATTAACACGGCACCACTGGGCAAAGGACCTGCTCGACGCAGATCACCAGCCATGAACCACAATGGTCACGCGTTCGCGACCAAGCCGAGCCACCTAGATGGAGGACATAGGCTGTAGTCTAACCTGAAAAAGGATGGACTCCGCCAGGTTAGAACGCCCAGGGCACGCTAACATGATGAGAACATCAAGAAACCATTCGCAAAGGCACACTCACACGACAGAAGAAGGAGAAAGGTGAACAGTACGTTGGCACCGCAACGACCCCTTTCGGTGTTAAGGGTGAAAGAAGAAGAAGTATCTATGAAACAAGTATGCACACTATTTACATTATTAGGACTATTGTCCTCATCTTTGTTGCCATATTTATCACAACGTTTCGGCCGTTGTATGCTCCGGCCTTCTTCAGGTGGTTGGAATGTCGTACTGAACCCTTTATTTCACTCGCTGGGGTAGACTGTTCTATTTCTACGTGCCATGTTTAATGGATGTCAGTTATCAGTTATCTCCTGTTAATTCCCCGCACCAAGTTCTCCACTGCCTTAATCAGGTATTGAACTCACAACTCTTTGAGTCCTGTCACTGGATGTAACCAACGCCTTTATCCACAATTCTGGGACTTATAAACTTAATGTCTTTAGCAACCATTTTTACAATCGCTCATATTGTAATTTTTGCTGTTATCATTGTAATTTTTTTTACCAGAGCTCATATTGCAATTTCTGTTGTTATTATCACTTTTCTCTGGCACTCCTTATTACTGGTTCCCATATTTTATTCATTTCTATGCTTGGTTGGCAACAAAGATGAGGACAGTAGTCCGAATAATGTAAATAGTGTACATAATACCTCATCTCAGAAATATAGACAGATAGGTATGCACCTTTCAGCATATGTATTACTCGCACTGATAGCATTCTGATTAAAAAGATAGTATTTTTGTTCCTATGTCGTCAACAGAGCCACATTGTTCTTACCCTATTTCTTGTCTACGAGCTCTTTTCATTAGAATCCCTATAGTAAGTTCGTTTTGTGGTTTATTAGGCTGATTGTCCGATTGAGTTCGCATTACTTTGCATCTTGTTTCTTTGTCTTTGCCACGAACATAGATTTATATAGGTATTCTGTTATTTTGCCACTGTGGTATATTTAATTTATTATTTCAGGAACTTTATCGAGCATGGAAGAATCTAAGGCTGACTAAATCACTATTACAATCCCATCTGGTCATGATGCCTTGTTTCTGATCATCTTATCCAGTAAGATTTAAATATTAACGGTCCATCCATGTTTTATGTATTGTATGTATCTCTCTTCTGCTGTAATGAAAGAGCTCTTCGATGTATTTGTTCTTTGTAGCATATTTCCTTTCTCTATTATGGCTGATCTCTTTTTAGATTTTATACGTGCTGTCGATGAACATGCCTTTTCTTCTATTAGTTTTTTTTATTATTTTATGCCTGCCTGCCATTTCTATGTTCTTTTTTTTTTAATAAATTCACCCCAAACAAAGCGATAATGCTACTAAGATGCAAGGGGATACTCTGAGTGAAAGAAAATGAATGATTTTAGAAGGAACCGGAAACCCAATCTTTAACTGGAAACAAGTGATAAACCTCTACTCCTGTTCAAAAAGCCGAGGAGGAATGTGACCCGGATGTTAGGTGAACCTATCTACTCATGCTCTTTCGTGTTTCTATCTCTGCACACTTCTCGTTGAGTCATACATATTTTGCTTGCTTGCATTTATTTCTCTTGTATTTACTTAACATACTGTATTCTATGCCATTCTATATTCTGCCGTCTCTTTGTCGATAGCTCGAGAATTTCATTTGTAATTTACTTATTTTTTTCTTCTTGTCTCTCTTCCCTTGAGATAACCTCTTTTACGGATGTCACTAGTTTTTCCCCCAAGGTGTTCTACTTTGAGTTACTGACATCTTCTAAGGTTTTATGTTTGTTTTTAACTACATCTGCTTGTATTTGTTTGAAAAGTGAGTTGTTCTGGAGTTTGTTGCATTTTAGTTTAGGCGTTGTTTTGGATTTCTTTAATTTTCATAATTTTATTCTTAGTTTGCATATAACTGGAAGGTGATTGCTTCCACTGTAGGCGCTTGGGTATGTTTTAGAGTGCAGAACTATATTTCTAGATATTTTAATGACTGTTAGTTTATTCGTTTCTTTATAACTCCTTCTAGGCTTTTCTATGTTCACAAGCGACTTGAGTGATCTTCAAATCACTAGTTGGTTATTATATGGTTGTTCGCTGTGCACCAATATATCCGTTTTTCTCCGCGTTCGTTACGCTCCAAGTCTAGACTAGTTCACTAACAAATATGCATATGTCTTATTTCTTTTCTACTTCTGCATTTAGCTCTCCGATTTTAATGATTATTTCTTGGTTAGTAACTTATTGTAATAAATTCCATTCAGGTTCAAATAGTGTTTAAGGATTCCTTATATAATCTCGTTGATTATCGAACATATAATATCATCCTTCCACCATATTTTTTGTTATTAGAGATTCCGAGTATCATCTCTGCAGTCAACCGGAGTGGACTATTACAAATTCTTCTGTGAGGAATGGACGAAATGTGTATAATTTCTGTCCTCTAGATACATCATTTAAATTAATATTGCGCCCTTTTTTAGCATAAAATGTAATATTTTAATTATTAATATTACATTCGCCATCATCTGTTCTTGCATTAAATATACTCCGGGAACTTTGGTATTTGTTTACTTACCAGATATGCTTTTAATATCTGTTGTAATAATTACAGTTCTTTTTTACCATTTCACCTCAAGCAAGGTAATAAAGCCACTAAGACACAAAGAGTTACTGAATGTGAAAGAATAAGAAAAAGAAAACATGATTAAGGAGCGAGAATGATAAAAAAGAGAGATCACAAAGATAGTAGATTAGATAACTATTGACATTGCATTTAAATTTTGAATATCAAGGTTGGCTGGAAAGCAAGAAGTCATGTTAAAAATTTTAGCAAAGAACTTACGGTTATATGAGACCTAGCTGCCAATCTAGTTCTGCGCTTAAATTCATAAAGTCTAGGTACTATGAAGCAAAGCTTATCAGAACAATTGCCATAAAAAGTATTTATAGAAAAGGCACAGGGAAGCTAAATTATGGTGGTAGGGAAAGTTACTAAATCTGGGATACCAGGTCAGGACCAATAACATTGCAGATTCTTCTTTGGATTTTATCTAGAATCTCTACATATATAACAGGAGCACCTGGTCATACGTGGCAACAATATTTGAAGTATGAACAAAGGGCAGATTTATAGATATGTAAGATAGATTCTGATGAGAAAAAATGTCCAGCACGACCCAGTGAACCAACTTTCCTATCAGCAGACCTAGCAATTGATTCAATATAATCTTTCTACTTCATGTCTGCAGAAAAACGTTAAGCCAAGAAGGAACAAGTCATTCTCCTGGAGGTTAACAGCAGCCATGCTGATGGAACGTAGAAAGGTGTCTCTCAGATGATTGATAGAGAACAGTTTTGTCTTGGGGGCGTTAAAATTAACATGCCATTCCTTACCCTAGTTAACAGCAGATTTTATGTCACTTTTGAGTTCAGCTGCCAATTTGACCTTATCGAACCGACTTATAATTAGAGGCAGAAGTAAGTAATTGTAAATTAAACTTTTGGTATAAATTTATTGCATTTATTTACGATTTAGATCATATTTTTGGTAACTGGTATTTCTGTTTCACAAAAATAAATTGATGAATTCAATTATTCAAGGACTTCTGCTTTTAACTAATCTAAACATTAAGTAGCTTAAAATTTTTGGTATTAATAAAATAATTGTAATGAATATTTATAGTAAAATAATTTCGATTGAATTTCCATTGTATTTTCCAATGCATTCTCTATAAATACTTTTATTATCTGTTGTGTCCCTTTTGGTATATTTGTTTAATAAAATAATTGCAATGCATTTTTATAGAAAAATAATTTTCATTGAATTTTTATAAACTAGAATTTTTAGCAACGCACTAACGCGTGTTGAAATCATCGCAGTATTGTTGAAGTTAATTGCTAACATATTTTGTCAAGATTTACAAACTCTACGTTTCGTTCAATTTCATCAAATCAATCGATAAAATTTGAATAAGCTGATTTGTTTGAAAAAATACTTTGACATTAACCCTACTTCATGGCTTTTGCGCACTCTAGTAAAATTAATTGCATTTTGCATCCCCTTACCCGTTTGAACTTCTCCCCAAAATTTGGTTTCGATCGGTCAATATATGGCTATTTTACCGACTAACGGAAATCACTGAATTTTATATATATATATATATATATATATATATATATATATATATATATATATATAGATAGATAGATAGATAGATAGATAGATAGATGTTTAAGTATTTTCTGTCTCACATGTAATGATCAGAATAAATGTAAATTTTGGAATAGTTGTTCAAATAACCCTACCCATGATGTCGAGTGGCATAAACACAGCACTTTTTTGGCATATGAACAGTTGTTTTTATGGTATATTTCTTCATTTGAACAGGTAAGTCTGTTAATTTATACAACACCCCACAAATGGTAATGATAATAGCTGTTTTCTTTCTTTAAAAAAAAAAAAGAGAGAGAAACATTGGCATTCATTGATCGAACTGTCGGATGAAATTTATAATATCTTTCTTTTAGAACAATTTTTCTCGGAAAAATAGGTTTTTCAAGTCCACTAACTGTAATCGTTCTTTGCAGCATTCATGCGATTTTACTTTCTAAAATTTTGTTCGATGTCGTGTGTAACGTAAGCATCTTGATTATAACATAATCTTCTCTTCTAGATATAGCTTACGGCCACACTACGTTGAAACACCAGTTCCCGTTAAGCAACGTCGAACTTAGTACCTAGATGGCAGATCTCTTGGGAATACCAGGTGTTATAAGCTTGAATGTACGGATGCTGTAAGAGATGATGCCTCGGGATTGTTAATCGAAGAGCTGAGTTCCAATTCCAGTCGAGTTCGTTATATTCAATTGCGTGCAAATACCTTTGGGAAAGGCATGAACCTACCTATTCTCTCGCCAGTTATGGATCAGTTAGTAAGACTTGTATCACTAAATCATTATTATCTCAAAAAAAATTCTTACACTCTAAAAATATGTTCTGGCTTTAAATAAGTGGTGTAATGGATAACGGCTCTGAACTGGAAATCGGAGGGCCGAGTTTCAATTCCAATTGGGCTCGTTATATTCATCTTTGGGTAATGTATGAACCGACCTTTCTCTCCCCAGATATAGGTTAATGGTGGGACTTGTGTCAGCAAATCCCTATTATTTCCGAAACATTCTTACAATCCAAAAATATTTTATGATTTTAAATAATCTATAAAAGGTTGATAAACCGTAAAAAAAAACAAGTCAATCAAGTAATATATCACTCACATATACACAGACAATTTGATTGAGTTTAAAATTAAAAAAAACAAAAAAAAAAAACAAAAAAAAAAAAAACGGAATAATACACCCCTTCTCTCCCACCTACTCATTCTGGACAAACCCTACGCTGGACTGAGAAATAAAATCACAAAGTTGAAGAAAAAATAAAATTAAACCCTAAAAATAGTCAAATAATTAAATGATTTTATTGAACTTTTTAAAAATTATTCTGTAGAATTATATTTTATAGCATTTTTATAAAATTTGCAGAAATATTCAGTCACTGAAATGAAATATACATGCACACACGTAAACGTGCATATACACACCCCCACAATGTGAAATTGATATCTGTGCTGCGAGGGTGAGTTTCCCTTTCTGTCTGGCAATAATACTTGGGTAACCTGAAAAGAGTATAAACCGAATATTTGCGTTCCGTTGATGTCATTTTTATGAGAAAATGTATGTTATAAGAAAATATATTTAGTTTAAATGCAAAAGGTTGTATTTAAACTGAATATATTTTCTCAGAAATTAAATTAGTACCTCCGCAGAATCGTGATGCCTAAGGTTTAAAATGAATAATCAAAACACTTTCCTGTATTTCAAAACTAAATTAAATTGTCTGGAAGGAGTTTTCGTTTTGAAATCAATAACATCGTTGACTTTAGCGCCATTTTTAACCTTCCGTCATCGCAATGTAATTCTCTTTATTAAAAAAATCTTTCAAAAATAAAATATACTTTTCTGAAACTTTATTTCAGGAATACCAACTGATTTAAAGTTTAATTAACCTGATTTGAAACAAATATTACTTTAAGATTAAAATATCGTAGAAATGCATTTTTTATTACGGTGGTAGCTGTTTATTTTAGGTGTTTACTTGAGGACTATAATGTGAATGCCTTTTTTATAAAATTTTTATACACAAAAAAATTTCCAAATTCTTTTTAAAATATTGGGGTCGATGAATTGTTCTAAGTTTTTTCCATTTATGATTAGTAAATATAGTTTTTACTTAATAGTAATATCACTTAATCGACGCAAATTAATACGGAATTTTAAAAGATTTAGAACTTTATAAAATATTCTAATTAAAATTTTAAAAAATGAAAACAATTCTTGTAAAAATTCATTATTCATCGAAAAAATAATTTTCTTAAGACAATTGTGTCCATAATATATATTATTCATACAAGTAATTAAAAGCTTTTCTAATAAATTTATTGCATTTATTTACGATTTAGATCATATTTTTGGTAATTGGTATTTCCGTTTTACAAAAATAAATTGATGATTCAATTATCCAGGGATTTCTGTTTTTAACTAATCTAAACATTAAGTGGCTTAAAATTTAATTTAACTTCATAAAATTAAATAAGTGAGGGTAACAGGTGTGAAAAAATATTTTTACTAAGATTTTCTAAAAAAAAAAGCAATCTGAAATAATTTCATTCATTTGCAAATAAGTTATGAAAGTCTAATTAAAATCCAAGAATTATTTAATTTTAAAAAATTTTTTCAAATCAATGTGTTTTTCACCGCAAAAAAAGACGCTAAAATTTCCTATACTAATCTTTGGTGAGCCCGCTGACGCAAGAAAAATAAGATTTTTAACCGAAATTTCGAACGTTCTAAAAAATAATAATAAAAAATCAAAATATCCTTTGATCATTTCTCTTAATAATAAAAACATAAAGATTTTGGCGATAAATCTTTGTTTTTATTATTTTTGGAGCACTTTTTCATCATGGTACGCTAATTTTTTAGTGAATCTGCGGATTTTAACTCAACAAACAATTTAGATTTAAAATTTGATCATCTAGACGTCAGCGAAATGACGGGTATCAAACAAGTAAATATATAAATAAAAAACCTTTCCGCGGTAAAAAATCATCAGACCAGACGGAATGACTTGTGAGGTAATTTTCTTTTTTATCATGTCATTTGATCAATTCATTACCATTACTATTTTCTCTGTGAATGCTGCTATAGATCTTTTGAGCAGCGGCTCAAAGCAACGTCAATCTTCATTTTTTTTCTTCTTCTGAACACTACATGATATAAACGATAATCAATTAGCAAGTATGCACTGATACAACACTGTCGATGTTGATATTGTTCATTGTAAACACATATAGTTTAAGCGTCCTTTGTGCTAGAAAGAAAGAAAGAAAGAAATTCGCCCAGAGAGAAGTTTCATTAAAATATAACAATATCCTCAATTTAGGTTTGGTGCTGTAATGAATTTAAACAAAAGACCAAAAAATTATACCAATAAACTTGGATGCCTGAAAAATCCATTAATTGATTGTTACCTGGGCTAATGAATTTCGTCTTTTGTCTATTGAATGAAAGCACGAAACTAAAATTGTACTTTTCTCCTATGCTTTCTTTCATTATCAACCACCATTGGTTGATCCTCACTGAGTGCCTCCAAATTATTCAATTCTGTTAGATTAAGCTAAGTTGATAAATATAGGTGACAGCCGTGGAGCAATAGTTAGACAATTACTACTACATTAAGTTCTATCTTTACTGCATGCCCCACATTTCTGGCTTTTTTTTTCAGATTGGCGCAATATAATCTTCTTAACCTCAATTTTCCTTCTATTTGGCATTGTGCTGTACTAAGAAACACTTAATGAATATCAATGTAGGCAAATCATCCCCACTTGGCACAACACAATCTTCGAATCTAAGGTTATCAAAATAAATGTTTGTAACCAAGGCAATTTGGTGAGAATTAAATAACAGTATATTCCCATGGGTATCTTACTGGCTTATACAGTTAAAGATTTATCTACCTTGAATTTCTGTATCAGACCTTGCCGTTAAACATATATAATAATTACATTAGCTATTAAACAGTAGATCATTAGAAATACGCGAATTATACCATATCCTTTCAGAATGTGGGCGTACTATTCGTAAGTGGAACACTGCCATTAAAAGAGGTGTTGACCATGTTTAGAAGTAAAGATGTGGAGCTGTGATGTATAGCGATGCCTTGATGTATAATATGTTTGATTGTGTTTCTTATTTCTTATATAATAAAACAAATTGCATTACGTTTTGACACACTCGTATATATATATATATATATATATATATATATATATATATATATACATATTAATTCAAGGAAAGAGGAAGCATCCATCCGAAGTTTCAAGAAATGAATTCGGAACGTCACAAATTATACCAACGTTGGTTTAAAGAGTCAAATGCGCATGAAGTATGATTACCCAATGAAAATCAAACAACACAAAAGTAAAAATACCAGAATTTCTTTCTTCTTTTTCTACATATCTTATTCTCTGATGAAGCCTTCAAAAAAAGCGAAACATGTTAGATCGATAAACGTTTGCTATTTGTTCTTTATTTCATAATTCTGTCGGATTCAGATCCATATTTTATCGATATTTGATCCCAAACTCAATCTAAAATATGTTTCTGCTTTAAATAACCCACAAAGGCTTGGTAAGCCTTGAAAAACAAATAAAATCTATCTATCTATCTATCTATCTATGTCTGTTCATATCTGTCTGCCTGTTTATCTATCTATCTATCGATCGATCGATCTCTCCATCTCAGCATGTTCATATCTATCAAAACCTCCTGACCAGAGGCCTTGATCTTGCACGTAGTTTATCGTCTTACCCAGAACGCGGATGTAGTTTATCGTCTTACCCAGAACGCGGATGTAGTTTATCGTCTTACCCAGAACGTGGATGTAGTTTATCGTCTTACCCAGGACGGACGCAGTTGGTAATGTTTTTCTTATACTTGATAAAAACGAATTCAACACAAAATAACTATCCTCAGTAACACCGCCAAATTTATGAAACTTCAGGAAAATACTGCCTCTCAATTTAAAAAAAAAATAAACATGTAAGTAAACGTATATTTTTGAATAACAAAAAATTAGATCGCTTAAACTTCAGTAAATGATAGGTGAATATTATCCTCGTTACGTCGACGGTTGTACTAACACGAAGGCACAAGTCATCGTGACCGAGGGTGTGAGCGTACTGGCATTTTTCAAACTGCTAATCATGGCATATTATGTGATCTCTCCCTGAAACTGTAACTACGGTCCGCTCAGTTTAGTTTCAGGTGTGTTCTGGGGGTGCTGAACACAAATGTACCTGAGGAGGTGTCTGTCACAGGCGTCTAGCTACTCTAGCAGACGAGTGTGCTTGGAAGACGAGAGTAGACAGCCAGGGTCTTCTTTCAGACCAACAATATGGGTTTCACTTCTCTAGGTTAACTGCTGATATAGTATCGCTTATTGCTGACAGAGTCCATCAAGCTTTAGACAGAGAAAGGGGAAGCTCAGTCTGTTACTTTAGATCTCTCAAAAGCATTTGATAGAGTTTGGTACGCTGATCTTCACAAGTTGAAGGTTATGGTATATCTGGACACATTTTCGATTTGATACAATCTTTCTTATCAAATTACGAAATGAAAGTTTTCTTGAACAGACACTCTTCTAGATTTATTCACATTAATTCGGGTGCCTCTTGGTACGCTACCCATGGACCTATTTCCACTTGTCATCACTGATGTTATCAGTTCTAGACTCGGTATCTATGCTGATGATAAAAACTATTTACTCCTGTCTTAATGGTAAATCTGATCGATTCTATAAGGTTAAATTGACAATTTATCTTCAGTCTATTGTTAACTGGGACAAGAAATGGCTTGTTAATTTTAACGCGCCCCAAAACAAAACTGCTCACTTTTAATCAACTCAAAGAACCTTTTTTGTTTCAGTCAACACGGCTGATGCGAACCCCCGGGGGAGTGACTCATTGCGCTTTTTCGGGCTAACGTTTTCCACTGATATGAAGTGGGAAGATTATATTGAATCAATTGCTAGATCTGCTCACAGGAAAGTTGGTTCAGTGTGTCATGCTAGACAATCTTTTTCGACAGAATCTATCTTACACATTTTACATGCATCGAATATTGCTATCACATCTGGACTGATGCTTCTACTATGTATCTAGAGATACTTAATAAAATCTAATGTAGAATCTGCAATGTTATTCGTTATGGCCTGGCATCTCAGCTTCAGTCGCTTACCCACCACCGTAACGTAACTTCCCTGTGACTTTTCTATAAATACTTTCATGTTAATTGTTCTGGTAAACTTTCCTCTTTCATACCTCGACTTTACAAATTTAAGCGCAGTACTAGATTGGCAGATAGGTCTCACCATTTTACAGTTGAAATTGCTAGATGTAATCATAAATTCTATGCTAATAGTTTATTCTCTTGACCTTCTCGCTTGTGGAACTATCTACCGGCTTCTTGTTTTCCAGTCAACTTTGATTTAAAAAATGCTAAAAATTTAAATCAATCACCATTTTCTCTCTCTTTGAATCATGTTCGTTTGTTGTCCTCTCTCCTTAATAATGTTTTTATCACATTCTTTCATTCTACTGAGAATGAAAAACATGCGTCTTAGCCGCATTATTGCCTTCTTTAGAGCGAAATAATTAAAACAAAACTTTTAAAAATCACAGGTGAATATTATCCTGGTTACATATATGGTAATCTTATAATTCATAAGCCGGGTAACCTACTCTGCATTATTGTATCACAAGCCACCGTTTCTATATCAATTTGTTAAAACTTTAAATTAATCACTCATACCATATTAAATCAACCTAATATAATATCAAATTCTACTGATGAATTTTTACAAATCCTTCATTTTTATATACCATTAAATATATTATGGAATGGACGAAGACCGACAATTATTTTAAATTTTCTGTTTATACGTTATTTTTATAGATTCAAATATTTAAGTAAATGCTCTGTTTATAATGAACAGTATTAAGTACATTTACCGGCCTGAATGCCCAAGAAATTTCATAGAAAATATGTGTCCACCGACAGGAATTGAACCTGTATCCTACACGGAACTGTCATATAGCCTGAAGTGCTGTACCATTTAGCTACAGAGGAAGTGTTTGGTTAGCAAAGTCAAATTACTGTTTTTAAACAACAAATTTCCTATGATTTTTCTCGGACGATCATATCTGCTCGAGGCGTATCTTAACGTAAACAAATAGCATCATATATTATTATGAAATGGACAAAGTCCGACAATTATTTTAATACATTTTCTGTTTATACGTTATTTTTATAGATACAAATGACGGTTCCAAGTAGGATACAGGTTCGATCCTGTCAGAGGATACATATTTTCTATGAAATTTCTCGGGCATTCAGGCCGGTAAATGTATACTGTTTATTATAAACAGAGCATTTACTTAGATATCTGTATCTATAAAAATAGCGTATAAACAGAAAATATATAAAAATATACCAGTAAATGGAATATTAACATCGTCAGCGTCATTAGATGCTGAAAACCCTATTTACTAACATTCCTATCAATGAAACAATATGATATTATTTTTAAAAATATTCATCATTATACTTTTCAGACTCCTTTAAAAATTAACCCCACAATTAAAAAAATATATTTTAGTAGCCTGTACCACACCTGTTCCATTTAATGATCATCTGTGTAATATCTACACCTAGACGGAAGGCCGTTCCGGGTATGACGATAAACTACATCCGCGTCCTGGGTAAGACGATAAACTACATCCAACAGCAAGGCCTCTGATCAGGAGGTTTTAAGAAGCGAGGAACCACCTCTTAATTGCTGGTGTTCCCAGGTTCACCCTGACCTGGAGTGGTAGCACCTGTTAGGGCCGTCCTTGGTATGACGATAAACTACGTTCAACAGCAAGGCCTCTGATCAGGAGATTTTGAGGAGCATGGAACCACCTCTTAATTGCTGGTGTTCCCAGGTCCACCTTGACCCGGGTTGGTAGCACCTGTTAGAGTCACAGCTATGGGCAAATAGTTAACCCCTAAACTGGGGTCAAAACACTATGAAAGTGAAAAAATAGATTTTAATACCAGAAATACTTTGTAAAAAAATTATTACCAACAATACATTTAAAAAAAAAAAAGATATTACCAGCAACACATTTTTTGAAGAAAAAAAAAAACCAGCAATAGATTACTGAGAAAAAAAAAATACCAGCTATAAAAAACTTGTCGTCATTAAATAAGCCATTGATATGCCGTAAAACAAACCAAACCAAAACCAGACAGAGGGTACTGCTATGGACAGACTTTTAGGTCTTTTATTCTCTAACCTTTACAGTGCTCATCTCGAAAACAAAATATATAATGAATTGAATAAAACTACTATTTATGTAAAACATATAGCTAATATTTTTATACAGATGGAAACTGTTAATGATATTATAGATCTGTTATAGGAGAAAATTTCGAAATAAATTCTGTTAAATTTTTATTCTGAATTAGACATTAATAAAAAAAATTCATTTTCTAAATGTATTTATTGATTAAATAAATTCATTATCTTATCGTATAAAAATATGAACCAGTTATAATTATTGCCACTAAGCCATAAAAAGGAAAGTTTTGAAAGATATAAATATTCTGTCATAAACAATTTAATCTAAAAAAAACTAAATTAATATCCCAATCTAAAACGATTTTTAACATAAAACAAACACTTATTAACAATGAGTGATTATATTTAATTATATTGTTGACTGTCAAATTAGACGTCACTTAATTCATAAATAAATCCGAGTTTTCAAGATAAGATTAATAACAATAGCATTAACATATTCTACAAAAATCAAATGCACCATGATTACAAAAAGTATGAAATAGCAATAAAAAAGAAGATAATATACAGACATATTAAACTTGCTGATACAAATACACATGTTTATCATTTATAATAAAAAATAAAAAATAAAACCAATTATCTATCTGTCTATATTTCTGAGATGAGGTATTATGTACACTACTTACATTATTAGGACTATTGTCCTCATCATTGTCCACATATTTATTACAACGTTTGTACGCTCCGGCCTTCTTCAGGTGGCTGGAATGTAGAACTGAACCCTTTATTCACCCACTGGGGTAGACTGTTCTAGTTCTACGTGCCATGTTTAATGGATGTCATTTATCAGTTATCTCCCGTTAATTCCCCTCTCCAAGTCTTCCACTGCCTTAACCGAGTATTGAAATCACTCTTTGGGTCCTGTCACTGGATGTAACCAACGCCGTCATCCACTGTGCCATGTGTCCTAAATAGTGTACCAATTATCTAATCATCAAAAATAGCATTTCTCAACCGAATTCCCCCTACATGAGACCAGAGTTGTTCATGAATTTATTTGTTCAGTTGAAGATTGCATCTCTGTAAATAATAAACAAAATATCTTATATAGGCTATACAACAACCACTATTTCACAAAGACATACATGCTATTTATCTGAACACAGTATTAGTCGCCAACACGCTAACAAGCACTAGAAGAACTATAATAACATTAGACTGTTCCTCACTATCAATACAAAGTACTCCATGAATCCAATACCAAAACAAGATTAGAGATTATTAAAACGATTTAAATCCAAGAAAAGCAACAATATATTAATAAAAATAAGTATAGACGTCAACACCAAATTCATCAATGCTTTTTTTTAAATACACATCATTGAATTTGACTGGTGCATGTTATGGATGCTAACAGGTTGCGTGTTTGTATGTATTTTATGTGGGTGCATATTCAATGGCAAACAAAGAAGATCGAAGCATACAAAAATTTGGGTTTCTACTACGGACGTTTATTTATTTTATGTTGACTGTAGTGAAGCAAAATTTTCGTTCGTTTTCTTTTTGGTCCAGAGGTTAAAGTGGTTAAGGATAAACATTGTATTCATGGTCTAGCTCAAGTCAACCTTGCGCAGAGTTGGAACAACTTCGCATAAAACTGTATAAATGAACTTTACTTTTCACCAGACGTTAAATTAGGATACGTAGTGCCCTCCACATGCTTTGACTGATCTCTCAACCACCTGATGAACATTTATAAACGTTCTCAAATTTGCAAGCCTTGATAAACCAATGACATACTGGCCTCTGTGTATATAGACTCGTACAGCATAATAAATCCTACTTTGCCTTAATAAAGTCCCTCAGTAGACGAAACGTGTCGACTAAAGTATAGTTTTTCCTCTTGTCTCTTTTTATTCATTCCTATTGACCTCAATGTCCACTTTTATATATACATTACACTCCATCTGATATTGAACACTTTTACCCATAAATATAGCATACCTTTTAACTAGTTTTATTATATTGTATTTTTTAATCCAACATATTTCTATAACTTCAAACAAAATTTTTTTTTACTGAATATGATCCGTTTATTTAAAAAAAAAACAATATTTTGTCTACCAGCCTGCATTCTCTTGAAATATTATTGAAGAAAATGTTCCCACCAACATTTCCTTTAATAAGTTTTCTTGAGTATGCTGGCTGATAGATGAAATAAATACTGTTTAGTATAAATGGAGTGTCTTCTCAAATATGAATGTCCACTAAAAATAAAAGTTTGAAATAATATATACATATTTATATATATATATATATATATATATATATATATATATATATATATATATATATATATATATATATATATGAACAAGGTTGATTAAATACAGCCGACAAGGAATGTCTTCTTAATGTTTTATTATATTTTTCTAATTTTCGAATAAGGTTTTGTTTATTGGGGTCGAAATTGTGGATAAAATTTCCGAAGTTCCTGTTTTTGATGTTGTTTTATTCACGTGCTTTGGTTTTCAAATTATTTCGACACACTGAGACAGTCGAAAACGATTTCTTCAGAAACGTTTTTAAAAAATGCACTAAATAGCAATGAATGTGTGTTAACTTGCTATAAAGCCATAAAAAAAATTCACGTTAAGCCATCTGGATCATTTTAAAGAATTGAAAAAAAAAAAAAAAAAAAAAAGACTATATCTAACCTGTCAGCCATTTTTGTTTCTCATGTCAAATCTATAGATTTAATTCAGCCCATGATTTGCAGGCAAATCATGAGTTGAATTAAAGTCTCATGAGAGACATAAACATCAGGACGAAAATATATTAAGCTTTTGGACCCTCGTCAGTTGAAATCGATAACAAACTTCATTATCCATATATATATATATATATATATATATATATATATATATATATATATATATATATATATATATATGGCATAACTGGCGATATGTTTATTATAAAACCCACTATACACCCAAATCCATATAAAATCTTTTGGCTATCGAAATGATTTCAATTCATTAGCTTTTTTTATCGGAGTGTAAAATTTCTTCTGCACTTAAATTATAATCTCTAAATTCTAAATTGGAAACATTAAAAGTACATTTTATCAAAGAAATTTTCAAATTGCTTTCTTCTGAAATTTCAAACTCTCAATAATTTGATGTGTCTTTTCCTGGTCACTAGTTTTTTTATTTAGATATCGTCTGCATTTTATTACTTCAAACGTTGTTTTTACTGGCTACCCGCATTTGAGTAGACGCTCCGCTTATTTTAAACAGTATTTATTTCGTCTACCCGTGAAAACTTAATAAAGAGAATGTGGCTTCTAGCAGGACTCGAACCTGAGCCATCTTTGCAGGAGGAAACACCGTCTGATCTGGCGTGCTTTTACCGCTCGGCTACGAAGAACTTAACAATCAAGCACAGCACGGTGATCAACGCTGCATAGGTATGACTGTCAGCAAGATGGAGGCGACTTGTCCATTCACTTTCAGAAGGAGATATCATACTGTGATTCTGGATTTAACAAAAAACGGTACTTACTGCTTCAGATTTTACCGAAGAAATACGAGGGTGGGCAGAAAAGTTCATAAGGAATGATGCAAGTGCTGTTAAATCTTGCATGCATTAATTTCAACTCTTCTTATTAATAACTGCATTGTTTCTTTCCACGTAAACTGACTGTTCAAAAAAGACTTAAAATGTAACTAGTAGCGACTTCTCTTGAAAATGGACAAAATTTGACATTTTTGGTGTTATCAAGAAGAAAAGGGTTTTTGGTGTTTTGCAGAAGAAAAGGGTTTAGATGCTAAGGACGTTCATAATGTCATGATAAATAAGTTGACGCTCCAGCTTTATCAACAGTGCAAAAGTGGGCAGCTAAATCTAGGAGGGGAAGGGAGAGTCTTGAAGATGACCCAAGGTCTGGACGTCCTGCAACTTCCACCACCTAGGAAAACATTGATCGTTTGCACCACATGGTCAAGCATGACAGGCGATTGACTATAAATCAAATAGACAATGCTATTAGGATATCCTGTGAGAGAGTTGAGAATATCGCACAATGAACTTGGCATGCCGAAGACTTCTGTTCAGTGTATGCCACGTCTTCTGACACCTGTTCAAAAGCGCACCAGGCTGATCACATCACGTGAAAATCTGACATTGTTTGAGGCAGATTCAACTGGTTTCCTTGAACGTTTCCTAACCCAGGATGAGCTACAAACAAAGACAATCCATGCAGTGGAAATGCTTCTCCTCACCTGCTCGAAAGGTCAATGTCGTTTCATCTGCAGGGAAGGTGCAAAAAGCATTGCGTTTATTGACTATCTTCAAAAGGACCACACCATCAATGGAAAGTACTATGCTAACTTGCCGAGTTAGTTACAAAAGGCTCTCGAGGACAATGCTCCAGTGGACAAATCCTTGGTTTCAAAGACTGCTTTGCATGGCTTTAACTTTGAACTGGTTGATCACCCTCCCTATTCCTTTGATTTGACTATCATATAAACTTGGCTGGGAACTAGTATCGCAGTGATGATGACGTCATATCTTTTTTGGCCAACAGGATGAACAGTCTTCTTCGAACAGTCAGATATCAGTTTAGCTGGGAAAAAACAATTCAATTATTAATAAGAAGTGTTGAAATTAACGAATAAAATATTTCACAGCTCTAGCATCATTCCTTCGTAATCAGTCTATGAACATTTCAGCACACCATTGTATGTCTAGTTTTGGCAAAAACTGGAGCATGGCTTCCTGTATTTATCCTGTGATAAACTTCACAATATTTTCCAGCTGTGTTTCCATTGGGTAACATCTTCAAAATGTGAAGAACACTTCATAACTTTCTATCCCTCATAGCTCTAAATAACGAATGTCTTCTCACAATCCCACCGTGCCTTGAGAGAATATGGGGCCTTAAACTCACGCTTGACCTCAAGTGAAACTATTATATCCGATCCATCGCTAAAGATCATCGGCTCCCTATACAGCTCCAGTAAGCATCTTACTCCTCATGATATCCTCTACGTTTATAAAAAGTAGATCAGGCCGAAAATGAAGTACTGTTGCCATATTTGGTCCTCACTTTCCAGTCTTGATAGAGTTCAAAGCGTCTCCGAGTCTTTGTTGGAGAAGAATTATTTACCACTCCCCAACCTTCTCTCTCACAGGTGGGATGTGTTGAGCCTCACGCTGCTCTATCACTACTTCCATGGAAAATGCTCGGATGAACTACACTCTTGGTTCCACCAGGTCTAATCTTCACGGCTATGAACAGCCATGCCACTTACATAGTAGCAACCCTCCCCCACATTTCCTCTGTACTCCATCGGCGAGAAGTAAGTTCCACTCAAACAGCTTCTTCCTGTGAACCTCTGTCCTGTAGAACAAACTCCCAAGAGGACGTTTCCCCGATCACTACAATCGTAACCTGTTCAAGTCTAGAGTTATCTTCCCCTCCTATCTATATAAACTACTCCTTAACGTAGACCTCTACCTTGAGTGGCCCCTGGGGCATGTACAAGGTGAACTTTACTGTAAAAAAAGTTTCTGTTTTGCCATCTATTTACACAAGTTCGTTAGGTAGGTTACGCGATGTTTCCTCCTACCCCGGTTATCTTCAATATATCTTGTGAGTGTCAAATTTTCCAACCCTTCTTTTCTCATTAGGTGTTCCAGAAATTTCAGATGTTTCTTTCTGATTCTAAGTGTCCTTCTTGCTCACATTCTTCGTTCATGATATTCTCAGCATCCTTCTGTAGAACCACATCTCTGTTGTCTCTAGTTCAGCATTCACAGCCGAACAGGAGGATTGGTTGTTAAATGGCAGTTTAGCACACCTTTTTGTTTCTAACGAAATTTATTTGTTTCTTAATACTTTGCTTAGTTTTTGAAGGCATCTTTGGCTATACCAATGCGCCTTCAGATTTCAGTGTCGCATATTCCGTCCTCTGTTCAAATAATCCACAGACTAATTCACTCATACATGGAGGAAGACTAAAATCGTTAATAAGTAAATTTATCGACGATACAATTACATTTTTTTTTAGTCATTTCACCCAAGCAAGGCGATAATGCCACTAGGACGCAGGGAGTGAAAAGAGAATGAGAAGTGAAGAGAATACAACAAAGGAACAGGGTTTAGGATAGCAAAAGACGGCGATTGTCATTGCATTTGAATTTTTGAAGATTGTAGGTAGTAGGGAAGCAAGAAATCAGAAGCGATTTCCACAGCTGAGAAGTGCGAGAAAAGAAACTGAGTGAAAGTGGCGGTTACATCTAACTAGTTCAACAGTAAAATGGTGAGACTTAGTTGCCAATCTAGTAACACGCTTAAATTTATGCAGTCGAGGCACTAAGGAAAAAAGTTCATCGGAACAGTTGCCATGAAAGTATTTGTAGAAAAGACAAAAGGAAACCAAGTCACGTTGGTGAGAAAAATGACTAAAGTCGAGATGCCTGGTCAGGATCGATTACATAGCAGACCCTTCTTGGAATTTTTTTTGGAGATCATAAGAATTTATTGATATAAGTATTGCTAATTATCCCATACCTGGAGGAAGGTTATTCCCTGCCTTTCCTAAGGGTTTTTCCATAAGTGAATATAACAAAACCTGACTGGAATTAGAACTTGGCTCTCCGATTTTCAATTCCGAGCCGTTATTTATTACACCACCCAACTTGAAGCAGTATCAATAACAAATTTCATTTTCGTAGCTCTTAGTCGAACATCGACTTCCAAAAGGTGTTAGTCAAGAGTCAATGATTCGTTAGGGGAGACAACTCTCCCTTAACGAATCATTGACTCTTCACGGAAAAAGGGTAGTAGGAGACAACAACATGGCTGCTGAACAATACACCACCTGTAGACAGTGAATTGTTTATCCAACCCAATCTTGCTGTATCCTGGTCGGTGAGAATAAAAACGGATATTGTTGTTTTAAAATATATTTAATCGTGTTTTGTTATGTTTTGTTGTTCCTAATATTTTGGTTTACAATAAATTTTTGGCGACGAAGAAGATAAACAATAACTCACAAAAATGGCGATATCACCAGACATACTGAAAGAGATATTGAAGCAACAAGAATAGTTCCAAATGTCACAACAGACGGGTTTCTCATGAAGCTAATGCAGTTCGCACAATCAGTTTTCAATGTCATTAGAAAAGGGGTTTGTAGTTAGGATTTGGTAAATATTTGAAGGTAACTTTGCTTTTGGGGTCATCTGCACCAATTTTTACGTGTTCTTGTCTTAGTGCAAAAAAAGAAGAGCTCTGTATTTTAGGTTTTTGTCCTTTTTTAATATGTCCCGAGTCCAGTCTCTTGGTGACGTTGTTATTTTTTATATTTTTGTGAATGTCACGGTATTTGTTCTCTTACTACGAAGGTCATGGAATTAACTTTTCAATAAAGACATTACATCACCTAGTTTGTTTAATTGAGTGGGGGACAGTAATTTTGTGAAGCAATTAAATGTTCTATACAATGCTTTTTTTATTGGCATGAAGATTATAAGTACGCCAAGGCTTAGAATAATCCAAAAATTAAGCGTATTTTAAACACTAGAATGTTTTGCAACACACGTCAGCGTGTTGAAATCCTCACAATATTTAATATTTTTGTCGAAATTTACAAACTCCACGTTTCGTTCAGTTTTGCGAATCAATCGATGAAATTTCAATTTGGAGAAATATTTTTACAAAACTGTATTTCGCAGTTTTATAATTTCTTTAATTTAATTTAATTTTATAGGACTTCATGGTAAACAATATTTTTTAAGAAAATTTATTTTTTTCTTTTTCCTTTTTAAGAGCGAAGAATAAATTAAGATTTGTTACTCTTCTTGAGCATGCAGGATACAACTGGCCATGCGTAAATATTTCTTTCTGGAGCTAAATTCTAACTTTTTTGAAGTCTTTGGCCTTGTGATTTTTTTTATAGTTCTTACGAACTGGAAACTGGATTCTTGTATATAAAAACTTAAAAGATATGCAAAAAACAATATTGCATTTTTATTAAATAAGTAGTTTTTGCTTTAATCATTGAATTGTTTTTAAAATAGTAGTATTTTATATATTAAATAATAAAACTTTTAATTCCCCCCCCACAAAAAATAATTAAAATTTATAGTAAAACCAGTTGTACTTTGTATTCCTTACCTGTTTGTACTTCTCCCCAAAATTTGGTTTCGATCGGTCAATGAATGCCTATTTTAGAGGGTGCGACGGACGAACGGACAGACAGCCTAACGGAACTCAAAGAATTTTATATATCGATAGATTCCGATTGTTTTATTATCATGAAGCTTATAAGCATGACAAGGGCTCAGATTAGTTTAAAAACTAAGCATACTTAAACATGAAGATAAGCTCGAATTTTTTTCATTAAACTTTATTTGGTATGAAACGGGGTTAAGATTTTTTGAGGCAACTTAATTTCAAAGTAAAATCTCGCTCCTTTGAAATAGTAAGCATAGAATAAGGCCCAAATTTGAGAATTTGATAAGTATGACCAGGTTTCAGCTAAAATTACCTGATACTAAGAAAAAAAATGTAGATGAATGTAATGCCTGAAGAAATTCATGTCGCCTTACCTGCACTGACACGAATATACGATTTGATATCAGTTACATTTCTTGGCGTCTTGTGATAGTAGTTGTTTAAGGAAGGCTGTCCAGTATTTCAGATTTTGTCTTTTTGCTACCTGGAAAAATAACTTTATCAATTCATTATATATTTAAGTTTCTTGTATTGAAGACTGAAATTCCGCGACAACTACAACAGACAAAACTGAAATAACGGAGAAAATGTTGTCGGTAAAACCTTTTCCTGGTTACTCTGCTTTTGTTCTCACTCCTTAGTAATGTTTCTGCTTTCTAATTCTACCACACCCAGTAATCATTTGTGTTTTAGTGGCTTTACTGCCTTGCCTTGGGTGAACTCGATTAAAAAAAAAATCAACACAAGTAAAATTTTGTTCGTCAACCTATAGGATCCAGATCCTATAATGTTCTCAAAACTTCAAAAGTTAAACAAAACATAGGCTCCAAATCAAATTACACAACTAACGTAATTTCATTGGTTAAAAAATCTCACATGGCATGTCGTCGACTACGTCCGCACGTCTGACCTCAATTTGACCCGATCAAAGGTACAGTTGCGCCAAAATTTTAAAACATTTTCTGGAGCCTATCATGTGACTTATATTGCTTATATAAACAACAAACAATTAGGAAACAGGAGTCGGGGGAAAAAATCAGCCGAAAAAGTTACACGCTACGTGACGACATTCATCATAAAATAACTTTCAACTGAAATCCAGACTATAAGTTAAAATCCATTTTAACATAACCACAGTTTATTTCCTTTATTCAATGCAAACTAAACTCCCGTCAGCAAACAATGAAGCGACAGACACTCAAACGCCAAACACAATATAAGTCACACCTACACACGCTTTATCCACAAACTTTGAACTGTTCATATTGAATACAGAAAATATTACATTGAACTGAATTTTTCCAAATTCAAACAAATTACCTTACAACTTGCAGTCTAGCAAACTGGAACATTACCTCACACAAAAATCTAAAAAGACAAATTTATTTCACCATTTTAAGCATCATTCATAACTATTGTTTCGTACATTTTTTATAAAAAAATTTATTTATTTGTACAATTTCTCTTGTCTGAATCTTCTTGTTTCTTCTTATTATTTTGTGGAGTCGTGTCTTACATAAATTAGAGAGGACAATTGACCACCCACAAAGCCCATTGTTGTTTTAGTAGCCTAAGAGTTAAGAGGTTGTTGCGTGTTGACGAAAACAACTTGGTTCGAAGAAATAGACTAACAGAAGAATAAACAAAATGAAATAGAAATTGTATTTCTATCGGGAACTTTTATCCTGAAATAGCGTGAACATTTAAGGAATGTTCTAATGATAGTCATTGTAAAACAAGAAATAAATGATGTTGAACTTTGTTGTTGAGTGAACGAATAAATTAATATGGTGTCTAGTTCATGCCTTGTGTTTTGGGGGGAGCCCGGAAATTCGTGTCCTGTCTCGTTCGCGATGTTGTCCGAAAAAGTCTAACCTCTTGAAATTCGCGTTACGTAGGTTCCTATTTGTCCATAAAGATTAAAAAGATAGTTACAGCTAATAGATGTGTAGTGATAACAAGAAAACGTGAGACCCTTAGAAGGCTTTAATGAACAAGATGGCTATATTTTCTTTTGAAGTCAACAACAAAGGGAGATTATTAATAGTAAGTCAAAAGGGAGATTACTAAGAAAAAAACCTGTTCTCGAAATGAGACAGGTTCAGAATACCACAAGGTTTTTTTAACGCATGCGCGTTTAGCCAAACAGGGTGCAGCACCTGCTAAACCTTAAGGTGAAATTGTGTCTCTATTATAGAAAACCAGCCGTTCACTACTGTCCCCATAAATTCTGATGCTTTCATTGTAACATGCTGCACCGGAGTATCAAATCGTCTGCATTCACCATTTTTGTGTTGTCACTAAATTTTATCGAGGAAATTTAGTAGTTTTATATTCAAATGAACTTGATCACTCGATGCAGTTGCTATTATATGATAAGTAGGTGCGTCCAATCGTATGCGAATTTTTTTTTTTAAGTATGTTGTAACAGAAACGTTGCATTTGAAATATTGTTTTACGGAGGCGCCATTTTTTAACGGCCTTGGTAGATAGTCATTTTTATAATATAATAAATAATTCTCCAAAGATCGTACAATTTAAAACTGCACTTTAATTACACCTCGGTTTTTACAACGAACTGTTTGAAATGACGTGAAAATGGGCCGATATCCAATATAGAAATAGTTCATACAATTAGTAATTGTCATTACTCACAGGAAGTACAGGCATAGTATATAGTTTCTGCTGTGAGTTTTCTTATCTCTAGTCGCTTCGCTTATCTCTTTAGGGAAAAGGAGTCACTTAGTGTAGATTTGCATAAACGAGCTGTCATTTCGTGTTTGATTGACTGCGACCTGTTGCAATGTCTCATGTTTATCTTTTTTTTTTTTATCATTTCACACCAAGCAAGGTTATTGAGAATGAAAAAAAAACTGAGAAAACATTGCTGAGAAAGGACAATAAAAAGAACAGGATTCAAGGAGACAGAAGATAGCAATTGACATTGCATTTAAACATTTGAAGATCGTAGTTGGCAGGAAAGTAAGAAGCTGGACGAGAATTCTACAGGCGAGAAGTGCGAGAGAAGAAACTTTAAGAATAGAACTTAAGGTTACACTTAATAATTTCAGCAGTAAAGTGATGAGATATAGCTACCAATCAAGTACTATGCTTAAATTCATAAAGTCGTGCTACTTAAGAGGAGAGATCATAAAAAAACTACCATAAAAATATTTATAGAAAAGGCACAGAGAAGCTTCGTTACGAAGTTGGGAACGTGACTGAAGCCGAGATGACAGATTAGGATCGATAGAAATGCAAATTCTTCTTTATCTCTGGAAACATATCAAAAGCACCAGACCAGATGTCAGAACAATATTCAATGCACGGACTTATAAAAGTGCAAGACAGGTTCGAGTGAGAAAAATTATTTAGCACGACACGATGAAGCAACATTGTTAGCAACATTGCTAGCAACTGACTCGTTATAATTGTTCGAATTCCTATAAGCGTTAAACGTAGAAAGTGCAATGAATTACTCTCCTGGAGGTTAGCATCAGTCGTGCTGATAAACGCACCCCCCCTCGTGCAACCACAATAATATATCTTCCTACCTATCAAGTAACGTGATGCCGAACATAATGGGTTAACGTCGCTATTACGATCCTATCTGGTCCTTTTGCCTTGTTCTTGCTCTTGCTCAATGCTAATCTTACTTCACGCTTTAATATTTCCGTGTATTATAGGTTTATCTCTCATCATGAAATAGTTTTCACCATTTTTCCTCCATATCTGGAGTACTTTCTTTTTTTTTTTTTTTTTTTGCTTTATAGCGGCCTTTACTACGCTTAAATTCATGAAGGCGTGGTACAGAAGTGGAGAGCTCACCAGAACAATTACCATGAAAATAATTATAGAAAAGACCCAGGTAAGTAACGTTACAGCGGTGAAAAAGTAATTGAAGCCAAGATGTCAGGTCAGGACCGATAACATTGCAAATTCTTCTTTGGATTTTGTCAAGAATCTGTAGTTACATAGTAAAAGCACTAGACCAGATGTGGCAACAATATTCAATGTGTAGACAAATGGTAAGCTTATAAAGGTGCAAGACGGATTCAGTGAGAAAAATTGTCTAGCAAGACACGATGAAGCAACATTGTTATCAGCATTCTTAGCAACTGACTCATTATAATCGTTCCAATCCATATCAGGAGAAAACATTAGACCGAGAAAGCACAATGAGTTACTCATCTGTGGGTTAGCGGCAGCCATGCAAATGAAAATCAAAACTGGCATTTAAAAAGAACAATTTAGTTTTGGAGGCTTTAAAATTAACAAGCCATTTCTTGCCCCAGTTAACAACAGATTGTAGATCATTCGTACCAATTTGATTCTATCAAACCTAACAGATTTACCATTAAGACAGGAGTAAATAGTTGTGTCATTGGCATAGATACCGAATCGAGAACTGATGACACCTGGAATGTCAGTGATAAAAATTAAGAACAAAGTAGTCCGACACCCGCACTTTTATAGAAAGATCTAGAGGAGTGACTGTTCAAGACAACCTTCATTTCACGATTTGGTAATGATACAAATTTAAAGGTTTTGAAATTACTTAAGACAACAGTGACTGGTTGAAATTCTCTTTTTATACCTTATATTTTCTTCAACATCTGCAAATTTTAAATTTATTTTATTTTTTTACTTTTTGGCGGCTTAACCCTGGAGCTTACCCTTTATGTTTTGACATGCCTTTGAAAGCTTTACGCGCTAGCGATTTTAATTATTAAATATTGAACTTATAGTCATTTGAATTTAGTAGAAATAATTTCGGTCATTTCTTTCTCGACACTAAGCTTAACAATTATGAGCAAAAATTAGTATTTTTTTATCCATGTTTCAAGATATAGACAAAAATATAGTTTTTATTAGATTTCAGAAGTTTTAAGCTAATATTAGTTTAATTTGCATACTAACTTCAGTCAGTCCATTTTCGTAATTTCCAAATATCTTAAAATTATCCATTAAAATGGCATAAAATTTATTTAAATATTTTACTAAGGGTGGAAACGGAAGAGTTTAAATTTGACAATCAGAGGTTTTTGAGTTATTGAGATTGATTTGCGTAATAACTTCAGACAGGCTTTCACAAAAATCTCCTTAGGAGGAGCACGAATCCGTCTCTTCTTGCCCCAACTATGGGTTAAATAGCAAGATAAACTTCGTCAGAAAATAAAGAGAAGTAAAACTAAGAGAAGGTAAAAACTATTCCGTTATCTTTCTCAAGAAGTCGTAGTAATTCGCTGATATTGAAGAAAAGGAAGTTGTGGAGATACATGATATACTGAAGAGAGGTTGTATTACATTTTTTCGAAGACCAATGAAAGGATTCACGGAAATATTTTCACTATTAATACGCAAGATATTTTGCAAAATATGTATAAATTATAGCTGACTACATGTCACTCTTACGGTGTGATAACAGTTTTAGAAATTTTGTCAGATTTTTCAATTTCCACACGTTACTGAAACTCCGACACTACAATGTAATTAAAAGAAAAATAATTACAGAACGTTTTTAAAGTTTACAAACCCGAATATTTTGAACAGGAAATTGGCAATAGTGCCATTGTAATGAAGACAAAGTTATAGACAACATTAATGTAAAATTTATGTCACATGTTCTGAAACAAGTTTTAGACGTCATTCATCTGTTGGTTTTGTGAGTTTTTTTTTTATTTCTTTATTCATATGAAACCGACTGCACAGAATTCAGAATAGTATTTTAATTTGCTGCTAAATTGACGTCCACAAATGTAAACCTTCTTCTTTAGAATGCTACACAAATTTTAAATCAGTTTGTGGTGGAGCGAATATACAGCATGCAATGGGTAAATTGTCGCCATTTTATAATTTTAATTTCACGCATGTGCTTTGTTTGTTTTTGATCTTATCGACTGCACAATCAGGATCAGCTGGGTACCGTCTGTGAGAAAAAAGAGCACCATATCCGTCAGAAATTTAGAAACAGCATGCTGTACTGCTTGGCATTCACGCCGGAAGCTCCAATACTTTTGTGATTATCAACGAACACTCATTGACATTTTTGTGATGTCAACGAATACTCGTTGTCACTTTCGTAATGATCGTTGTAGTAGAGACTTTGTAATCGCAGATACAACTATAGTAACGCCGTTGAACAATACTAGTGTCAGACGCCTTCGAATATCACTCGCACTAATAGTACTTGCTCGATAATACTCGCTCGAAAAGTAATCCGAATAGAGAAATAGGATAGAGAACAGAGTAGAGAATAGCGGTCCGTATAATAATAGAGGATAGAATAGCATAGCAGATCATTAGTTGTTAGGTACTTCCTACATAGATATATTTCCTCTATGATCACGTGGTCTACTTAATTCAATACTGGGATCGCCTGTGTTTGCTCACTGGCGATCTATGTTCAAACTCAAGTGTCGGCAGCGACATTTTATTCCTATATAACAAATACGAACATTTCAGAGTATTTGGGTGTCAATCTGATGACAGTACAGAGGATTCGGAAAGAGTTGGATGAGTCTAATGGTGATTACGAAGGTGTTTGGAGTGATCACTAGTGATGGCGACGTTATGTCTCCATTTATCTTAGACTCAACACTGTGGTCTACATCAAGTGACTTGAGGAGGTAGTGCTGTCCTGGGTCAAGAAGGTGGCTGCTGGAAGAACCTGTGTTTGGCAACAGGACTCTGCATCATGTCACACAAGCAGAAGAACCCATACAATTTCTGCGACCCCATCTGGTCACCTAACTCCCTAAACTGCAACCCTCTTCATTATTATGTATGGGGTGCAGTTGAGCGAGAGACCAAAAGAACTCCTTGCAACACCAAAGATGAACTGAAAACAAGGATGATGGTATCATTCACCAACTTAAACAAGGAGACCATCCAGAAGAGTTGAAGGAGATTTTGAAGTCGTCTTAAGGCTATAGTTGAAGCTAATGGCGACTTTATGGAAAATAATTACTGTTTAGTATTTCAAGATATTTTTGTGTAATTTTGTTCAAAATATCTGTTAAAATGAGATGTCAGTGTTATTTTCATTTTAGTGTAATTCAGACGGCAATTTATCCATCGCACCCTGCATAAGAATTTGAAAAGGATAGTAAAGAGAGCTAACCCTTTACCATTCAAAAATCAACCTTGAACTTGAAACCCTTACTAATCCGGAACTCTGATTGGCTAAATGCTGTCCAATCAGGAGCTACTCTTGAGGCCACGCGTTAAATGCATTTCTGAAATCATCCTCTTTTGCTATTGACAGCCGTTGTCACAAACGTTAATGGCTTTCAGAAGCCGCGAAGTTCAATTGTTTCTTGGACATTCTCCTAACAGTTAAGTCCGCAAATATAAATTATATTTACAAGCCTTCTTTTTACCTATTGTACATACACCTTTTTCTGTACAATAAACCCTTTGAACATAATCCAATCTTGGTGTTACTTCTCTTCTTCAAGTATGTCCGTCATTGTCTTTGACTTTGTTGACCTTAACTGCAACCGGAAAGTCTTTATAAATAAGCCGGTTACTTTATCAAACGAATATCTTTGTAATGTATTTCATCCATATATTCATTAGCTTAAGAACACCCGCTTCAAGCAAGGCAATAAGGTGTATGAAATAATATAAGGAAAAGGAAAACATTATTAAGGGGAGAGAACAATGAAAGATCGTAACTCTCGATGGATCCCAAAGATATCAGTATTTTCATCCTGTCACAAAGGAGATAATGGCTTTCAGCATCCCTACATGATCACAGGCCTTTAAATAATCCAAAGATATATTTTCTTTGAAATTCCATGTTATTTTTAAGATTAGAAATATGTTTACTATACTTGGTCCGAAACTATTGTAGAAATATTCCATTTTTTTTAATCAATTCATCCCAAGCAATGCAATAAAGCCGCTAAGACACAAGGGTTTACTAAATATGAGAGAATGTGAGAAACATTATTAAAGAGAGAGAACAATAAAAGAAAAGGAATTTAGAAGAGAGAAGATAACAATTGACATTGTGTTTAAATTTTTGATGATCAAAGTTGACTGGAAAGCAAGAGACTGGAAGTAAATTTCACAAATGAGAAGTGCGATAGAATAAACTATTAGCATAGAATTTACGGTTATATCTAGCCGTTTCAACTGTAAAATGATGAGACCTAACTGCCAATCTAGTAGTACACTTAAATTTGTAAAGTCGAGGTACCAAAGAGGAACGCTCATTAAAATAATTACTATGAAAATATTTCTTTGCTGAATGTGATGGAATATTGTCGTGCATGAAAAATCTTTCTAAAAGCGTAAAACTACTTGAATTATGGCTCCACATATGCCTTCAAAAAGGATGTGTCCCTGATTTGTTACTTTAACGCCTGCTGAAACTCAGCATCCGTTCATCACTGCATCTCATCTCAGAACATCATTATACCTTTATTTTTTTAATGACTCAAACAGCGATGGCGATGAAAAGAATTGTTGCAAAAACAAACTTTATGGTTACTGCGGCTTATTTGATTTTCGTTATGAATGTCTTTTAAATAGGGCTCAGTAATTGATTTCAAATGCTTGATTCAGGTTCCGACATCTTCCTCGCTGCCACATCTGCTAAAGACTTGATAGCTTTTTTAAAAGCTTCTCTCTTGAAACGGAACACAGATCGTCGTTATAAAACCCTCAACTTTGCTTTAACCAGACCTTCATCGAGCTCATCCAGCATTTTCCATGAACTTCTTCACAGCTCGTTATCTATGCTGATGACACGTTTGCATCTATCTTAATAGTAAGTCTGATTGGCTCGATAAGCTCAAATTGGCAGCTGATCTAAAAAATGACTTACATTCTGTTGTTAACAGGAGCAAGGAATGACTTTAAAGCCTTCAAAACGAAACTGCTCTCTATTAGAACCCTTTCTGCTTTCCATCTGCATGACTGATGCTAACCTCCAATAGAGTGACTCCTTGCGCCTTCTAGGGCTAAACTTTTCTGCTGACATGGATACAAATGTCAATGACGCTCCTAATGACACCAGTTCTAAATTCGGAATCAATGCTATTTATAACTGTCTTAATAGTAAATCTGATCGGTTCCAGAAAGTCAAATTGACAGCTGATCTAAAAATGACTTACAATCTGCTGTTAACTGCGGTAAGGAATAGTTTATAATCGTCTGAGAGAACCCTTTCTGCTTTCCATCTACATGACTGATGCTAACCTCCAATAGAGTGGCTCCTTGCGCCTTCTCGGGCTAAATGTTTCTGCTGACATGGAGTGCAAAGATCATATTGGATCAATTGCTATATCTGCTGCTAGGAAAGTTGGTTCACTGTGTCGTGCTAGACAATTTTTCTCACCAGAATCTATCTTACATATTTATAAGTCTACCATTCGTCCATGCTTTGGATATTGTTGCTACACATTGTATGAAGCTTCTGTTATATATTTAGAGATCCTTGATAAAATCCAAAGATGAATCTGTAATATCACTGGTCCTGACCTGACATCTCGAATTCAGTTACTTTCCCACTGCCGTAATGTAGCTTCCACGTACCTTTCTATTACTTTTCATGGTAATTATTCTAATGAACTTTCCCTCTATGGTACCTAGAATTTAAGCGCAGTACTAGATTGGCTGTTAGGTCTCATCATTTTACAGTTGAAATGGCCAGATGTAACCGTAAGTTCTATATCAACACTTTCTTTTCTAGCCCTGTCGATCGCTGTATTCTGTCTTCTTAATTTATGTTCTTTTATTGTTCTCGCTCCATAATAATGCTTTTCTTTTTCTTGTATTCTTTCGCACTCAGTAACCCCCTACGTCTTAGTGACTTTTTTGCCTTGCTTATGATGAAATGATTAAAAAGAAAATTAGCTGGTAGCTGCCAATCATTTTTTCAATTTCCTTTATTGTTTTACCTTTTCCAAGCTCTGAAGATATTAAGTATTTTCTATTTATCTGTCAAGTCAGCATTAAGGCCTATTCAAATTTGCAACATGGCTACTAATTCGATATTTTGAAACTGTATCGTCCTGCCATTCCTGTTTCTGCAGAAGAAAGCAGTAAGGGAAATTCATGAATGTTTGACTCAAACATCAAATGATAAATGACCATCATACGCTACTGTGAAGAAATTGTGGGCAAATATCCAGTGTGAAGATTTTAAGACCCAAGATGCAATACGGCATGGTTGGCCTACAACAGTGTCACATATTGAAAATATTGACCTCATTCACGACTTAATTTTGGCCTATCAACGTATTTCGGTTAAAGGAATTACTGATACACTAGAAATATCCATGTAATGCGTTGGGCTTGTAATTAATGAGCATTTGGATATGCAGAAGCTGTCAGCCAAAATGTTTGAATTCCTACCGGAAACGATACTGAGTGGACACCAACAAGATCATTTTGCAGCATTTTCCCTGATTTAGTAATAATTTTTGTGATGCCATGTTACTATTGATGAAACATTCTTACGACACGATCTTCTGGAGTTCGAACAAAAGTCCATGCAGTGGCAGCATTCCGGTTTTTCACGGATGAATAAATTCACGATTCAAAAGTCGACAGGAAAGATCATAGACACAATTTTTTTCTTTATAAGGAAGGTATTTTAATGACTAAGAGCTAAACTGTTAATACAAAAATACTACGTAACTTGCTGTGCGGATTAAAGGAGGCGTGAAAAGAAAAGCTGCAAAAAGTTGTACTATTTTTACAGAACAATATATCTGTTTACAGAGTTGTCAAGACAGAGAATGTTTTCAAGAATTTGCGTACTTGTGTACTGATATCATTTACTCTATTCCCGCTGACTATTTCCTGTTTTCAAACTTTCGACCATTTACCATGTTCCCTCTATTTCCGGTTTCCGAGCCTTAAGGAGAATTTAAAAGGAAGAATATTTTCGAATGATTTGAAGGTGATATCAGTCTTATTCTATGTGTCCTGTCCCTTCAAGACAAGGGCGAACATGTCTCTCCACAACGTCCTATCCGTTATAGTTCTTAGTAAGAGTAGCTACAGAAAGTTCTCTCTTTTTTTTTTTTTTTTGCAGGACAATTTATCTGCTGACTCAACTGTCAAAACGATGAATGTTTTGAAGAATTTGTGTCCTTGTGTATTTATTTGCTCTATTCAATCTATTTCTGGTTTTCAAACTTTCGACCATTTACCCTGTTCTCTCTAGTTCCTGTTTTCAAACTTTCTGATATTTACCCTGTTCCATCTATTTCCGGTTTCCAAACCTTAAGGGGAATTTGAAAGAAAGCAAATTTTCGAATGATTCGAAGATGATAGCAGTTTTCTTTTATGTACCGTGTACCTTCAGGATTCGGACAAACATGGCTCTCTACAGTTTCCTATAGCGATGCAATATTTCAATGACCAGCCAGAAGGTTATTTTTTAAGTTTCATAAGACATGAAAAAGTGTGTTAAACTGTATGGTCAATCTGTTGAATAAAACGTACGTTTTATGTATTCAGATAATAATTCCATTCTTGGTCAGACTACGAATATTTTAACACATACACGTGTTTTTGTAACAGAGACATATATGTCTGGGGATAAACATAATTGTATATAAGACTAGCAGTAGAGCCCGGCGTTGCCCGGGGATGTAACAGTAAGAGATAGATCAAGCATCGACTATCATAAAGACTGAAAAATAAAATTGGCAAAGATTATTGTTTAAGGTTGACGGACACGTATGTCTTAGTTATTTTATTTTATTTTTTTACGAATTGGTCAAACTCAAACAAAAACATTGTTTTCAATCGTTATGAGTCTATCGATTGAATAGAATTTTATTATAAACAATTGTCTTGTAAATGGAATTTTTAATGCATTCTGAATGCAAAAATAAAGAAAAAAGTGTGCAAGACAATAAGAAACACTACCTGCCAAAAAAAAAAAGTGAAGTTTTGTTGAAATCGGTTGAAAAATGTAGGAAATCCGATCCCAAATATAAACGAACAGACACACACACACACACACACACACACAACCAACCAACCAACCAACCAACCAACCTGGGTTTTATAAGTATAACTCGAATTGAGTTGTCCCCCTTTCATTAATGCCTCTTAATCGTATTTTCAAATTGATTTTGTGCAAAAACAATTGTGTTTTTCCAATTTTGGGCGCTGTTAGAACCACCAAGGTAATTTTACGTAGTCCTGTGAAGTTTTGTTGAAATCGGTTGAAAATTGGAGGAAATCCGATCCAATATATAAATGTAACAGACACACACAGACAATCTGCGTTTTATAATAAGTAAGATTATAACTTTGTAAAATAAAGTTATGTACATGCGTGTGCCATACTTAATTCAATGAACAAATTGGAATCATAATTGACATATGCCAATATATATTTTTGAACCCCAAGTAAATTTACCCAACATTCGACTAAGTTCAAAAGATCCTAAAATTGTAAACTGGTGGTGTGTGTGGGTGTGTAATAAACTCCTTAATTTTTGATTTGCTTATGTGAGAAGACTTCTGTTTGGGAATATAAATGTGTAGCAGAAAAACACTATTTACACATAGAGAAAACAAATTAAAGTCAAATTTATACAATTATTAAAAAACATATATCTCTAACTACACACCAATTTTCGTCTAGCTAAGTCGCACACACACACCGCTTTCTATTCAAAACAAATTTTAAAACAAGCATAAATATACCAGAGTGCTGGCCATTATCGACGCGACTCTCGCTTGTCACAGATGTCTACAAAGATATCTGTGCGTTTCCCTTATATAGGCTATAAGAGAAATCGGATAGGAGACAGATAGAGAGAGAGAGAAAGAGAGAGAGAGAAAGAGAGAGAGAAGCTTCACACACACACACACACACACACACACACACGCGCGCGCTACTCGAAAGCATGACTGTCTACCAGTCCGACCATTAGGCTGTGAAAACGACCTCCGGTGAACACAGAAAGAGAACGAACTCCACTATCAACGCGACAAACCCAAACAGATAGCCAACAAGCAGTCAGCCGGGTTAAGCATACTCCTTTATCGCGCTCTCAATTCACACCTCGTACACCGTACATTCGAACAATACACTATACGACTTACCAGAGACATTTTTATATCTTGTAAATGAAAATAAATCTTTGGTTATTTCTCCAAACCAGTGTCTAATTCGTTTCTTTACTCCAACCTGGGTATGACAATAAAATGCATCCCCATCCTGCATAAGACGATAAACTACGTCCAACAGCAAGGCATCTGATCAGGAGGTTTTGAGGAGCGTGGAACCACCTCTTTTGCTGGTGCTCCCAGGTCTGTTAGAGTCCCAGCTATGGGCAAATAGTTAACACCTACATTGGGGTCAAAACACTATGAAAATATAAAAGTAGGTTTTAATACCAGAAATACTTTGTAAAAAATTATTACCAGCATTAAATTTTTGAAAAAAGAAAATATTACCAGCAATAAATTTTTGAAAAAAAATATTACCAGCAATAAAAATCTTGTCATTAAATAACGCATTGTGGTTGATATGCCATAAAACAAACCAAACCAAACCTTCTCTCTCTCAAATATATATATATATATATATATATATATATATATATATATATATATATATATATATAATTGGCAATTCCTACAATTAGACATAAAAAATTGTTTACCCATCCATAACAGAACGCGTGTTAGGTAAGGCAATCAACATAGCTCAGGAAGAAATAATAATAAAACCAAGCGAAATCGAAATCATTAAGCACTCCCGTAACTCATTACTATTTCACAATGAAGAAGCATGGATAAAGAAAGATGGGATATTTGACACTACAATGGGAAGCTTTGACGGTGCACACATGCCAAATCATAGGTATTTACTTACTACACGAACTAAACAAAATAATAGATAGAAATGACACAGGACTCTACAGGAACGACGGTCTCATAATCTTAAGAAAATGTAACAAACAAAACACAGACAAAACTAGAAAAGCAATAATAAAGATTTTTTTTTTAAATAACGGATTCGACATAGATATAAAAACTAACCTAAACGAAGTAGATTTTCTGGATGTTACCTTCAACCTAAGAAAAGGCACATATAAACCATATAGAAAACCCAATGACAAACCACTCTATATACACGCATCTTCCAACCACAATTCCTCCAATGAATCCATATTTAACAAAGCTAAGAAAGACTACAAAACAACCCTAAAAGATAGCGGATTCCCAGCAACACTCACATACTCACCACAGAACACAAAGGCCAACAGGAAAAGAAATATCATATGGTTCAACCCACCGTACAGCAAAAACGTAAAAACAAACGCAAGAAAAATATTCTTCAAACTCTTACACAAACACTTCCCGGAATCAAGCACCCTACACAAAACATTCATTAAAAACACAGTAAAAATCAGATACAGTTGCACCGAGAACATGGCACAAATAATAAAAAAGCACAACAGGAAAATTATCAACAAGCCACACGAAGAAATTAAACTCACGTGCAACTGCCGAATAAAGAACGAATGTCCCTTAAACGGTAATTGTTTACAAAATAACGTAATATACCAAGCCACGATAAAATCACCAGATAATGAAGAAAAATTATACATTGGAGTAACTGAAGGACCCTGGAAACAAAGAAATTATACACACAAAACATCTTTCAAAAATAGTAAATATGCGAACAGCACAATGCTTTCTAAGTATATCTGGGAAATTAAAAATAAAACGCACATCACACCAAACATATCTTGGAAAATAAAGAAAAGATCATCAGCCAATCAAAAACTTGCAAACTTTGCTTGGAGGAAAAAATAGCTATCATTACTTTCCCAGACCAAAATAAATTATTAAATAAAAGATTCGAGCTCATCTCAAAATGCAGACATGAAAACAAATTTTTACTACGTTACTTAAAAATCAAAAACGGAAAAAATAAAATAAAAAAAAAATAAATCAATAAATAAATAAACAAAAGGACAATAAAATAAGCAAAATAAATTGACCCAAACAAATGACCAAATCACACCTGTTAGAATAGAAGAAATAGAATAAAAAATAAGAAACAAAATCAATGAACCCAAATAAATAAAGTAAATAATAAACAAATTAGCAAACCATTATGACCAAAATATTAGTCAGACTATAAAAATCAAACCAAAAATCGGACAAAAAAAAACAAAAAAAAAAACAAACAAAACCATAACTGTTATATAACGATAAAAAAAATACTACGTCACTTAAAAATCGAAAACCGAAAATATACAGTATAACAAATAAATAATAAGTAAAATAAATTGACCTAAATTCATCCAAATAAATAAATAAACTAACAAACTGATCCCGATAAACTAACTGTTAGAAAAAACAAAGATAATCAATCCAAATAAATACATGAAGTAATAAATAAATTAAAAACTGTTCCCACCAAAATAATAGTTAGAATAAACTACAATAATCATTCCCAAAATTGAATAAATAACTTTATCTTCCCAAACCAAAACAAAACTATCAAATAAGCGATATAAACAAATTTTTATTACGTTAATAAAAACACCAATTAAAATAAAAATAAAAAATAAAAAAAATAAAAAATATAAGAAAAAAAAAAAATAATAACTACAAGCAAAATAATTTAACCCAAATAAATAAATAAACAAAAAAACGACTTCCGGTAAAATAACCGCCAAAATAGACTACCCACAGTGCACCACTGACCCGTATATATATAAATAGCCGAGAAAAATAACAGCACTCGTGGCCTGACGATTGTATCTAGCATGAAACAGACTGTCGCCTCTAAGTGTTGACTTCTATGTTCACTTTTATATTTACACACGCTCTATCTCTGATATTGAGCACTTTATCCCATAAATATAGCACATCTTAAGACTATATATATATATATATATATATATATATATATATATATATATATATATATATATACCTGCTATACATTTTTGAAAAAAATATTTTTAGCTATACATTTTTTGAAAAATTATTACCAGCAATAGATTTTTGAAGAAAACAATATTATCAGAAATAAAAATTTTGTCAGCATTAAATAACTCGTTGAAGTTGATATGCCGTAAGCCAAACCAAACCTTTGGTAAGAAGGAAGTTCACTCAGTTTCTTTACAAGAATTGTTACTTTGAGGATCAGACTCCCGGGGGTATACTTTCTCGGTATGGACGATCTACATCTCTTCAAGTCTTGAGTCAGCTTACGGCCATATCACGTTGAAACACCGGGCCCGTACGATCCTTGAACTTAAGTAACCTCGAGACTGGTCAGTACCTAGATGGGTGGCCGCTTTTGGAAATACCGAGTGCTGTAAGCTTGGGTATACGGGTGGGTATAATTGATAATGGTTCGGAAAATTGTTAATCGGAGAGACGAGTTCCAATTCCCGTTGGGTTTGTTATATTCACTTACGCGCAAATACCCTTTGGAAATGTATGAATCAACCTCTTCTTCTCTAGCAATGGGTTAATTAGTAAGAATTGTATTACTAAACCATTATTAGCAATCAATAAAAAAAACGTTGTCATAAGTCGGTTCTGTCGTAAGTCGAATACTTTCTGGAATGAAAGTCATTTAACACCAGTGTCATTTAAAAACAAACTTGACTTTTCTTTATTTTTCAAGTTGAAAAACATCAACAGCAATAAAAATGATTTTTTTATTGCTACATGTCACCTTTTTAATACTTTTTTGCTTTAAAGGTTGCCAAACAATGTAGCTAAGTAGAAGATTATTTACAGAATAATGCGATCATGCGGCTTTTGCGCAAAGTAAACTCACTTACTCACATAATCGCACGTAAGAAGCAACGGCACATCTATTATCTAGGCACTGACCAGGCTTAACGTTGCTTAACTTCGGCGATCGTACGGAACCGGTGTTTCAACGTGATATGACCGTAAGCCTGTGTGTGTGTGTGTGTGTTTGTGTGTGTTTGTGTGCGTGTGTGTGTGAAAGAAATCTTTACTTCCATTTATTTTATAAAAAGAAATGTTTTGCAAAATAAATTGTGAGAATTAAAAACAGTTTTAAGTACCTCTCAACCGAGATGCGGGAGGGTGGTTAAATTACCCCCTGCTACCTGAAGACTTCAGGGAAGAATTGGGGCCACACATTAACATATTCAAACTGGTGGAATATTAATAATTCTATAATGCACTTTTTGAGCAGGCGGTTTTTGAAATGGGAAGTTAAATTCTGTAATATTCTTTATTGCTATAAATGTTATATTCAGTTATAGGTAAACTGCGGCCCGTGGGTCACATGCAGTCCGTTTGGTCTTTCTAAATGGCACGCTTAATTTCATAAGAAAAATAGCCTTTCATAAAATTTTGTTTTGTTTCATTCTCACTTGTTCACTCACACATTCTCTCATACGTAACCAAATACATAAAAAATGATTAAGTACAATGTTTCTTGAATTTTGTAAACTTTCAGTGAAAGTAACGTTTACATCATTTTAAATCATTGACGATTTTTGCTAAGGAAGATTATACGTGTAAATATCTTTTGCTTTTGAAACAGGAAACATTCATAATAATTTTTTCTATAAAGAAGAATATGTGTTTTATTTTCAAATGAATAAATTAAAAAATAAATCACACACAGCGACATGTGTTAATCACACTGTTATCGGTTGTAATATTATACCAAGACATCACTTTTTTAATTATAGAAAAATCTTTTCTCCAAAGAAAACAATAAACTTTTTCCCATTTCAAAAGGTATATATACGCATATGGTCTTCTGTAGTGAAATAATTGAGGTATCTACTACGAAAAATTACCATAGATCATGCGGCTTTCTACCATGCCTGATATACGTGTTTGAGTAGACAATACTGTTTTTTTTTTTTTTTTTTTTTTTAATAATGTATTGTGCCAGAGCATCTGAGAGATGTACATATTTCACGAAATATATATGTGCACCTCATTCTGATGCAGATTTTCAAAGCTACAGGTGATATTTGGCTAAGATCTAGCACCTGTTTGTCCTCTTACCAGGGTTATTGTTTTTCTACATCCAACAGACACATGGAAAATGTTGCTTTTTTATGTGTATGTGTTGGACTATAAAGGAATTCGTTCGACGCCGTGGGTAAGGGCAGCGATCTATTATGAGAGGTAACGTAGCTGAGAACTACCAGTCGATATTTCATCAATATCGATTGGATTGAACCTGGAGAAGGAATATGATGATGTAAAACCCGAAACTCCCAATGATTTACGGTTAAAAACATCACCGATGATGGTTGCTACAGCACCTGAGAGATGTATTCCACGAAATTGGAAAATATATATTCAAAAACTCACATGTGAAAAAGCTAATAACATTAAGAATTTCACAAAATGCGCCATCATTTTTATAGCGTTTAAAAACAAGTGAGTCGGGTAGTTGGCCCGCAGCCTTCCCCTGTTCCTTTTGTTTTCGATATGTCCTATGAGTGTTAAAAAGCATAGATGGCGGCGAACTGGAAATTGATCCTGATTAGACTATAAAGGCTTAAGGAGTACTTTGGAGTGAGTAGCCGTGGTTAACAGCAAAATAAGTAACAGAACTGTCCAACAAACAGAATTGACAAAGTTTGCAATAAGCAATAACAAGAAAAAGAAAAGAATAGGGCAAAAATAATATAAAGCAAACAAAAAATATATGCAATGCAAATTAACAGTAAGTTAACAAGCTCAAGCTTGGACAAGTGAATGTAGCATTCTGACTTCAAGAAAAGACAGACCGGAACTGAGTCAGATAAAACCAAGAACTTGCTTATTTTATTGGCCAGGAAGAAATCTCAGCATGCATTTGTGTATTTCTTCCTATAAAATTGAGCAAGGCAAGTATTTTGCAATTTTTCTTAGCAAGAGTGAAACCAATAGCCACGATACTTGATATTAAAATTGACTGGAAAGCAATAACAAGAAAAAGAAAAAGAACAGGGCAAAAAATAATATAAAGCAAGCAAACAATATATGCAAAGCAAATTAACAGTAATAAGGCAAAGCAGCAGTAATATGACAAAAGTTCACAAACTAAGAATTGGAGTTGACACATAAAAGTAAGGTCGGACAGGCGAACATAGTGTTCTGACTTCAAGACAAGACAGACCAGGCCTGAGTCAGATGAAACCGAGAACCGGCGTGTTTTATTGGATAGAAAAAATCCTAGAATGCATTTGTGTGCTTCTGCCTATAAAATGGGGAAGGAAAAATGTTTTGCAGTCATTCCGAAATGGATTGAAAGCAACAAGTACTTTTGCCGCAGTGAGATAAGATAACGTTTAATTACGAGAAGAGTTGCATTTCACAAAACAGTGGAATTAATGTTTGCTCGTCCACGTTTTTAATCTGAGAAAATCTGCCGATCTCTTAATTTTCTTGTTTAATAATTATTTTACCCACTCAATATAAAGCTTATAGTAATAAAAAAAAAATGTCGATTTAAAAACCAATTAATTGTTTTGTGTACGTTTCGGCACAAAAATAAAGTTAGCAGGTAAGCAATGCGGAAGATCCTGAAGAGATAGCAGGATTTCCTAAATAGAGTAATTGTGCATTTTTCCCGATTGCGGGCGCTTGTTTGTGTGTGTGTGCGTGCGCGCGGCAGCGAGAGTGGAATGAATAAAATCCAAGGTTCGAAATAACTATTTAACTACTTTTATTTGTGTGTGTGTATGTGTGTGTGTATGTGTATGTGTGTGTGCGTGCGAGAGAGAGCGAGAGAGAGAGAGCGAAATAGTGGTATTTTGAAGGAAAAACAGTTGAGTTTCCAGTTAACCAAGTTCTTCCCTAGAGTAGATGATTCGTAAAGAGGTATTCCTCCACTTGTTCCCACGAGGAACGAGAAATCTAAAGTCAGGCTACCAGGACAGGTCACGTGTCTCTTCTGTAGCAAGGGTTGTGAGTAGTCTTTCGAGCTGGGCCTTGAAAAGGAAGATGGAAAAGAGAGCGAATATTGTTTAGTAAGCGTTTTTATGATTTCTGATACTTAAAAATATAAAATTAAAAAAATACATTAGTCGTTTAAAATTTCGTAAATATGGTGAAAAGCGTACACGCGCAAACAAACACGAAAACTGAGGACGACTGTTTCAAAAGGAAGTTTAGTAACTCGTTTATTTCCGCTTTCTCTTAGCTTGTATACGTCAAACAAAAGGATAAAAACTGCTGTTTAAATCCGGACCATCTTCATATAAATTAACACGAACCAATCAATTGTAATGGATAAACCAACAAGACTAACTTTAAGAGGGGGTAAAACTGAGCACAGAGTAACACCTTTTCTCAAATGACTATACCGACTATATAATTAAAGACAGACACAGTTATTTAAGCTGTACACGAAAATTAGAGTTAAGTGAACATCATGAGGAGGAGCTATTCTGGATGTCATTTCAAGTTAAGGACTTAACGTGAAAAAAATTAAAATTGTAAAATGTTACTTTTTACCCCACTAGTGTGGCAAAAAGTAACAGACAGTGGGGCACAGTGTAACATGGTGGGGTAAATTGTAACAACTAAAATTAGGACAATGAAACCACTCTGGTACCTGATTTACGCTTCAAAAAACATAAAATGATAATTTGAAAACAGTTTAAAATGTTATAAAACTGTCTTACTATAATCCACAATATACAAAATAAATGAAATTCTACTTACATGTGTTGATTTGGGATATTTTACTCTCCTCGTTTGTTTTTTGTTGATATTCAAATGACGAGGCGAGAAAAGGCGAATAACACTTAAACGAAAATAACAAAAGTGACCATTGCGGTGTGAAATAATAATTTCACCCCTAAATCTGTGTGTTACTTTGTACACCGCTTTACCCTACACACTTTTAACCAAAGCACATCATGAAAATCAAATCCATTAAAATTGCGAATTATTAAGCGAAATTAGCTCGTTAAGCATTACGCTACACACCAGGTTCCTTGGTTGGATGCTACGATTTTAAAAACATATATTTTAAAGTATATATTAATATATACAAATAAATTAAAACAAATAGGAGAAAGAGCAAAGATAAGAAAAAATTATTACTCATTGTAAAGTGGTGAATCAAAAATATAACAAAAAAGAGGGTGTCTAACCAATTACTGCACTTCGCTCATCAGAGCTCAATCGAGGACAAAAACATTTATATGTGCGCAACGTCTAAACATGGAGATGGGGATAAAAATAGTACCAAAGAATCAACATTATGAATTACAGACAGATTATAATTAAACTCTAACTAACTATTCCTTCTGTTCACAAAGGGAAGATGGCTTAGGCTTAATATAAAGGGCCTCAAGCACACTTAAATGGAATCTGAATGTGCTCTGCTGGCTACTGTAGGACAAATCATATTATTTATTAGGTGTTCCTTTTTTAAATATATTTTATAAAGAATTGTTGGAACTGCTAGGTAAACTTTATTTATTTGGGAAAGATATTAAAATAATCCGCAACTTATACTGCACATTAAACAGTTTGCATACGGATAGAAAATGAATTCAGTAAAAACACAAGAAATGGTAATGGCGTAAGACAAGGGTGTGTCTTCTCACTAGACTTATTCAACTTTTACTGTGAAGAGAATTAGAAGTCTTACCAGGGTTCATTGACGTCCACAATCTTAAATACATTAAGTATGCAGATGACATGGCGTTGACAACAGACACAGAAAGGAAACTACAAGACCTTCTAAAGAAGGTAGTGAAGAAAAGCAAGAAGAAAGGAGTAAATATCAATTTTAAGAAAATAAAATGTATGGCTGTCAACAAAAGAAACAGCCCAAGATGCGAACTATAAATTGGAGATACTAAAATCAAGTAAGTACAAAAATTTAAATATGTAGGAAGTGTTTTAATAGAGGTCGGAAAATGAGACATCGAAATCCAAAGACGCATTAGCATAGCAAAAGATGTCTAATAAAAGTTAAGCAAGGTATTAAGAAACAGGGAAAATTTGTTAGAAACAGAGAAAAAGGTACTGAACTGTTGTGCAATAACGGTTCTTCGATATGGCAGTGAATGCTGGACAATCTCTCCATAAATGAAAAAATAATTATAGAAATTCCTAATTTATTGCAGAATAGCATAAAAGCCGCTCTGTCGGGCGGCATTTCAGCAAACTCCTGCGGAAGGATCATCCTTCGGCCTTCATCACAATAGGTAGGAAAGAGTAGATGCGATAGGCAACAATAAACTACAGACGAACTCAAAATTGATCGCTGCATTTAATTATTGCATTAATATTTAAGTTTACCTTTTAAAAGTTCAACGATAATTCTTCTGCCGCCACTTAATTTAAAGACAATTTGATGTATGTAGGTCCTTACTTTCCGTGCAAACAATTATTTTATTTCATGGGTGACTTTCCCTGGATTTCGCAATTAATTTCGATTATTCCTAAATTTATTTCCAAGTTATAAAAATTTTTATCATACAAAAAAATTCGTTGCAAAAACTCACGTAAAAAATCAGCGGAAACAATCGCAGGAATGAGAATTTGGGAATCGAAAATTTCAGGATTACGAGTCCGGTTCCGACAGACATTTTCGCATTTATTGTATAGATGAGATATTTAAATGTTAGAGAGTGGTTTCCATTTAATTGATAATCGTGACACACAGATATTTCGCATTTATTATATAGAAGAATATGAGATATTTAAAAGTAAGAGAGTTGTATCCCTTTCACTAAAAAAAAAACAAAAAAACTGTGACACAAACATTTTGGCATTTATTATAGATTTCTAACTCAATGCACGAAATTCATTATATGATTCAGTTTATGGCTAATATTTACATCTTAGGCCTAATTCTGCTGTGACTTTTTTTCAACATCAATATATATATATATATATATATATATATATATATATAGAGAGAGAGAGAGAGATTTTCAACATCAATATGTATATATATATATATATATATATATATATATATATATATATATATATAAAATATATAAAGCCACTAAGACATAAGAGAGTTAAAGAAAAACATTATTAAGATTAGAGGCCAATAAAAAAATTAAACGGAGAGAATATGACGATTGACATTGCATTTAAATTTTTATTTATATTTGATAATAAACACTAAAGTTCAGAATTCGAGTGAAAATTTTATAAACTTAATCTTATCTACATACATTTTGTAAACTTAAACTTATCTATATAATTAAAAAAAAACCTTTTCATTCCTCTCTTAGTTTCAAATTAACACTTCATTCTTCATATAACCCCAATTTAATATCATAAGGTTAATATTCAGGTTTAATTTTATAAAACCTCTTCCCTCTAAGGCTTTCACTCTGCCCTGATTACCTTCTCGCGCCTTTCGTCTGATTGAAACATTGAAATGGATAAATTCTGTATAAATTTTCGACAACTGTCACAGTTACATTTCTAATTCCGACACGAACTCAATTTATATACTGGGGTTGAATAAGACTGACGAGATTTTCGTCTGTCTATTCCCCATATGAGGTAATTCGTGGATTTTATTGTGTAATATATATATATATATATATATATATATATATATATATATATATATATATAATAAAAAGGTTTAAACACTAATATTGCATAGTTTAGATATATGATTGCATATGCATGTGTATATTAACCACTAATATTATATATATATATATATATATATATATATGGGCAAATAGTAGCAGAACAGACTGGGTCTTATAGCAAGAGTAGAGCTCTATCTCTTGTTTCCTGTTCAGGATTGAGTTTCCTGTTCCTTTGAAAGTCTATTTATTTTCTTTCACTCCCGGTAGCCCCTTGCGTTTTAGTGGCATTATTACCTTGCTTGGAGTGAATTGAGTTAAGAAAAAAAAAAAAAGAAAAAAAAAAGACTAACTTGATAAGTTTCACTTTACGGTAAGCGCCCAGTACGCGGTACACGAGAGTAAGCACAAATGGCCTTATTAATTGACAGAATTTCCTTGCTTACGAGATAGACAGTTGGAAAAGATATCAGGATGGCGTCTGATAGAGAAAGAGTGCGAAAGAGAGATAAAGACCATAAACGGAGTGGGGGCAGAGTCTTTAAAAAAAAAACTTCTTTTTTTCGCCTTCTTTTAACATTTGTAGGCTTCTGAATGCAATAAATAAATAAATCAAGTAAAATAAAAAGAAAAGTAAACAAAAAGAAAGAAACGAATCATTGTATGAAGTGCTTGACGGTAAATGTGTTGGTATCAATGGGTGTAAGTGTGTTTTTCGTTTTTGACCCCATTTTTCTTTTTTTTTTCTTCTTTCATTGTGCTGATTTTCCCATTGTGATCTTCTTAGATAGGAATCTCAGATGAAAACATGTACAAAATAAACAAATAAATAAAAATAACTGGTAACGGGGCGATTGTAGAGTTTTTGTAGAAGAAAAAAAAGAAGAAAAAAGTGGGGCCAGTATTAACAGAGGCGAGGGAAACGGTAGAAACTGGATTGAGGCATCAGAAATGAACAAAGACTTTTTCTCCTGAAAATGTTCCTTTTTTTTTATGTTGTTAAATCTTTAATGACCAAAGACTACATAAGGTACCTGTCTCAAGAAATTTGGAACCAGGTAATGTCGGTAGATGCTTATCTCGAAATTGGATAGCACAAGAAAGAAACGCCAGGGATTTAGGTGTGAGCTCTTAAAAGAAAAACTAAACGCCTACTCCGCGCATATTATATATATATATATATATATATATATATATATATATAATGTTAGTTTACCCATGCTGTAAAAAATGACGGAATATTTTGTTACGTTCTTCTTACTATTATTAGAAAGTTTTTGCACGTGCGAGTCTTTAAATATATTTTCCCATTTATTAATATGTAGTTCTAGTGGGGATTAGCTTATTATTTCAGAACAATAGAAAACCGTTCCCCAACTTTGTATCCAGTGGAACCTTTTTCAGTAATGACTGTTTTTATGGTACCATAAAATATGACAGCATTCTTAAATCCTTCCTATTTAAAAGTGTTTCGTATGAATCTTTAAATATATTTTCCTGTTATTAATACGCGGTGGAGATCAGTTTATCACTTCAAAACATAAGGAAACCGATCCCCCCTCTTTGTGTCCATTCGAATATTATATTCATATTACCTTATCCAGGGTGCCAAAAACGATGATATATTTTGTTAATTCCTTACTTTCATTTACATTGTTTTATGTATTCTTTATATATTTCCATTTATTATTACTGTGCTCTATTTGTTCATAGCGTCGGTCATTTCACTTTCCGATTTCCCTTGAACATAATCATAATGCCAAGCGTCGCAAGGGAGATAACTATAGCAAAAAGCTACAGACATTAAAGATAAAAAAAACAATTAGTGTATTATATTATATATATTATATTATATTAGGGAGTGCCAAAATGGGTTCTTTTTTTTTCTAAATTAAAAAAAAAAACAATATTACCCTTGTTTTTAAAAATCAGGTAATCATCCAATTTAAATAAATTTTTAGCACGTATTAATGAATAAATTGTATACGTGTACTGAATATGTTATTTTATTGGATGATTCTATTTATTTCCGAGTAATTTCCAGAAATTTCAATAAAATCTTATAATTATCTGGTATTTTCAGAGTTGAAGAATATGTTATACCCGTCTCGAACTTTATGATTTTATTGCTCAACTCAGAGTAGGAGTAGTCCAGACTAAGTTGGAGAGGAATATATTATTTCATTGTTTTATTTCAAACTCAGTCAAATTGTGTGTTGGTGTGCATGTACATTAAATTGCACAAGTACAGATAAGTCACTCATGCACAACAAAAACATACATTACATACATGCATGCAAATCCATACGTAGACAGTATATGACAGACGGGGTATCAGCCGTTCTTTTAGATTTGGGGCCCAAATTTTTTTCCGACATTTTTTTCTGATTGACATGCGGAATGAAAATTTGAGAGGAAGCGTTTTCATTAAATCGCCCATTATTCAGTATCTTCATCAACTCAGCTTTTATAACGTTTTGGCTGATTAGTGTATTTTGAATTCAGTGTATTTAGACGATACCGATAACTAATTTTTGTCTTCTCGGTGATATTTATAAAACCCAATGCCGGGTCGGATTTAGTTAATGCGTGTCCTGTATTATAAACTAAAGTGGCCTGTGGAAAATTAAATAAAACCAATAAATAAAATATAAATAACGAATAAAAAAATTAATTTTTCCATTATGCAAATTATAACGAAACAGGAAAGAGTTTCCGACCACGTGTGCGATTTTATGAACCCACTTCCGGAAAGGACAGAATCTTTCTCTTTCCACTTTCCAAATAGATCGTTTGAGAGTGTTTTTTAGCAGCCCTATTCATGAAATAGAGATTCATTCATCCCAACTCAGCGAGAGGCTGATTTGAGCTCGACCATCTTTACCCGTTCTTATCCTTACTTCCCATAAATTATTTCTGAGCCAAAAAGGAAAACGGACATACTCAAGAGACATTTAACTTTGTTTCAATACAGTCATCATAAAAGAAACTCAAGATTTTTGTATCCTTCTTCTGTCTTTGTTTATATTTTGAACAAGCACCTTTACTTAAAAAATACCCACAAGCTTGTTAAAGTCTACAGAGCCTAAATTAAAAAATGCACATAAACATTAAATCATAAAAGATTTACTAGCATAATGACCCAGCAAACAAAATGACGTTGCTAAAATGTTTCTGTAACATTTACATACAAAAAAAGTTTTTGTAGGCACCCCAAAATGCGCACGCAACGTTACCTTGTAGCGTTGCAAATACATTACCGTGTAACGTGCCAGGTTCTCCACAGAAAATGGGTAGTAAATTCCAGGGAGATATCAAAACGTTAATTCATAAATTAGTGATTATCAATTAAAAAAGAAATATGAAAACAAATTTTATATCTTCTATACATACTGTTAAGTGAAGAAAAAATATTCTGATGTTATAACTGACCAGTGAAGAATTTTTCATTTACAGCACATCAGAAAGTTACCATAACGTTGTGAAAACTTTGGGGATAAGTTTGAGGCCAGGAAAATTGATTGCAACGTTATAATAAAGTCATCACAATGTTACATATCCTCCAACCAAAATACAACGTGTCTGTAACATTGCAAGAACATTCTCGTATTGAGCTAGTATTGAGATATAAAACAGGTAAATATTTAACTTCTGTCAACATGATAAGCAACCCCCCCCCCAAATAAGAGGCAAATGATTCTAACTAGATATTTGAGTAGGCTTAACAGCCTCAATATAATGTTACCTGAAATGATGAATAATTAAAGATGGAGCTCCTTCAACATGTAAATATATACATGTTACCATAACGTTGTAAAAACATTATGGATGAGCAGTCAGTTTGGGGTCAGGAAAATAATTGATAGCAGTAAAGTCGTCACAATGTCACATATCCTCCAACCAAAATACAATGCGTCTGTAACATTGAAAGAACATTCCCTGTTAGCTGGTTTTGAGGTATAAAACAGGTAAATATTTAACTTCTGTCGACATGATAATCACACCTCCCAAAATATGAGGCAAATGATTCTAACGAGATATTTGAGTAGATTTAACAGCCTTAATATAATGTTATCTGGAATATTATGAATAATTAAAGATGCAGTTCCTTCAACATGTAACATTGTAAGATGCCATTTCACCAAACAGCTTCAGAGTACCGTAATCTTCTGTGTATAGATCGTTGGTAAGTTATAAGATCCAGTGAGGATTCTTTTTTGTTTCTGTTTTCTCTTATATGGAGTTATTTTTCATTCTAACAGTGACTGCTTAGTGAGAGGCTATAATCTCTCTATAATATATTTGCATGCTTTGAGAAACCAATTTCACTGAACAATTTTCCTCACACATAATTTCTAGTTTTCATAATATTTCTTCGTTGGAAACATACAAGAATCAAAGTAAATACAGTAATTCTTTGTGTGTAAATCACTAGTGAGTATAAGACGCAGTTTAAAAAGCAGAAAAATTTCCAGGGGGAAAAAGCTCATTGTCATGTATAAAACGCCCCTGATTTTAGAGCAAAGAAAATGATTAAAGCTTAGGAAAAAAGAAAAGAAATAATGAAAGAAAAGGGACATTTTGTTTAATTTTGTGATTCGTAAGCATTTTTCTTTTACATGTCTTTCTTATCCATCAATGTACTTTTGTTCATAAATATACTGCGGGAAATAACGAATATATAAAGACTTATGCTTATGTTATAAATTTCTAGGGCACATAATGAGGAAATAGGGCTTGGAAAATTTGATACTCACAGGATAGATTGAAAACAACGCATAACCTACCTAGCGAACTGGAGTATATGGATAGCAGAACAGGTTTTAAAGAAAAAGACAAAATTTGTTAAGAGCTACAAAATGACAGGAAATTGTGGAGAGCCACATAGGAGAAGAGGAATCAGAGTTTTTTTGTTTAGCAAAGATCATTGAAATGAAATGTTTGCATTTTAACTTCTCAAACTCGTTTTTTAAAATAAATTCTTATACTTAACAATTTGGAAAAAGTGAGTCTTATTAAAGTGTCAATGTTTCTCTGAGCATTCAATTAACAGAATGTTTGTTAATGATTTGTTTATTAATTTAAAGTGCCTCTGGAAGAGTAAAATTCGTTTTCCTGTGATGATGTCATGTATTGAAAATACATTTGCTAGACACGTGCCGTAATGTTGTGTGGAATGGGAATTTTTTGTACTGATAGACATCGACCGCTGAGGATTCCAATGTACACTGATGAACTGACTTTTCTGTATTTCGTTTATCTCTCAGATCCAAGAGAGCTTTTTGAAATAGACAACCGTGTGTTCTCATTGGTCTAAAAATGCGTTTTCCTGATTGGCTGGAATGTTTTGAATTTCCTTTGAATTTATTTTAGACGGTAATATTATAGACTTTCTGTGAGCTGATTGTTTGAATATATACACTGTCTATTATAAAAGTATAAACAATACACTCCAGACTGCAAGTGGAACTTATATACACAATCGATTGCTAAAGATGTTAGAAAAATGGTCGGGTTATTCTGTCGCTTCTGGAAGTACCTAACTTCTTTTGTTATGCATTATATTTACAAGAGTCAGCTTAGACCACAAATAGCGTATTGCTGCCATATCTGGACTGGAGCTGTTCAATCCTCACTTTCAAGTCTTGATAGACCCTCTTTCACGCTTCATCCTTACAAGAGTCAGATTAGACCTAAAATGGAGTATTGCTACCATATATAGACTGGAGCTGTTTAATCCTCAGCTTCCAGCCTTGATAAAGTCCATCTGTCATGCTTCATCCATATAAGAGTCTGATTAGACCAAAAATAGATTATTAATGCCATATCTAGAATGGAGCTGTTCAATCCTCAGCTTCTAGCTTTGATAAAGTCCCTCTTTCACGCTTCATCCTTACAAGAATTAGATTAGATCAAAAATAGATTATTGCTGTTATATCTGGATTGGAGCTATTCAACCCCCGCTTTCAAGTCTTTTGAACTCTGTTGAGTTCAAAATTGTTCACGTGGTTTTGTCGGGGAATACTTATTCCCCACTCTACGGCCTCTTTCCCACAGACGCAACCTTGCAAACTTAACGCTACTCTATCGCTATTTCCATGGCAAATGTTCAATTGAGCTCCATTTTTTTCTACCAGTTCAGACCTTTACAGCTAGGATACGCCATGCCACTTCCACGAAGTCGAATCATCCTCATTTGCTTCCCGTTCGAAATATAAGGAGAAAGTTACAGGTAGACAGCCTTTTCTCAAGGACTGCCACTTTGTGGAACAGACTGCTGAGTCGGTGCTTCCCAGAACATTTAAATCTTGATCTTTTCGAGTCAAGTGCCAATTACTATTTATAATCCTTATTCTCATAATCTTTTCTATTCATATCACACACTTCATTTATCATTAGCATTCCGATTGTAACCTTCTATCTTGAGTGGCTCTCGAGCTTTCTATTGTGTGAAATGTAGTAAAAAATAGTAAAAACCGTTAAACAAACTTACGAATAACAGATGATTAAAAAGTTAAGAATAGGCATAAGAATAGGCATAATGGCTCTATTACGTCAGTTATACATTCATTAATTCCTGGCCAATAGCATTCACATTCTTCCTCCGTTTTCAATTCATTTCTATAGTAAAACCGTTAGCAACGTATTTACATCACACAAACAATTGCCACTAACCCTAGCATGAATTCTTGATTTCTTTTTATCCAATTGTTTGGTTTGTTTAACGGCATATCAACTCCTTACGGGTCATTTAATACTGAAATTTAATTTTCTTGAGAGCTTTGGCAATTTCTTTTTTAAAAAGTGTATTGCTCGTTTTTTTTTGTTTTTGTTTTTTTACTATAAAAATGTATTGCTAATATTCTCACGACAAAAATGTATTTTTATACATTCATAATGTTTTGACCCAAGTTTTGTGGTTTTCTATTTGTCCATATCTGGGACCGTAATAGGTGCTACCACCCCGTGTCAGGGTAGACCTGGGAACAGCAGCAATTAAGAGGTGGTTCCACGCTCCTCGAAACCTCCCAATCAGAGGACTTCTTCCGGGTGTAGTTTATCGTCATACCCAGGACAGCTGTCATGGCATGATATACAAATTGAGTTATGATACTGAATCCAACAAATCTTAGTTAAAATAAATTGTGAAATTCAGAATTTAATTTTCTCTCTACTGCCAGAAAGAAGTACAAAATTTTTTTTGACAGAAAAGAGATTTCGACAAAAATAGAATTAATAGAATAGCTGTGAGGGAGTTGTTAATGAGTTTTTATAAGAAAAGACGAAAACGTATCTTCATTTTCTATGTGTCTTGGGCGATTACGGCTCTCCACAACTTCCTATCCTTTGTAGCTCTTAGCAATATTTGTCTTTTTACTATCCCTCCGACGCCTTGTTCTGTTATGCATTTACACATGTTCATTAGGTATACTTGTTTTTCCTCCTCTGTCCTTCTTGCCTTCAATATGTCCTGTGAGTGTCAAGTTTTCTAAGCCCTCTTTCCTCATTATGTATCCTAGAAATTTCAGCTGTCTCCTTCTGATTGTAAGTATAAGCGCTGCTTTGTGGAACCGACTACTAAGAGGGCGTTTCTTCGATCACTACAATGTTCAAATCAAGGGTCAACAGTTATCTTCCCCACATATCACCATAAACCATGCCTCTTATTTTGCAACCCCCTACCTCGAGTGACTAACAGAAAAAGGAGTGGCTCGTGAGTCTTTTACAAGGTAAACGTCATTGTAAAAAAAAAGGAAAAAAGATAACTGTCTCTTTATTTCCATATTCCTTAAAATATCCCCGTTACTCACATGTTCCGTTCATAGTATTCTCAGCATCCTTCTGTAGTACTACATCTCTGCTGCTTCTACTCTTTTCCTTATCTGTGAGGAAACTGACCAGCATTTACTGCCATATGAAAGGACTGATATTACATAGCGGTTGCGCACTCTTTTCTTTATTTCTAAAATTTTTCCTGACTTTTAATACGTTTTCCGCTATCCCAATTCGTTTCTGGATTTTAGTGTCACATTTCTAGTCCTTCCCAGTTATTTAGATTTTCTTACTTGATTGGTTTTGACATCACCAATTCGTAGCTCACATCCTGGGCTGTTCCTCTTACTGACAACCATACATTTTGTCTTCTTACAATTGATAATTAGTCTTTTCTTCCCGCCCTCCTTTACTGCATTTTCTTTTTCTCTTTTAGGGTTCAAATATTGCCAACGCTAAAATACACCACGGATATTATTGGTATTTCAATTTCCAACGTTTCTTTATTATTTTTTCGTATTATATAATTAATATTTTCAATGACTTGATGTTTTGTGGTATTTCCGTCATAAATCCTAACTGTTATTCGCAGAGATAAATAATAATAATAATAATAATAATATTAGGTTGGTGCAAAAATAATGTCGTTTTCTCACATATTACTATGTGAGAAAACGGCATTATTCTTGCACCAACCTAATAATAAAATGATTGACGTAACTCTTCCAATATTTTTCAACTGTTAAGAAAAGAGCGCGATTTAAAAAAAAAGGAAAGAAAAATTTTTTTTCAAGTATAATCTACAAAAAATCATGTCTTTATACAGACGTTGCTTGTCTTGTAAAGTAAAAAACGGTTGTACTGGTAATGAACACTTTATGAGTGTTCATTACCAGTACAACCGTTTTTTACTTTACAAGACAAGCAACGTTTGTATAAAGACATACTTTTTTAGATTTATACAGCTTTATACTTGAAAATATTTTTTTAAATATAATATAACTTGAAGACAGACATTCTGTTGAAATATTGTTTAACGTTGTCAAACTATTTTTGTTTTCTTTTTCTTTTCTTAAATAGCGGTCTTCTCTTTAATAATATTAATAATAATAATAATAATAATAATAATAATAATAATAATAATAATAATAATAATAATCCAGACCTGGTTACGGAGATAGGACCTGTAACAATTTTATGGGACTTCACAATACACACAGACCGAACAATTAAAGCTAATCGCCCAGACATCGTTATTAGTGACCGCAAATAAAAAATGCCTCCTTATTGATATGGCAGTCCCTGTAGACTGCAATGTGTCTTTGAAGATCTTCAAAAAGCTATCAAAATACAAGGACCTTGAAATCGAAATGTCAAAAATCCGGCTCATGACAACACCAACATTTCCTGTTGTATTTGGAGCCCTCAGATTGATTGGAAAAGATTTCAATAGAGTCATTGAAGGGATTCCTAGAAGCCCATGCCTTAAAGAAATACAAAAAATTGTTCTCACGAGTACAGCTCACACCTTATGAAGGGCTTTATCTATGTAAAATGTGTGTGTGTGTGTTTTTTTTTTTTTTCTTTAATTACACAGTGGAAAATATCATGATTTCATTTTTTTACCTTAGGTCTCTGGTCAGGACTCGGAAAGAAATGAGTACACACCAGAAATCAAAGGAAATAAAATAATAATAATAATAATAATAATGACTCCCGATCTTAATTGGCAGGTGTTAACATGTACACGTTTCATCAGATTACTACTACTACTACTACTACTACTACTACTAATAATAATAATAATGGTTTTCTGATTTTAATTGACTGGAGGTGTTTCGTCAGACTACTACTACATGCTCCAGATATGACTCTCATGGCTTCTTCTTTTAATTAATTGAAAGTGTTAACAGGGACATGTTTTGTTTTTGTAAATTAAGATGGCTACAGTATCATATATTTACTGGGAGTGGTGGTAGGTAATCATGGTCGGGTTCGTGATTTTTTAAGCTTGACTGATGAAGCAGACCGATTGAAAGTTACATTTCGATACTTGGGATCGCCATCAATCTGAGACCACCTGTGCGAACTGGGTCAACCGACCTGAAGTTATTTCCAACTGCGCTCTACCTTCAAGGTTATATGCTGCTCTTATGAAAACCTCCCACCATATCGTACACATTTGGCTGTGATACATGTCCCTGGTATACGATTATCAGATTGGATGTCATCATTGGTACATTGTGTATTTGTATCTCAGAATCACTTTGCTTGTTCTCTCAGTAATAATAATAAGAAGAAGCCATACATTTAGAATTAATAAAAATTTATACAATAATAAATACAAGTTTGCTTACTTCTTTGGAGACACGTCTTTTAATAGCGCTAACATTTTTCTAAGATAAATGATAACAAACATCAAGCTAACTCAGCAAACAAAAAGGCTTGCTGTAAATGTTTGCTTAGATGCAGAGCAAAGGGATTTAGAGATTGCTTACTTCTTGAAAGTTGCACGGCCATTTGTTGTCAAAGTTCACAAAGAGATGGAAGCTGCTTATTGGGATTCTACAGCAGTAGCCAAATGTAAAATCCCTACTAAGTGTCTCGCCATATTGCACACATTTGGCTGTGATACATGTCCTCGGTATACCATTATCAGATTGGATGTCATCATTGGTACATTGTGCTTTGTGTATTTGTATCTCAGAAACGCTTTGCTTGTTCACTCAGTAATAATAATAATAAGCTATACATTTAGAATTAATAAAAATTGAGACAATAATAAATAGAGGTTTGCTCACTTCTTTGGGGACATGTCCTTTAATAGCGCTAATATTTTTAAAATTTGTTCTGATTATCAATTCTTTTCAGATCAAGCTAACTCAGCAAATGAAAAGACACACTGTAATCGTTGCCCTAAAAGCAGAGCATAACGTTTTAGAGATGGTTCGCTTCATGAAAGTTGCACAATCGTTTGTCGTCTGAAACTGACGGGGATACTACAACAGTAAATAAACGTAAAACACCTGCTAAGGCTCCTAATACCATCAGATAACCCAAATGTGCCGGAAGAAATTTGTTGGCATAAAATTATCAATAAGAATCCCTAAATGTCAATAATGCCATTGCTGAAGAGTCCAGGATTTCAAGTGATTCTATCGGAAGAATTGTGCATGAGGACCATCGATACAAGTCATATGTGATGCGGAGAGGCCAATTCATGTTTGCATTGACGAGAGATATTCGTCATATCCAAGAAAAGAGCTTGTTGGGCAAGCTGAAACATAAAGAGCCTGAAATGCTTTGGGTTTTTCTTTAATGAGAAAAAACTTCGATCAGGATCAAAAAGGTCAGCCGAAGTAATGACAGAAGATTATGAAGCTACCCTAACAGTAATGCGCACAACGATTCCGGCAACTGTGATGGTTCTGAGAGTCGTGAGCAATGAGGGAGATGTCATATCTCCTTGCTACTTTCCTCAGGGTCTAAGGGTCAACCGAAGAAATGACAGATGATTACGCAGATATACTAACGGTCATGCGCACAACGATTCCGGCAACTATGATGATTCTGAGAGTCGTGAGCAATGAAGGAGATGTCATACCTCCTCGCTTCTTTCCTCAGAGTCTAACGCTCAGCCGAAGAAATGAGAGATGATTACGCGGATAACGTAACGGTCATGCGCACAGCGATTCCGGCAACTGTGATGGTTCTGAGAGTCGGGAGCAATGAAGGAGATGTCATACCTCCTCGCTTCTTTCCTCAGGATGTAAGGGTCAGCCGAAGAAATGAGAGATGATTACCCGGATAACGTAACGGTCATGCGCACAGCGATTCCGGCAACTGTGATGGTTCTGAGAGTCGGGAGCAATGAGAGAGATGTCATATATCCTCGCTACTTTTCTCAGGGTCTAAGGGTCAACCGAAAAAATGACAGATGATTACGCAGATACACTAACGGTCATGCGCACAACGATTCCGGCAACTGTGATGTTTCTGAGAGTCATGAGCAATGAAGGAGATGTCATACCTCCTCGCTTCTTTCCTCAGGATGTAAGGGTCAGCCGAAGAAATGAGAGATGATTACCCGGATAACGTAACGGTCATGCGCACAGCGATTCCGGCAACTGTGATGGTTCTGAGAGTCGGGAGCAATGAGAGAGATGTCATATATCCTCGCTACTTTTCTCAGGGTCTAAGGGTCAACCGAAAAAATGACAGATGATTACGCAGATACACTAACGGTCATGCGCACAACGATTCCGGCAACTGTGATGTTTCTGAGAGTCATGAGCAATGAAGGAGATGTCATACCTCCTCGCTTCTTTCCTCAGGATGTAAGGGTCAGCCGAAGAAATGAGAGATGATTATGAAGATACCCTAACGGTCATGCGTACAGCGATTCCGCCAACTGTGATGATTCTGAGAGTCATGAGCAATGAGGGAGATGTCATATCTCCTCGCTTCTTTCTTCAGGATGTAAGGGTCAGCCGAAGAAATGAGAGATGATTACGCGGATAACGTAACGGACATGCGCACAACGATTCCGGCAACTGTGATGGTTCTGAGAGTCGTGAGCAATGAGGGAGATGTCATACCTCCTCGCTTCTTTCCTCAGTGTCTAAGGGTCAGCCGAAGAAATGGCAGATGATTATGCAGATACCCTAATCGAGAGAGAAGTCAATTAGTGCTCTCGTAAAACTATGAAATATCTTAACTCCGCCATAATTAGCACTTTGTCCAAAACAGATAAATATCATTTGACTCGTGCATGCCATCGTTTCAGACCTCGTATTGAAGCAATCATCGATGCTAACGGCAAATTCATTAAGGAGGTGCATCAAGAAGAGTTTTAAGATTATTCAGGACAATTTTATCTCAATAAAGCTCTTCTTTAATCACATGCGATTTTTACCGAATTCATGTCCTCAAATAATTTAGCAAACCTGTATATCACTGAGAATCTAATGACTTCTTATGATGTTGACCTATGACACCATAGGTGAACGTTCATGCGATGACAATATGCAGACTGAACCTTCCCACTAATTAAAGATATGTATTGCCTTGTTACAAGTTGCAGATGTGCTGTAGTTTGGTATAATGGCGTCCGACATGAAAGTGTAAACGAAGGTGTCACTAAATTCCTTCATGCGGCAAAATTGCACTAACATTCATCGATGCTTCTAGAACGCTTACGGAGATCAATTAATGGATGTGAGCATAGTTAGGCGACAGGTAATACGTTTCAGCGAAAGAAAATGGGTCTCGCGAAAGTACGTGCGTCATATGAAGTCTTTTGTTCATTGCTGGAGAAAACGTATAAGCAATATTGATGGCTATGTGGGAAAATAACGTTTTGTAGCTGAAAGCTTGCTCTATCCAACAGTGTTATCATGCTCTTTGCATCTGTTGTGGTTTTTGAGAAAAATAAATAGCGGGTATTCATTTCGGAGCAATCGGTGTACATGCGGGCGACTTTTCTAAGGAATTAATGGATTTTATTTATAATCTGACATGGGAAATTATTTTACAATAAAACAGCATTGGAAATGATTTTACTTTAGAATTGCAAAGGAAACTATTTTATAAAGAAATTGAATTGGAAATTATCTCTATCTATAAAAGGCAGGATGTGTGTGTGTGTGTGTGTGTGTGTGTAACGAATGCACGGCCGCAATTTTTGACGGATTTGCACCAAAATTTACATGCACATGCTCCAAGTTAGAAGGAAGGTCAAGACCGACTTTGCATTTCCCAACTCCCATCGATAGTGGAAATAATCGAATTTTTTCATGCTTCTATGGCAGTTTTCATGTAGTTTGCGGCCATTTTGTACTGGCCAGAGTGAGAGCCTATAGCTGGCTGCCACGAATAGGCAGGAAGATTCTATTGGCCAGCGTGAGAGCTGACTGACACGAATTTTAACTAGCATGCTAGCATGCAAAAAAAAAAAAATTGATAGCTGCATTCGTCACAAGTGGGAATAATTTAAATCTGCATGGCACTTTACTCCAATTGGCTCATTCGCTTGCTTAAACTCAACGTTGATTCTGATTCCGCAGAACTGGGTTTGGTGTGAAAAAGTATTTGTTGTTAACATTCTTTTTTCATTCGGTTTTTCCAGTTACGAGTTCTTTTTTAAAGATGATCATTTTGTGTTCATTTTGTTTAGTTCTTTTTTCGTAACAGATTTAATGTTTAGTTTAGACCTTAGAAAAAATTCGCAGTGTAAGATAGGCAAGAAGTAAGGCATATAGCAACATCAGCATGGCAAAGGGCACTCCTTTAAAGACAAGGAAGGGGAAAATATTTTAAGTCAAGTGATAGCGATTGCTGTATGAGTCGTACGATTTTTGAATCAATCACGAGCAACGCCGGGTCATGCTGTTAGTTTAACTATAAAATTACGTTACGAATTGTTTTACTAAACATTAGAAATTATTTAACTGTAGAATTGCATCGGAAATTATTTGAATTGAATATTACGGCAATGTTTAACCTACGTTGTTGCAAAAACAAAAACAAACAACAACAACAAAAAACGCTGTGTAAAAAGGATGGCTATTCTCGGTTATTATTAAATCTTTATAAAAGGTAAATAAAAGCGATGGCAAGGATAGTGTGAAGCCAGAAATGCTGTCAGTGAGTTGAAGTCTGAAAGAAGGGACATTTAAGGCAAGCAGTCTTTGCAATAAAGTGCTTGAAACCAGAGATTAGAGAATTAATACGATTAATACAAGTACTCCGACTCGTAAACGAACCTATTTGTAATCGTTCGGTCCACTCGTCAGGAGGTATCAGCAAATTATCAGTCGATTTTCTCATTCGTTATTTTTATATTAAGTTAAAGAAAAACCATTTTTCCGCTTTTTATTGGTGCAAAGTTGATTTTTTTCTTCCTTGTGTGTATGCGCGTGTGTATGTGTGCGTGTACGCCTGTACGTGTGCGCATGCATACACGTACAGGCGTGCACACACACATACGCGTACACACACATTTTTATATTAAGTTAAAAAAGTAATTTATGCGTTTTTTATTGGTGCTATTTTGTGTATGTGTGTGTATACGCCCTGTATGTGTACGTTTGTACGTCTGTGCATGTATACACGTACAGGCATATACACAAATACACATAGAAGAAAAAATCAACCTAACTCCAATAAAAAGCGCATACTTTTTTTTTAACTTTATAGAAAAATAAAGGAATTGAGCAAATCGGTTGACAATTGCTGATACTTCCTGACGAGTGAACCGAGCGATTACAAAAAGGTTCGTCTACGAAACTCTGGAGTTGGGGTGCGGAATATAATAGCAATCAGTTAAGTGACTAATTTTATATTTGTATTAAACTTAAAAAAGTAAATAAAAATATCGCATTGTTATATGTAGCACAAGGCTGAGTTCAACGTAGGTCATCCGAGCCCATAGGCTCGGCTAAAAAATCCCCGTAGAACCCGCATAAACGGGTCCGGGTCTATCTACCTCCCCGGACGAAACTCTGCCCTTCGTCATCGACTCGTCCGAGTTCGACAGGAGCTGCGAATAGTCACAGCCTCGGAAGTCTATCACTGTTATATTTAACAGCTCCCTCCCACTGTTCCCCCAAGGCTTACTTTCCTACTATTTTATAGTAAGTGGAAGAGTCCACGATAGCCTCATTAGAAGGAAGATACTACAACGGTCAAAAGTGTATACAGTAATAGCATTGTCAAGGGGTTAACTGTCCTTTTTACACACCGTTTTTTTTTTCGGTTCCGAAGTTTAAACATTGCCAATATTACTTTATAAATTATTTTACTAGAATTACATTGGGAAAGATTTGACGATAAAATCTCATTAGTAATTATTTTACTATAGAATTATATTGGGAAAGATTTGACGATAAAATCTCATTAGTAATTATTTTACTATAGAATTATATTGGGATAATTCCCAATATAATTCTATAGTAAAATAATTTAACGATAGAATTTCATTGGAAATAATTTATTTTTAATGAAGCGCTTTATATAAAAAAACAAAACAAAACAATTCCTTTTCTCTTTATCTATAAGTTTAACAACAAAAGCAAATCGAAATTGTTTATTTAACCAGTAGTAGGAAATACGTCAAAACATTCATTCATTGTAATGATGACATTTACAATGACACAACAAATTTCTGTAGTTAGGAATGAAACAATAGTCATGGCTGTCGTTTAATGTTGAATGTATTTGCATTCAGTAATAAGAAACAGGAAAATTCCGTGAGAAAATAAAGAGTGGCGAACACTTATATAATACCAATGCTTCGATATGGTAGTGAATTCTGGGTAATTTCCTCATCGATGAAGAGACAGACTTAAGGCAACAGAAATCAGGTTCTACAGAAGATGATGAGAATACCATGGAGAGTGCATGTGAGCAACTAAGAAGTTTTAAGGGAAACAAGAAAAAGGCACTTATATTTAATATTGATTGATTTTTTAGGGTTTATCGACTATTTGTGGTTAATTTAAAATCGAAACATATTTCGGGTTGTAAAAAAGATATATTTTTTTTTTGCCAGTGAATATTGCATTAAGAATTTATTTTAGAATAACAATATTTCCAGATGGAAGTCCTACTATTTAGAACATAGCTAGGAGGGTGGGGGCAATTGGATTCATGCCTTTCCCAAAGATATTTGCGCGCAAGTGAATGTAAGGAACCCGACTGGAATTCGAACTAGGATCTCTAATTTCTCATTCCGAGACGCTATTCATTACATCACCCGCACATACTTGCACTTAGATACAATTGAAATTTCTATGGTACATTATGAGGCAATTTGACACTCACTGTACATAGTGAAGGACAGAAGAAAACTGTGTAACATATCTAACGATTATGACTACATAAGAAAAAAGGTTTCGGTTTTTCTTATCGTTACACCCTGACTTTATCTCTACTCTTTCTTTATTTCTACTCTCTCTTTATCTCTATTCTCTTCATCTCTACTCTCTTCATCTCTACTCCGTTTATCTCTAGTTTCTCTTTATCTCTACTCTCTTCATCTTTACTCCCTTTATCTCTAGTCTCTCTTTTTCTCTATTCTCTTCATCTCTACTCAATTTATCTCTTCTTCCTTTATCTCTACTCTCTCTTTATCTCTACTCTCTTCATCTCTACTCCCTTTATCCCTTTATCTCTACTCTCTCTTTACCTCTACTCTCTTCATCTCTACTCCCTTTATCTCTACTCTCTCTTTGTCCCTACTCTTTTCATCTCTACTCCCTTTATCTCTAGTCTCTCTTTATCTCTACTCTCTTCATCTCTACTCCCTTTATCTCTAGTCACTCTCTACGGCCAATCTTTTTATGCACGGGGAATTAATATCTTGTCACGAAAGGAAAATAATCTCATAATTAGACACTGATATTTTAAAGTTTGTTTTAAGTCACATTTTAAAGAATGTTTTGGCAATATGTCTATTGTGCATCGGAAATCAGCAAAAAAAAAAAAAAAAAAAAAAGAAGAAATAAACAATAAAACAAAAACAGAATGTGCTCTCTTATTGACTTAGCGGTTTCTGCAGACTGTAATGTATCTCTGAAGAGCTTTAAAATATCAAAATTACAAAGATCTTGAAGTAGAAATCTAAAATAATTTGCTATATGATGTCATTAATATTTCCAGTTGTGGTTCGAGCCCTCGGATTGATTGGAAAAGGTTCCGATAGATTCAATGAAGTGATCCCTGATTGTCCATGCCTTAAAGAAATACAAAAGATTGTGCACGCAAGTAAAGCTCACAGCTTACGATGGGCTTTATATATCTAAAACAGGTGTGCTCTGAGGTTAAAAAATATTTTTACCATTTTACCATTTTTGACCTTAGGTCTCTGGTTGGGACCCGGAAGGAAATGAGTATACAACAGAAATCAAAGGAAATAATAATAATAATAATATATGGCACATGAGGACATCAATAATTCCAGTTGTAGTTGGAGCCCTCGGATTGATTGGAAAAGGTTCCGATAGACTTATTGAAGGGATTCTTGGTAGTCCATGCCACAAGGAAATATAAAAATTGGACTCACAAGTACAGCTCACATATTACGAAGGGTTTTATCCATTTTGACAAAAATGATCAGTGAAAAATGTCATTATGCCATTTCTTGACTTAGATCTCTGGTTGGAACCGGGAAGGAAATGTGTATACAACAGAAATCAAAGATAATAATAATAATAATAATAATAATAATAATAATAATAATAAATCACTGAGAGATGGTATGAGCACCAACCAGACACAGTTACTCAAAATAACGATGTAACTATCCTCTAGGACATGCCAATTCAAACTGGCAGGGAAATAAAAGCCAGCAAACCTGATATTATCATAAAAGACAAGAAATTCAGGAAGTGTATGCTTATTGACATAGCAGTACCATCTGAGAGAAACAGCTCCATGATAATTATCAAGAAATTGTCCAAATACAAGGGCCTGGAGATCGAGATTAACATGATGAAGACTGAAATTGTACCAATAGTAATCGCTCTGGGCCTCGTGAGAAAAGGGGTGGACAATTTTTACTAACAGTGTCCCAGGTAACATCAACATACAAGTTGCTTAGAAGATCGCCCTACTAGGAACATTCTATATACTAAGAAAAGTGCTATCAATTAAATGACAATTCTCCTATAGTTTGGACCCGGCTCTACAGGATACAAAGCAAGAAACATAACATACACAAATAATAATAATAATAATAATAATAATAATAATATTTTGTTCGTAATTGTAAATCAATATCAGCATTTCGTTCTGAATTTCTGGGGTGAGAACTTATCATTTACATAATTTACACTCGAACTAGTCATCTTATCTTTGGTGTTATTATTAAAACGTTTCGACCGTTGTGCCCTCCGGTCTTCATTAGGTGCTTGTCAATCCGGGTAAGTTCCAGGGAATTTTGAACAGAACCTTTTATTTAATCTACGGGGGTAGATTTTTCTCGTTCAGCTGTCCATGACTAGGGATATCTCGTCTTTATTTTTTATTTAATTATTGCTCGTCCTGTTTCCACAGAATACAAGTATGCACTACCGAGCCCGAGGATTGAACTCACTATAGTCCGAGTGTAAAATAATGTAAATAAAAAATAATAGATGGCATAACTGACAATTGCTATTATACGGATAATCATGATTAGAGAGCTGTGTTTTACAATAGAGTTGCATTATAAATTATTTTATTATAGAATAGATTGAAAATTATTTTACTACAGAAATGGATTGTAAATGAAATAAAGATTGTTAATGGTTAGCAATTACGGAAAATGTTACTGACAGAATAGAAATATTATTATGTCGCGATATTTTTATACAATAAACCCATAATTAAAAATTGTTTTAATGCTCAAGGTCTTCTATACGCTGTGTCCATTCAAGACATTGGCGATCATGACTTTCCACAATTTTCTGTCCTTTGTAGCTCTTAGTAAATTTTGTCTTATGTTATTTCTCCTAAACCGTGTTCTGTCACCCATTTACACGAGATCGTTAGGGGAGGTTATGCGCAGTTTTCCTCTGTCCCTCTTGACTTCAATTCAATATGTCATACTCCTGTGAGTGTCAAATTTTCCAAGTCCCCTTTCCTTATTATATGGCCTAGAAATTTCAACTGTCTCTTTCTGATGTTAAATCTAAGTGTCTTTTATTTGTTTCCATTTTCTTTAAAAAAATTTTCGTTGCTTCATCAGTAAACGAAAATAAATAAAATATGAATAAATGAAACATAACTGTTTGTTATCTTATCAGGAAATAAAAATTGAATGATAGAACTGGGAGCTGTTATTGAATTCGAAGTCCTCTGATTAATGGATAAATAAAAAAAGTCATGTAATACACCTCAAAATATATAAAGTTGAGGTCAAACGCGCGCACACGCACGAACACACACACACACGGAGAAAAATGACAAAAAAAAACTAGTTTTTGAAAAGGGATATAAATGCTTGTATATTAGCATACCTCAGCCACGTCGTAGATTTACAGATAATGCGAGCAAAAAAAAATCCAACAAAAACAAAAACAAAAAAAAAACAAACTTGATAATCAACAGTGTTACATAGAGAAAGAGAGAACACTAGAGTTTGATAAAGCCTGGAGAATGCAAATGTATTTAGCTTGAAGGCATTAGCAAACTCTACTATCAGAAAACCTTCGTCACTTGCAGGATAATGAACGCAATCATCATCCTATACGCGTGACTGTACTTACATTCATTTACTTACTATAGACAGCGTAAATGTGTCTTGAAATTCATTAAACATTCTAAATGACGGGACTAAATGGGATCGTAAATTGAACGTTAGGCACGAAAATTATTCATCTTGACATATAAAAACGCTGATATCGCCATCTTTCCGTAGAAAGATAATAATCCGAATAAAAATACTAAAAGTAGAGAAAGAAAGGACCCATAGTAAAGTCTTTAGTAAAGCAAATATTTTTAACTAATTCAGAAATGCGTTTTCATTTTATAAGACGCGTCTTTCAGGGTATAAGACGCCCTTCTATTTTTCAAGGAAATACTTTTGCTGCTTATACAACAGAAATAATAATAATAATAATAATAATAATAATAATAATAATAATAATAATATCCAAAAAATTAAGCAAAAAAAGATTAGTAATAAAATAATGATGGAGAGACAAACTAAACTGACGTTGGTGAATCAACAAGTTCCCAACCTAACAATCATTTAAAAAAGCGTATAATAAAATAAATATTTATTGTTCAAAATAATCTTCTTTCTTGTCCATGTCAATGCACTTAATTCAGTGGTAAATATTAATCAATAGGCAGAACAAGACTTGCACTGGAAGCGTTACCGTGAACAATAACATTTAGTACGGTGAAAATGTCAGATCAAAATTTAGTTAATAATAATAATAATAATAATTGTGTTTGGCTTTTCTGATTCTCTGTTCACAATTAATTTCAATCTAATTTTCGATCTCAGTAGTGATGCGTTTAAACCAGGGAAATGGAATATAAACATTTTCTATGTCACACACACACGTATATAGGTATGTATGTAAGGAATCAATAGATTTTTAATTGACATTATTTCCTACAACTCCTAACGTTATTTTGTGGATACCAATGTTTGAGTAGACGCCCGGTTTTCATTTTATTTTTTGTTAATAGAGTGAATTAGGTTTATCGCCCTGTTCATTCAAGACACTCTCTTTCTTTATTAAGTCTCTCGAATGCGCAGGCCGGTAGACGTAATTCGCACAGTTTAAAAAAACAAAAACAAAAGACAACTGTGCATCGACTCAAACATGATGTTAGAAGTACTAGGAAACACACGCGCACACACATACACACACGTACCTACGTACGTATGTATGTATGTATGTATGTATGTATGTATGTATGTATGTATGTATGTATGTATGTAATAAATGGAGTTTTAAGCGACATTATTTCCTAACACTCTAAAAGTTATTTTGAGGATATCCATGTTTAAGTAGACACCCTGTTTTTTGTCAACAGAGTGAATCATATTTTTTGCCCTGTGCATTCAACACACTTTCTTTAAGTTTCTCGGATGCGCAGGGCGGTAGACGTAATTTACACTGTTAAAAAAACCCCCAAATAAACAACAAAAAAAAAAAAACAAGACAAAAAATAATACAATACGTCTATTCAAACATTGGTATCCACAGAATAACGTTTGAAGTAGTTAGTAGGAAACACATACACAGGCAGCAAGAATTTATTTATTTTGAAAATAAGTTTTCTTACACCGGACAAGGTCTTGTTTAAGTTTTATTGCAGTCGTGCAATAAATAAATTGTAATTTTTAAAGCAATAATAAAATTAAAATAGGACGGTTGAATAACTAATTATAAGAACTGAAAAGTTCACAGTTTGACCAAGAACGGATTCCAAATTAAAATTCTTTTGTTTGATTATTTTGCCGGATTTTGGAGAAGTCGGTGGGTTGAAACGATAACTTTTCGGCGCTCTTTGCTCTCCACCTTGCTCTCTCTCTCTCTCTTTTTCCTTTCTCTCTCTCTCTCTCTCTTTCTCCGTGCGTGTGCGCGTGTTTGAGCGCGCTCGGGCGCGCGTGTAAAACGCTTTTGAAATTAGATAAATCATATAAATAATAGTTCTTGTTTATTCACGCAAGATGCTTATCCTTGTTTTTCTGACCTTGCAGAATTCGGAAATACTTGTTTTATTATTCAATGAAAAACAACGTACTGATTGGTCATTAAAAATAGTTATTAATTGATTTAAATTTATTATCACTATTTCTGTGCAAGTTGTAAATGTATTGTAAAGTTGTAAAATGTAAACTTAAAATGTGTTGCTGTTGTTGTCAGAGAGTAAAAAAGTATTTTTGTACTGTATTTAAATTTTTATTTTATTTATTCAGTGGCATTTTGTTTTGCAGTGTGAATAATTTCTAATTTCAATCGTCAGCTATTTTTTAAAAGTAAATGTTGGTAAAAAATACTTTCCCTTAAAAAAAAGCAAGCTTTAAGCTAACTTAAGCAACAAGAGGAAATTGTAAATACACATGTATTTTTTCGTAAATTTTTATTTTTTATTTAACCATAAAAAATAAAATCACCATGAAAAAACTTTAGAAAAAAGTCCTTAAAGAAATTATTTTTTTCTGTGTTTAGTTCCATTTTTTTTTTACTATATTTAAATTATTTGTGGAACAATTGGTGCAGTAATCGTACTTCTGATTTTTTTGAAATAGTTTAGAGATTTAAAAACCAAATATTTACAAAAAATAAATTTTTAGAGAAAAAAAAGCGCAAAGGCAAAGCAGTTGAATTTTTAATCCTTTTCCCCTCAAAAGGAATTTATTTCTATACAACTAATAGTTTGCACCAATGAAGCCAATAATATAGTTATAAAAGAATCTTTTCTGCTCACTGTATTTTTTAGCTCATAGAGTTACATGACAATAGCAGAACTTTGCGTAACTCGCTTAGACCATACACTTTATCAAAGCAAGGCAACGAATTGTACATAGAGGCAAATGGACACGCAGAAACAAATACAGAGAGATACAAGTTTTCAATTGCTCTCTCTCTCACGCTCAAAGTAGATTCCCCACCCCCTTTTAAATCCATCTACCCCTCCTTCTTTCAAACAGAAATCTGTCACCCAGCGTAGTCGGTATTCTTTTCTCCGCCAGCATCGTGCCCTCTTCTTCTTAACAACAACAACTATCACCACTACCACTGAAGACCACCACCATCCCATCCTCCCCATATCTCGAGGTTTTCGCTCTTACCACATAGCTTCTTGAGAGAGGAGATATGTTTGTTGCCCGCTATATATTTTTATCTTAGAAACCAAAATAGAGAAGAAAAGGACAAAGATTGAGAAAAAGTAGTAAGAATCTGATTCGTTTTTCTCGTAAGCAGGTTTGCAATCGTATGAAGATTTTAGTTAGACGTGAGGCACTAACCACCACTACCTCTCCTGCTTAGCTTTCTCCTTTTCTCCATACTGCGTTCGTCTGAGTGCGTGCTAGTGTATGGCTCGGGTTGAGAATGATGTCCTTATTCTAGGCTCGTCTAGCTTGCTGACTGTTTAATATAATACTTGAGAAAGATAGGCTACCAGGCAAGCAGAAATTGCTAGCTCAAGCAAGTCACAAGCTTGTCTGCCTGGGTGCCTGACTCTGTACGACTGACAAACATATCTCATTTAATAACATAATAATCCTAATCTACACTATTTATATTTTATTTTATTTTGCAATACTTTTAAAATTATTGCCCATACAAAATAAACTTATAAACAATAAAGACTTTGACGCAAGTTTAATATTTCATTTAAAAGGCATTGAGACAATTTTTTGTTAGAACCGGGGAGCATTTAAATTCAAATTTTAGAAATAAATGATTGCTTGTTAAATAATTTGTATACTTGACATGAGCAATTGTTACAAACCCCGTTAATTATGTCGTAAATAAATATGCTTGAATCAAAAGTTTAAGTTGAATAATAATATAATAAAACAAAAAACTTTTAATTTGTCTAACTTTAATTATCTTCAACATATTCATGTGTAAAACAAGAGTATACTTTCGTTTTAAGTAGATGTACAATTTAATTTATTAGATTCTAATAAAAAAAAGTACGCACAAAAAAACAACAACAAAAAAACAAAAAAAAAACAAAACAAAAAATAAAATACGCGCAAATTATGCAGAACAAACCCGATGGTACTGATGCGCGGTATTTATAACTACATGTTTAATAAGTAAAGCTCACGGGCGCGCGTACCTGTGTGTGTGTGTGTGTGTGTGTGTATGTGTGTGTGAGTGTGCGCGCGCGCATGCACGTGTGTTTGTGTGTGCGCGTGTGTGTGAAAATGAAATGTGTATATTAACATGTTTTTGATGTGAAAGGAAGAAGAAACAAGAAATCAAAGCGTTCGAATGAAAGGGCGCAGTAAGCGGTGAGAAAGAAAGAAAGAAAGAATGAAAGAAAGAAGTCAATGAAAAGAAAGAGAAGTGAGAACGAGAAACAGAGACGGTGAAAAAGAAGGAAATCGGGTATAAGTAAAAAAGGAAAAAGAATAAAATTGAGAGAAAAAGAATTACAGTAAAAGAAAAAGGAGTGACAAAAAAGGGTAAGAAGAGGAGAAAATAGAAAGGGTGGGAAAAGTGAAAAGGCGGTAAAAAAAGAATAAGAAAGGAGGACGGGGTGAAATAAAAAGACAGAGAAAAAAAGAGAGGAGGAGGAAAATGTAGAGAGAGAAAGAGATTGAATAAAGAAAAGGAAGAAAAGAGGGAAGGAGGAAAAAGGTGGAAAAAATGGAGAGAAAAATAAATTGAAGAAAGAAAGAAAGAAAGTGAGCAGGGGTAGAAAAAGGGTGGAGGAAATGGCTAAAGAAAATGAAAAAGAATAGAAAGAAGGGTTCGGTTGGGTCGGGAACACGGGTGAAAAAAAAGAAAGACGGAACGGAGTTGTTAGAAAAAGAAAAAGAAATTAAAATGAGTGTGGGGAAGAAGGCAGAGCATCAGCCATAGACACACGCACGCACGCACTCACTCACATACACATACTCACACATACGCACTCACACTCACCCGCAGCAAAACACACACACACACACACGCATTGTACACGATCATCCTCGTTATGTTGGTTGTAATATTAAGAGTTGCTACCGTCACTGCTTCGAAGTTGTGTATATAGCAAAAAGATCACATTATAGAGAGAGAGAGTGTAGGCTAGCTAAAGCAGAAGCCGCCATAAACTTGCTTATTGTAGCTTCGTTCGAGGAGCGTTCGTTCTGACCAACCGCGGTGTTAAACAGTTCGCATTTTAATTCTAAAATCCGTACAATATACACATACACATATATTTCTTTCTTTTTCTCCTTTTCTATTTCCATCTATCTATTTCTCTATCACTATTTACCTTTTTTTTTTTCTCCCTCTCTCTTTTTTTTCCGGTTGTACGTGTTCAATCTCAACTGTGAAAATCAGCCTGGACAAGTGCTCGTCTTCACGTGCAAGAGATTCCTTTTTTTTTTTTGCACCTGTGCAAAATGTTAATCACAACAACGACAAAAACAATAGTAATTATATAAATAATAATAATAATATTAATAACAATAATATTAATAATAATAATAGTTGTTGTTTGTTTGTAATCATTTATAATTTATCAATTCTAATGATGTTAATTGCTTTTAAAATTACGATGAAACCCATGTCTATATGAATGTTATACTTGACTCTCTTTCCTTATGTGTAAGAAACAACGGATTCCAAGATTTCAGATGTTTTAACCACGGATATTTGGGGGCCATTAGCGGCTTACTACTTTTACTGCTAATAAAACTGTTATTATTCCTTCTACTAAAAGAAAAGGACTTGTTTATATAATATTCCACACGGGAGTAATAAAATCATCTTGGCCAGTGAGCGGCCCAGAAAAAGGACACTAATTAGAGCGAATCATAAATGGTGAGTTTTTTTTTTCATGTTTTGTTTATAAAATCTATATACATGCATGTGTTTCGAATGGATATCACCTCAATGTGCTCATCATGTCTAATCTTTCTCTATCGAACCATGCTTTATAAGATTTATTTATTATTTATTATTATTATTATTATGATTCATTTCTAACAATTTTAAATACTTAACAATAACATGAAAGTAAATACTAGTTTTTGACCAGTCGGTACGGGTGTCAAAAACTTAGCCTTTTTTACTTTCCTTTTTTTTCTTTTTTCTTTTTTTTATTTAAAGTAACCTATCTTTTTAAAGAAAGAATTAACCTGAACTTATTGTTTCAGCTCAATTTTTTTTATTAATAATTTTCAGTTTAGTTTAATTTAATAAAAAAAAAGGAAGACAAAAAAAAAAAGGGGAAAAAGACAATTTATTAACAGTTACTTTTTAGTGTCTTATCGATGGCGGGACGACACACCCTAAGATTTGTCAGTCTCCTGTTGTGCTTTGTACAGTTTAGTATTTAAACCCGTTTATTGATAGTTATTAATTGTAAAAGACTGGGGTTGAACCATTTGTTAGTTTAATTAAAATTGAGTTTTGTTGTTGGAATCGGATCCCGTTGTTGGAAATGTTTTTCTTTTCTTTTATACTTTTTTTTTATACTGTGTTGATTTTTATTAACTCCTTCAGAAAAAAGTGTGATGTAGAAGTTTCAAGTTCATTTCACCCTTTTTTTTTTCTTTTAAAAACACATAACCCAAAGAATTAAGCACCCGGTTTAATAAAAGCGAGTTTAATAATTTCTATTTCCTGTTTATAAAATTCACACAGCTTTTTATCTATATTTTTTAAAAATAAATCAGATTTCGGGACTAAAAGGTCATTAATTTGAGAATATTTGAATAAGTGCCGAAGGATAATGTGTTTAAATATATAAATAAATAAATGTCTTTCTTTTTAGTAAGTTACTTATAGTAATTTACGATTTGATGCTAAAATGAGCTTTTGTTTTTATATTTTTTTGGTGGGTGGGTGTTTATGTAAAATGTTTTCTTGCGTATTATGCATAATTGTGACACTTGAAGGGAAAAATAATTATTGACTGATGATAGTTGAGTTGCGATTTCGTTTTTAATGCTTGAAAGAAAAACGATTGGCAAATAATATCGTTAAGGTTCTACCTTCATCTTTCTCCTCTTTTCTATTTGTCTGTCAATTAAATGAGATTAGAAAATAATCGTGACTAAGACGAGCTAAAATAATTATAATGATGATTTAATAGCTTTTTCATTAGGCCATTATTATTATTTTTTAACACTCCATATTTGAATTACTGTTTCCAGAAATGAAATTAGTGTAGAGAGGAAAGAGGAACCAAAATGAGAGAAAGATAAGGAAGAAGAAGAAGAAGGAGATTGGAAGACCGTTTCGACTTATTGTTTGATAAGGCTGTTGTATTCACACGTTGAGATGGTTAATTCTTTTTATTGTGGATTAGGATAGATTTAAAAGAATTTCTTTTCTTTTTTTTTCTTTCTAGATATTAATAAAATCTGATCATTGTTTTTGCTTTCATCATTTTCCACTTAACAATACCGACTACTGCTTCCTTCTTGTAATCATAAAACCAAAATGTGATGTTCTCATTTATTTAAAACTCGCCGATTATTATCATCATTTATTATTATTATTATTATTAGCATTTTTAAAAGGTTCTCTTAATTTTTCTTTTTTATTTATAATTTTCGAGTTATGATAAATTAAAACTAATTTTTTCTGACACTGTCTTCTTGACTCTTGAATGTTTTAGTTTTAGAGTAAATAATGCTCTTCATATGAAATAATCCCAAATAAAAAGATCATTTTTTAACAGAATAGTTTTTTGCTTGTTAATTCTGTAATTTTGCATGCCCAAAGAAAAACGGTTTATTTAGGAAAATACAGATTTGATTATGCTAGCTAACGAACTATAAAGTTCAATAGTATTTCCTTTTCCTGTCTTTAGTTTTTTTATTTTATTTTACAATTTTCATAATTGATTTTATATATTTTTAAAAAAAAGTGATCTGTTTTACAATACAACATTGTGTACAACACCACAATCGACTTTATTTAAAAAACAACTGTAGTAAAAGAAAACTAATTTGTTTTTAGTACTATAATTTGAGTTTATAAAAAATCAATTTAGGCCTTTTAAATAAAATAAATCAATAATAAAAGTTTGTTAAACATAAAAAATAATTTTATTGAATTTAAAAGTTGAGGCAATAAGTAATTGGTGAACATTTTTTTTTACTCTCGTCTTTTTATCAAAATAAAACTATTTTTTTGTTTGATTCACCTAAGTTTCTAAATATTTTGTCTTTAGTTTTTTTGGACAATTAATTTCTATCTTTCATTTCCACCCCATAAAAATAAATTGAAAAATATATTTTTCAACCTGTTTATTTTTTTTATTGTTTTCTTTTGTTTTTAAAACCAATATATTAATTGTAAATTGTTTAATTTAATTTAATTACCACCCTATTCTTAATCTAATGCAATTTCTAGGGTTTTTTGCTAAAAATTTAAAACCGCCCTTGATTTTTGTCTGTCTGTTCCAAGGATTTTTTCCTGGAACGTCTTAGGAACCTTTTACTAGTGTTATTCTAAATAAGTAATGTTTCCCTAAGTGAAAGTCCTTAAAATGACCCTAAAATGCAACATAATGCTTTAATGAGAATGTTATTGATAATAATCGTTTACTAGAGGAGATTGACCGTGTTTGTTTCTGTTCAGTGTATTTCCCAAACCTCGTCACCCATTTTAATAAAAACGCGGCATTTATAAAGAGTAAAGACAGTCTTCATCATCCAGCATGTTTTCATTTTTTAAACTTTTCATTTATTTCTTTAAATTTGCATTTATTATTCGACATTTTTCAAGATAATTGTACAATAAATTAAGAGTTTGTTTTTCATTGAATTTTTATCGTGACCTTTTTTTTTATTGACTTTTTTGATTTTTAAATAATAAATTTTTTTAATAATTTTTTATTGGAAAATATAATATATATTTTTTTTTAATCATTTCCTTGTGATTTTTTTTTGTTATTGTTAATATTTGTTAGGTACTTGATAAACATATACTCGTAAGAAATATTTTTATTATAAGATTTTTTATATTTTTTAGGGGTCAAATCCAAAAATGCTTTTTGCTTGAAGAATATGGATAGTACTTTTTAAAAACATTGAGCATGAAAAAGAAAGACTCATTCATTTAAAATTTAAATATTTTTATAAAGTATTAACTAAAACTGAAAAATAAAATACATATTTTATTAAAATATGTATAATTTTCACTTTTTTATGTGTTTAAAGTATTACTGAAATAATTTTATTTTTAGTAATACTTTTTTTAAACAATTTTTTTTAGTAACTTAGGATTTCGTTTCATGGTCAAAGTTTTACTTTTCAATTTTCAAGTGACTATTGATTGTTTGTATCTAAATTTGTTCAACTGTATGTTTAATAATTAATAAATGTGTATAAATTAAATATACATGCATGATACATGCATACACATAAATAAATATATGTATGTGCATGCCAATGTATATAAATAAATTATGATATCTTAATTTTAATGCTCATATACACAAAAAAATACATTTAAAAATTTAATGTTCATAATTAAAACACGCACATTTAAAAACTTTTAAATCTATATTAAATTTTAATTTTACATATTTTTAGATTTTAGTTTGGATATACCCCCAAAAAGGCAATGATAACAAGTTTTACTTCCTTCATTTTTTTTACCATTTCTTCCTTTCTTACAAGTTTACAGACCTTTCCGATAACTAAATCTAGTTAGTAATAATTATTAATAATAGCCCGACCATTTTGCTGAACGATTATACAATTATATTAATAATTCATGAATTAAATAAGTTGCTGTATTATTGAGTGTGTGACTTGATTTCACTTCTATTGATTGTGAAGCTATCATCATCTGATTTGTTGTTGCCGCTGCTGTCATCGATTCTAATGTTTATCATAAATATGTTAAGATTCTTTGCTTGACATGACAAAGATTTGAAAAATCACATCGCCAACCTCACAAGAAAAGACAACCACATTTAATATTTAATTTGTTTAATGAAAACACTGAAACAAATAAAATTATCAATTGGTTATTAACGTCTTAACTTCAGCAAAAAAATAAAATAAAAAATAAATAAATGATGAATAATGCTCATTTTCCCCTAAAACAAATTGCCTTCACATAGCAAATCATCTCTAAGAATATTTTTCTTTTTTTCATATTAAAAAAATCAAAAGTTAAAAATTGCTAGTCATAAATTGTTTGATTGATTAAAAATAATTCAGATTTCTGATTAAATTGAAAATTGATCTTTTATTCAATAAAGGCAAAGGTAACAACAAGAAATTGACATTTTTGATTAAATAACTTTTTAGAGAACCTTAGTGTTTTAATAGAAAAAGAAAAGTAAAAATAAAAGTTGTAGTAAAAATTAATCCAAGCAACTTGTATAAAACTTAAAAGTGAAATAAATTTAAATTTTTACACATACTGTTTTAAACTTTTAATTGTCATTATTAGTCGGTAATTTTTAAGTTTTTAAAAGTTTTTAAAGAATTTGAATGTGTGCAACCCAGACTTAAGAAATACACTTGATAAATTATCAAACTTTAAATGTCTTTTAGTTTCAATGAATTAATTTATATTATTGAAATAACTCAAACTGTTTCTTTCACTTTAACATCTAATTAATCACCTTAAAGAATCAATTAATGAATAAAACACTTAAAGTTAATGTTATTTAGTTTATAAGTTTAAAATGATAAAAATATTTTCATTTTGCTTAGTTAACTAATCAAGAACTGGAATACATATTTTTTGGCCAGAATCTTGAAACAATTTAAAAAAAATAAACCAAATGTGATCTTGTTGACTGAATTTAAATTTTGTCTTAAATTGTTTAGTGACAGATTAAGTTTTATTTTTTACTTTCTTTTTTTATTTATTTGAAAACTTTTTTTTTCTTTTCATGCAACGATTTTTGTGAGTGAGGGAACATTTCATTTAAACAATCAAGTGTATGTCAGTACCACTGTTGATACTCTTTAAAAACTAAATTAGCATACCAAAAATCAGATTAATTTAAGGTTTAAATTTTTTGTTTGTTTATTACTTGTGGGCGGTGAACAATGTTTTTAGTTTAGATAACTATTGATTGATTGACCCTTGCTTGCGTGTCATTTTTTAAAAAAAAATTCTACCATACATTTTTCCTGTTTCCTTGTATGTGCCTTTAGTTTAGAAATAGAGACTTCAAAATCTGGGCAACAAAATACTCTAGAATTTCACCCATCCACATTTCTACAGACTTTTACGTTTACCCATGTGGAATCAACGACATATTTTTTACTTAATGCAAATTAATTTAGCTTTACTTTTAATAAAATTTCTTGTTAAACCAATTTCATCCATGAAACTGAAGAAGAAAAAAAAATCACTAAAACGAAACATAACAAAAGTTACAAAACACTAGCAGAAACTGAAAAATATCAACAAGTAAAAATAATGACTTTTGAAGGTGAGAAATTAATTTAAAAGTCTATTAGAAGATTGAAATAATTTCATAAAACCTTGTCATAAGAAAAGTACGTTTACCTGTGGATTTTTCTTCTTTTTTTAACCATATATCAAATTCTTCTAGAAAGCTCTATTCATAAAGGATTAACAAAAATATAATAATAATATTTTACCATTTTTTTTTCACTATTGAATGATCAAGTAAATGATATTAGAAAGTTCTGTAAAAATGAAATTCAAGTTAATGTCTTAAGAAACTAGCATGATGTAATTTTGTGAAGGAAGAAAAGAAAGCTTTTTAAAACATAGGTATGTGGAAATGCTAAAATTGTAGATTAGTACAATGATTTTTCTTTAAAGATCTTGTATTTTCTGGTACACAATAGTGTTTCACTCCAAGTTCATCTAAGGGTCATTCTGCCAAATTGAGATGTATAGGTACTAGCTGTTTTAATCTGGTAGTCTTCCCCAAACTAATATGCAGGGTAATTTTGGAACAAAAATCTTTTGGTAAAAATATGCATAAATGGTGTGAAATTGACTAAATTTTATTTAGGGAGCAAATATGTTAGAACTTTTTCTTTTGGAAATGTCAATACGTGGTGTGACCTTTACTTGTTAGTTTACCCTAAACTAAACCATAATCTTTGTTATATAAGGTGCAGAATGATTTTGAAGTGCAATTTTTAGATAAAGGGTGTATATTATATGGCGGGAAATATGGAGAATGAATAAATTGCTTAGCGATATTAACTGGCTGATTATACGATGTAATTGCTCTGTCAAATTGAAGAGATATTAAGTTTAAAACCATTTTCTTTTTCTGGATCAACTAATTAAAAGATATAGGATTATACGGAAATGCTTTTTGACATATATGTGAATCTATTCAATATATGAAGTGGAATTAGATTCAGCCTAATTAAAGCATTTGTAAATTGCTGCTTTTGTCAGCTCTAAGTAATGGCAAGGGATTTTTTTTTGTTAAGAATCTAATTTATTGTAGAATGCTGTTTACAGAAGAAGGTGAATAAATGTCATCTTCATACCTTTGTACGAGAAATCACCGCAGGAGACTTGCGAGAAATCATGAACAGTGATATTTAAAGAAGAGAGGGTTTTAAAAAGTAAAAAAGACATTTCTCATGATCTATGATAATGCCAAGTCGTTGAAGAATTTAAAGGTAGTACCAATGGTTGAGGATTTTCTTTTAAAGAGAAAGCTAAATAAATCTTGGCCAGGTATTTTTGTATATTGTATGATTTTTTAAACAAGGTATCATACATATAATAGCCATATTCAATCAGTAATGTTTGGATTAATTCCTGACCACTGACAATCCTTTTCTTTCTAATTTTAAATGTACAGTATTCCTACAATAAAGGCATTAACAATGCATTTATATTATATAAAAAATATCAGTATTGTTTGCATTAATTCCTGACCACTGACAATCCAGTTTTACTGATTTGCAATGAAGGCATTTAGATTATATGTGTGTGTGTGTGTGAGTGTGAGATAATCTTTTTCTTTAAGTATATTAAATTAATTCTTGACCATTGACATTCTCTTTCTTTCTGATTTTCAATCCATTTTCATAGGAAATTACCAGCAAATTTACATTATATATATATATATATATATATATATATATATAATAAAAAGGCTTAAACACTAATATTCCATGGTCATAATTTATTCCACTGTAATCGTAAATACGATTCAATTCATCAGACCTACAAATATATATATATATATATATATATATATATATATATATATATATATATATATATAGCTGTCAATGTTCTATCAGTAATGCTTACATTAATTCCTGACCACTGGCAATTCCTTTAATTCCTGACCACTGACCACTTAGTTTTGCTCATCTGCAATGAAGGTATTTAGATTTTACATATATATATATATATATATATATATATATATATATATATACACACACACATGGTAATTTGTGTGTAGCGATGGAACCATATTTTTAAATAAGTAAATTTAGAATATTTCTGCTCTGTAGATTTGCATTGAGCACCGTTTTGTAAAAATAAAAATATTAATAAGATCACCAGATTTGTATATCTTACTCTTTATATCTTTCTCTTCATTATAATATATATATATATATATTTAACCTTATTCTTTCATTAATTATATATTAATTGTTGACTATTGATAATAGCTTTCTTCCTGATTTTTAATCCATTTTTATAGTAAATAATTACCTGCAAATTTACATTTTTATATATAACAGTTTTATCAGTAATACTTACATTAATTCTTCACCTCTGACAATTCCTTTCTTCCAAATTTTCAATACATATCTATAGTAAATCATAAGCAATGAAAATCATTAAAAATCATATTTTCCTTGATTTTCAATATAGTTCTATAGTAAAAACATTAACATTGCACTTACATTATATATATATATATATATATATATATATATATATATATATATATATGTGTGTGTGTGTGTGTGTATATATATATATATGTGTATATATATATATTATTTCAAACTTTTATTTTTAGTGGACATTCATATTTGAGAAGACACTCCATTTATACTAAACAGTATTTATTTCATCTATCAGCCAGCATACTCAAGTAAACTTATTAAAGGAAATGTTGGTGGGAACATTTTCTTCAATAATTTTTCAAGAGAATGCAGGCTGGTAGACAAAATATTGTTTTTTTTTTAAATAAATGGATCATATTCAGTAAAAAAAAAATTGTTTGTAGTAATAGAAATATGTTGGATTAAAAAATACAATATAATAAAACTAATTAAAAGGTATGTTATATTTATAGGTAAAAGTGTTCAATATCAGATGGAGTGTAATGTATATATAAAAGTGGACATTGAGGTCAATGCCAAGTGGCGGCAGTTTGTTTCATGCTTCAGTGTAATCTTCAGGACATTATGTGTGTATATATATATATATATATATATATATATATATATATATATATATATATTGGAAATACTGTTCAAAATCACTACAGATGAAGACTAGACCTTTTACTGAGAAACATCGATGTCAAGATAAAAATTGATATTTAAATAGTTAAGTAATCTTTTCATATAATATTATTAATGCTATATTTTAATATTATTTTAATATTTTTAATATTGAGCACTATATATAAGATATATCTGCTGTTTCTTAAATCTTAAATCTTATATATATACATATATATATATATATATATATATATATATATATATATATATATATATATATATATATATATATATATATATAGGTTAATGGTCAAAGTTGAATCAGACCAGGGAACAGTAGTATTAAAAAGTACATGAGAAAAAAAATAAGTAAAAATGAAAATAACATGTACAGCTTTTAAGTTTAAGTTTAAAAATCAGGAGGTCAATTGAAATATACAACCACGGTTTCGACCTGTATTTTAATTGACCTTTTGATTTTTAAACCATATATATATATATATATATATATATATATATATATATATATATATATATATATATATATATATTTTATACTACAAAAGAAAATGAACTATGGTGGTGGGACCAAAAGGCAATTAGCCGAAAGACCTAACATCATAGACAAGAAAAAATCTCAAACAAGTAAGGAAAAAAGAAAGACCAAAAGGCAAACATTTACCTACTCAGTAAAGTAAAATGCTCAATGCCCAGATTATCCAGACAGAGCAAAAATATTTCCTAACTTCAAACAATTAACAAAGGACAGTTGTTACTCGAGTTTCACACTCTCATGGTCTTCAGATGACGAGAATATCTTGTGGTCATCTGAAGATGATGAGAGTGTAAAACTCGAGTAATAATTTTGGGTGTCATTTGTTATATACATATTTAATAAAATTATTCTGTTAGTAATTTTAAACAACTGATCCTTCTTTTTCATTTGCAAAGCCCTCCAGTAGTAAAACATTGGTATAATGTAATAACCCACATGTATAAAGTAGAATGTATACAGATAAACACACACACACACACATATATATATATATATATATATATATATATATATATATATATGTATAAAACCATAACAAAGATTGTATTTTGATAAAAATTGGTCGACTAGGGTAATTCTGGAAGATAACATTAGTGAAGCAAGAAGTCTTTGTAATTATGGCACATCTAATTCCATAAAACTTAGAATAGGGACAAGATAAATGAACATATTTAATTTTATTACACACACACACACACATATATATAATACACACTATACCTACTAAATTACATTACCTATCTGGGCACTTTGACATGGTAATGGTTACCAAGCTTGTCACACTATATCAATTATGACTGAGTCTTGAGTTCATTCGTCACTGGGTGCTCCATACTTTCGGCCTTGTGCCACATCTAAGCTACGCTTAGTAAATTGCTATTCAGTCAGTTATGTGCCATGCGTGATACACACTTAGGTGATCATGGATCTTTCAATACATGACTGATGAGGCAGATTTTTTTCCTGCAGTAGGTTGCCATTTCTTTCTGCAGTAGACCAGTTGCCATCCAAGACTATAGAACCCAGTCTGTCCTGCTATTTACCCATAGCTGGGTGGAGAAGAGGATTCATACCTTTCCCAAGGGTATTAGCATGTATGTATGAATGTAATGGATTCGACTGGAAATTGAACTTGGCTCTCAAATTCCTCAATCCTAGCTGCTATCCATTAACCCACTGTGTCTCTTATTGCTATTACATTATCTGTCTAGATTACTTTCAAGGACAGTTAACACTAAAATAAAAATAAAGCCATGATTATAATTTCATTTTTTTCTTTACCATCAGAATATGTTGTTTCATGAGAGGGTGCTGAAAAATTCTCAGCTTGGCCCATTTCTGACCAAACATTAAAATTTCTTTAGAATCCTTACATGTTTTGGTTTGAAACTTTGCAACAATGTAATTATTAGAGTGACTGGATATTCTGATAATTTTGTTTAATAAATCCTGTTTGTGCTACAATAGTTTATATATACATATAGGTAGTTTGGATTTAAATAATAGTCTATTTGGTGATAGTGTTTTGTTGCAGTTTCTGGAAATATTTCAAATATAAAATTAAGTTCAGACAAATTTTTTTGCTTTCCTAGTAAGATGGTTTGGGAAGCTATAAATCCTTTTAGTTTATTGATAGACATTTCTTCTTTTGGACTAACATCCTTATCTTACTTTCATGATGATTTATCAATCCATCTGTTATTGATCTTCAGTTGCCATATTGTATGTATTTCATATTTGGTGTCTTCGTTCAGGATTGGATAAATTCCTTGTTTACTCATGTGACAAATATAGTCTATTTTTAAATTAAAATTATTGAATTTCACAGACATTGTTCCAGTCCTATTCTACATCTGACACTTTAATAATACAATATTTTGATCTCATCAGAAAATAGAAAATTTTCTTCTTTAATAAACTGCCTTTTCTTTTTTTACTTTTTTACTAAATGCTGATCATGGATTATTCCCATTTTTGGTCTTTTGAAATTATATCATAAGTAGTTTGGATTTTAATAATAGTTTATTTGATGATGATTCTTTCTTGTGTGTGTGTGTTTTTTTTTTTTTTCAAATATTACAGTATTATGATTATTTTTGGCTTTTGGAAATTATTTCATAAGTGTTTCAAATAACACCAAATGTAGGAAGGGTTTGAAATGATAATGGTGATATTAGCCGTTTCCATACAGGAAACATTCAACACTCATTGATGAACATTTAGTATTATTGTTGGTTGAAATTTATAAAATCTTTCTCTTAAAACAGTTTTTCATGAAAATAGACTTTACTAAATGTTTAGATGACACTAAATGTTGTAGACCTTTCTCGTACTGATTAGAGTTTAGTTCCCAATCTTTTGTGTTAAAAGTAAAAATCTTGATTATATCATGATTTTCGTTTTGAGTTGCATGTACTAACTATTTTAGTTGTTGCTGATTTTGGAATTCTTTAAATGATATGATGTTTTTTATTTGATATAACTTTTCATTTGTGATTTTGTAGTGTCTATAATAACCAGTTATTGTTACAATAAATATTATCAGGTACAATAAGAAATTAATAACAATAACCAATAATAAAATACAACAATTTAATTATAATATTATACTAATTGTAATGGTAAAATTAGCTGTTTTGAAATTTATAAAATCTTTTTCTTCAAACACTTTTTCAGGAAAATAATTTTCTCATATCGACTTATTGTTCTTTCTAGTACTGATGGGAGTTTCCTTCCTAATGTTTTGTTTAAGGTAGTGTAGAAAGTCAACATTTTGATTATGTTATTATTTTCTATTTGAGAAATGATGTATAATTCAATAAGTTTAAATGAAATGGCTCTGTGAATTAAACAAGGATTTTATACAGGATGGAATCCATTCTTTCTTTGTAGACTCTATGTAGGTGCATAGTCTGTTTATGTCAATTAGAGCATTAGTTATGTAGATAAATGTGTTTCATAAGAGAGTCAAAATTTATGTATATTTGTACAACTCTTTGAGTTAAGGAATACTAATATGCAGTGTTAATTATTTTTCAGGTATCAAAATTTTATTGTCTAAAAATGTCAAAAATGCAATATGTACTCTTTTATAATATCTTTTGTCCATGCTTCATCTTTTGCATCTTTTTTCATTTTTGTTGTTTAATGGCACATCAACATCTCTATGGGCTATTTAATGCCAAAATCTAAATATTTTGTAAGCAATTTTATGCCTTCAACTACAGATATTTTGTACATAATTTTATATGTTCAGGTTCAATGTATGTCTTTAGATATATAGCATGTAAATAATAAAATGTATTTTTGGTAATTTAAAAAAATAATTGCTGGTAATTTCACTACAAAAATGTATTGTTGGTAATTTTTTTTATAAAAATGTATTGCCTGTAATTTTACTGTAAAAATGTATTTTTATATTTTTTTAGTGTTGTATTGATTGTTATTCTGCTACAAAAATGTATTGTTGGTCACATCATTACAAAAATGTATTGCTGGTAATCCCACCACAAAAATGCATTGCTAGCAACCCTACTATAAAAATGTATTGCTGGTAATTCCACTATAAAAAAAACTATTAATGACTATTAATGTTATTCTTTTGTTGTTTTTGGCAATCCCAACTCTACAGCTTGCCCATTCTACAGCCACCTTCATGTATACTGTCTGTATAGAAGCTAACATCTTATAAGAATCATTGTTGTTTCATTAATTCTTCTGACTATAAAATCTTAATGTGAACACTCTGTACAGAAGATATCTTATAAGAATTATAGTTCCAATAAATCTGACTATAGATCTTGTTCCTTTGTTGGTACCACAGCATTTTGATCTATCCATTCTATGTCTATCCTTATGTATATAGTCTGTATAAAAGCTATCTTCTTTAAGAATCATTTTTGTTCCAATAATTCTTCTGACTGTATTCTTTTCTGGGTGCCATAATGTATAGGTTGATATATTCTATAACCTTTTTTTTACACAGTCATTGTGGAAATATATCTTCTGCATTTATGAAAAGAATCATTGTTATTCTAATAATTCTTCTGACTAAGGATTGTATTCATTTCTGGGTGCCATAATGTATAGGTTGATATATTCTACAGCCTTCCTTGGATACAGTCTTTCTGGAAAGATATCTTCTATAATTTTGAAAAGAGTCATTGTTATTCTAATATTTCTTCTGACAATACATCTTTTTTGGATACAGTCTTTGGGGGAAGATATCTTTAATGGCAAGAAATGTCATTATCATTCCAATAATCCTTGTGATTAGAGATTTTATTCATTGGTTACTGTCCTTTTTTAATTTTTTTACTACAATGATTCAACCAATATGCTCACTTGCCTTACTCAGATGTACACAACTTAGAGTTCATTTCTTTCAAAGAATTGTTCAGACTATTGATTCTTTTTGCTGTTTTCATTGTTACTAAAATATTTTGATTGATATATTCGACAGCCTTTTTCTGCTGTATAATAAAGATTTATTTTAATAGGTTGCTCAGACCAATGTATTTACTAACAATTCTTTTTGTTGGCTACCATTTTTTGATTTACACTAGCTAGAAAAAAAAAGCCTCTTTCCACTTTCCATATGGATTATCCAAGTAAAGAAGGCCTTAGAATAGATCTGTTGGAATAAATGCTACAAAAATATTAAGTTTGATAATATGACCACCTCTTGAAATAAGAATTGACTTCTATGTAAGTTTTGTACACCTAAGAAGGCCGGAAACTGTATTGGCTGAAATGTATTAGCAATAGAGAAGAATGAGTTCTTGGAATGATACTGATTTATCTAAAAATAATAGAAGGTAAATCTTTGGGTGTATGATAAATTTCTTGACTATGATTGACTAATATACCGATTTTTATATGGAAGTTAGTGTTAGGGTTTCATGAATATGTAAGCTTTGTACTTTTTATTGTGATGCTCATTTCAACTGAACATTTGTTTTGTTAAAAGTACAATATTTATTAAGCTTTTTTTTTTCAGGAATTTTACTTGACATGATGAGATAAAAAAAAAATCCTTAGCTAAAAATTGTTTAGGCATATTGTAAAGAATCCTTAGCCTAGACAGCTGAAGTCATTTGACTGACAAGCAGTATCTATTGAATTGGTTATAGTTGGTTGGCAGTAGTTTAGTGCTGGGCAGACAGCAAGTGTTGGACAGGTGAATGGTGTATAATCAATGGGACAATAGTCAGAGAAATCCATTAGTAGTTGGTGGATGCTGTTGAAGTTAGGGTCAGGAAAATAACTTTCAATCTTCATTGGTTATTTTGGAATTTACTCATCCCCACCCCATCTTCTTTATTCTTTTTTTTTTTTTTTTCCTGAGGTTAAAGTAAATAAGAAAAAAAGAATTGCCATGTTTTTTGTTTCTATTCTTGGTTCTGTTTTTCTATTCAACTCAAAAGACAAAAACCTGAAAAGGCTGAAATCAGGTTATCTTGTATAATAAAGAAATTGTATCTCTGTGCATACATACATGCATGTATGCATGAATATATATCTGTGTGCACATGCATGTGTGTTTGTGCATATATCTGTATGTGTGTATATATATATATATATATATATATATATATATGTATATATACAGGGTGAGGTAAAAGTCACATATAACATAGAGGTCCTGTTGAGTAGCCACTGAGGTCACTTGACCTCACACCCTTGGATAATTTTCTGTGGGACCATTTGACATCAGTTGTTTATCAGGCATGGCCAAGAAATATTGAGGACATTAAAGAAAGAATTAAATATGAATGCAGTAAAATAATAGAGGAAATTCTCCAATGTTTTAAAGGAATCATGCAAGCACAGAATGGAAATGTGTTTCGAAAAAATACATTTTGAACAGCACATATAACTATTAAATAACTAGTAAATAAAATTTTCATGTGTAATTATATTTTCAATAAATTATCCCAATGGTGTGTGACTTTTACCTCATCATATATATATATATATATATATATATATATATATATATATATATATATATATATACACACATCAAAACAAGTTTGATAAAAAAGAAGTGACAAGGTTTGCCAGTTTAATTTTTTTTGCATTTTTCAAATTTTCGGATAAGGTGTTGCGTATTGTGCTTGAAGTTGTAAATAACAAAATATGAACTTCAGACAATTTATCCAAAAACTTGGAGCACGACAGTACCTTATCTGAAAATTGGAAAAATACAATAAAAAACAAATTGAATAGACAGACTTTGTTGCTTCTTTTTAATCAAACTTTTTGGATAAATACTTGTTGCCTAAATGTATGTTGTTCACACATATATAAATGTGTCCCCATTATGTATAGATGTATAAATATATAAGTGGACATTAGATGTTGACCTCAATGTTATTGTTAATTTTAAATATAGCATACCTTAAAATTATATTTTTAGCATATATATATATATATATATATATATATATATATATGAAGGAATATAGTTTAAGGTGTGCTATATTTATGGGATAAAGTGTTCAATATCAGAGATAGAGCGTATGTAAATATAAATATAAAAGTGAACACTGAAGTCAATACTCAGAGGCGACAGGCTGTTTCAAGCTGGACACAATCGTTAGGTCTGACAGTTGCATCCAGCATGAAACAGCCTGTTGACTCCAATGTTCACGTTTATGTCTTTATATATATATATATATATATATATATATATATATATATATATATATATATATATTGACATAAGATAAAAAAATCTTTAGCTAAGATTGTTTAGGCATATTGTAAAGAATTCTTAGCCTAGACATATATATATATATATATATATATATATATATATATATATATAAACATATACATATTTGTTGATGTTATCAAACTAATGATCTGCTGTTAAAATTACCTCTACATCATTTGAATATTTTTGCCTTTCAAACTCCTTTTGAGGTTTGGAATCAGGAAATAAATGGAATAAGATCTGGGGAATAAAGTGAATGCTCACAAAATTCCAATTCTAAATTCTTCAAAATATCAATCATCTTACCAGTTCTGACAGTAGATGTATTTTCCTTCTAAAAATTGAACACCTTTCAGAAACTTCTCTCATCTTTTTCTTTCAACATCTCCTTTTATCAGCAAAGTGTGTCAGAGTAAAATTCTATATTGATTGTTTGGTCCCGAAATTAGTCAGTCATTAATACTTTTCTTATCTCAAAAACCTTATGACTATGATTTTTACCTGCTAACTTTTGGATCTTGGATTTCTTCAGCTGTGTTTTGAGCCCAAATACTGCTACTGCATGGACTGCTAGTTGGTGCCTGAGGTATAAAAATATAACTCTTATTTCATCAACAGCAACCAATCATTTAAAAAAAGAATCACAAGACTGCTGAAAATGTAGCAAAATAAACTTTTTTACAGCTTACAACCTTTTACAGGTTATTTAAAATTTTAAATATTTTTAAATTATAAAAATTTTTCAGAGATAATATTGATTTACTGATATATGCCCTACTAATTAACCCATAGATGGGGAATAAGAGATTGATTAAATACCTTTCTCAAGGGTATTTGTGTGAAAGTGAATATAATGAATTCAGCTATCTGATTTCCAATTCTGAGCTGTTATCCTTTACACCACCTGCACATTGGTGTTGTAAGCTTGGATGTGTAGGTGGCACTACAATATCTTTATTCTTTGATATAAACCATTTATAATGATATAGGCCTACTCAAGTCAGGAGCGTATGCATAGGCTTTATGAGATTTGTAGGCCATAATCACTTAATTATATAAAGAGGAGTCGGAGTCAGAGGTGCCAAAAATAGAGGAGTTGGAGTCAGAATCAGAGTTGAAGGTTTTGTTTTTCCAACTTTCCAGCCCTGCCTAACTCTGGTGATCGTATGAGAATTGGTTTTTGTATGTGATATGGCCATAAGTCCCAAATCAACTTGGAGATATTCACTCGATATCATTTCTGGCTGCCATTCAAGCATTTTGGAACCTATTTGGCTAACAGCTTCTACATGCATAACTGCGTGGCAATTATAAAAGCCCAACACATTACCTGAACATTTCTAGTGTCTCAGCAATTGTTTTGGTCAAGATTTGTTGATTGGCTAAAATTAGGTCAGGGACATAACCAACAATTTCAGGAGTTGACATTGCTGGAGGTCTCTCAGACTGTGTTGCATCTTGGATTTCAAAATCTCCATGCCCAGCACATTTTTACAGTTTGGTATAACAGGCACTTGTCAGTCAATGTTTGCATCATGCATTCCTGAATTTCCTTTTGAATTTTTTTCTGCAGGAATAGGAATGTCATAATGGCTTGAAATTCCATACTTAAAAAATTCCATACTTTCTATAGACATGTCTCAGTAAATGATCTGAAAATAATTAAATAATTTGTATATGGATCTGTCAAATTGGTACTTTTGCAATGTAAAAGAACTTGTTTTCTTCTAACTCCAGTAACAAAGTAACGGTCAGATTTTGTGAAGAGAGTTGGCTTAAGACCTTTTAATTACCCCACTGTAATAGCCTAATATCTAAGGTTGATATATGACATATTAATGACATATATGATATACACATGATTATATTATGATATTGATATATGGCATATACATGGCCTGACATGGTGGATTAATCCATAGCAGCTTGTATTGAGGAATCAGAGAGATGAATTAATACCCTTGAGAACGGTATGAAACCATTTCTTTTAACCCCCAGTTATGGGTAAATAGTAGGACAGCTTGGGTCCTATAGCCTTGGCTAGCAACTGGTTTAAGAGAAGGAAAAACTCTGAATTCAAAACCAGTCTTGTTCATCCACCAGCTGCCTTGTAGGTCCTGCCTCTTTGGGCAACAGCTAGAAGAAGGCAACTAAAAAAACAAATGCATATTGTTGCAAAGAAAGGAACTGACTCTCCTACTTCGAGCCAGGACAGAAAATAATGGACTCCTTAGGCTTAGTGCAATGGTTTGAACAAATACAAGATTAGGACACAGCACTGATTTTGGATCATTCTTCCATTGTTGGATCACCCATGACGACATGATATATTTATATTTGACATAAATATGTGTGTGTGCTTGTATGTATTTGGCATTATAGATGTTAGTGCATGTGTATATTTACTTATGTGGGTATATATATATATATATATATATATATATATATATATATATATATATATATAGGTTTAATACAAATATAAAATTTGTCACTTAGCTGATTGATTTACCTTCAGCATCCCAACTATAGAGTTTTATAGATGGACTCTCCAGCAGTCACCTTGTCTACTCGTCAGGGGATATCAGCAATTGAATTTTTATTTTTTTCATGTTTCTTTTATATTGAGTTTAAAAGTATGCACTTTTCATTGGTGCAATGTTGATTTTTTTCTTCTTTCATTGTTTGTGTGTGTGTGTGTGTGTTTGCGTGTGGAGATGCATGTGTATGGAGGTGCATGTGCATGTGCATGTGCACGCATGTGTGTGTGTGTATATATGGCTGAATGATTAGAATGTTAGCTTTATGACCATGAGACCTGGGTTCAAAGCTTAACATGATCGATTTGTCATATATGTATGGGTATAATATCTATGTGCAAGCATATAAAAATTGTTGGCAGGAATCATCACTGTATGTTGACTTGCAGTTTCAAGTCTTAAGTGATTATCAGCATCTGATGATTCCTTTAACTGCCAGTCACCATGCACTGTTGATTCCCATGTCCACATTGTTTATAACTACATCTGCTCTATTTTCAATATTGAATGCATTTTCTCTTTCATAAATCTATCGAATTTTTATTATACAATTATATATATATATATATATATATATATATATATATATATATATATATATATATATATATATATATATATCAGCTTCAAATATGATATAGTGGATACTCATATTTGAAATAGATGTCCCATTTTTATTTTAAACAGTGTGCATTACATCTATTGTTAGAAAACTAGAAATTTAGGTATCATTAGAAATTTTAATAAGGAAAATGTCAGAGACTGAACCTGCATCACCCTTCTGTAGGAGAAAACACTGTTTGGTACAGTGTGTTTTACTACTTGGCTACAGAGTGTATCACAGTTCAGCAAGACTCTATTTTCCCTTTTTAAGGAATGTACACTTATTTCTCTCAACCTATATTTGCACAGTTTTGTATCCAAAATGTAAACAAAATAATTTCTAAAGAAATAATGGATTTATTTTTTAATCCAACATTTTTATTACTTGAAATATTATTATATCGGGTACTTGTATTTGTGGTATCTATTTCAAATATCTAGTATAATAATGTTTGATGCAGTAAAAATGATTGAATTAAGCTTAAATCCATTAAATTTATATATGTATATATATATATATATATATATATATATATATATATATATATATATATATATATATAAGTGGACATTTTATTTTTATATGTGCTCTATCCCTTATATTGACCACTTTAACCGACAAATATAGCATACATTAAAACTATATTTTATCATATATATATATATATATATATATATATATATAATTAATATATTATTGATATACTGAAAGCTTGGTAAAATTATTAAAGACTTTGTTTTCTGCATGAGTCATGTAGAAATCCCAAACAATATACATAAACCCTTATTAAAAATTTATTCCTACACCAAATCTTTTTTGCTTTTGCCTGTTTGTCTTATAATTTTTGTTTATAGGAAGACTGTGGATAGGAATATACACTAGACCTATTAAATAGGAGTTATATATATATAAGAGAGAGAGAGAGAGAGAGAGAGAGAGAGAGAATTGTATGTCTATAAAGAGGGTGTGTTTACTAGAGTTGGCACTTAAAAGTTCAGCACATTTGTCAATGATGAGAAAAAATTACCATAACAACTAGTTTCCACTGTCTCTTTTCAAGTAGGCCTCTTTGGATGATATATGAAGAGGTGTTGATAAAATTCTGGTTCCACCCACTTTCTAAAATATTAACCAAAAATCATTTTTCTTTTTGTGTAGAATTTCTTGTATATATATATATATATATATATATATATATATATATGTATGTATGTATGTATGTGTGTGTGTGTATATATATATATATATATATATATATATATATATATATATATATATATATAGATAATATATAATGTGAAATACATCTGTTTGATACTTTGGCACACATCAGTGATGCTTTTAGCTGAGGTTCATTAGGGGACTTGGGTCTTTCAACATCATACCCCCTGTCCATAGTGGCCTCGCTGTACTGATCAGGTATCGACTTGTATGTCATCCCTCAGCTACATCTTTCTTCCTTTTTAATCACACACTGCAAATATATATATATATATATATATATAGAGAGAGAGAGAGAGAGAGAAAGAGAGAGTGATAGATAGATAGATAGATATCTCATATATATATATATATATATATATATATATATTAGGTTGGTGCAAAAATAATTTCGTTTTCTCACATAGTAACATATGATAGAAAACGAAATTATTTTTGCACCAACCTAATATATATATATATATATATATATATATATATATATATATATATATATATACATATATACACAAGTTTTTGTATGTAAAGATTGACTAGAACCTGACGAAGACTGGAGTGTACAACTGGGGAAATGTGATAACAACAACAAAGATAAGGACATTAGTTTTATTGTAAATAATGATAATTTCTTATCCCAGAAATTCAGACAGAAACACTCTCATCGCTTCTGTGTATAAACAAACAATAAGATGTGTACCTACTTAGTATAAGTAGAAACTAATTTTATTATTACATCTAGTGTTCCTTGGCAAACATGTTTCCACTCAGTTTTCAGAAATTGATCGGGAGGGAGGGAATATCAATATATACATGTGTGTGTGCATGTGTGTGTGTCTATACAAAACAAACATATTGAGATATGTATGTGGCCTGCATGGCTCCTGCTTTTATCAGAAGATCGTCGGAACAATGAAGCTTTTTAACTGTTGTCAATACACATTTGTATGTTTCTATATCTATTCCTATCATCTATTTACAATCTTTCTACATCTTTGTAACTATTAGGGGATGCTGAAAAATTCACGTCTAGACCCATTTCCCAACGTCTAACCTAATGAACTAAGAAATGGAATATTTTCTGGAAGAGCTTATTGGTTGAGCTGAGAACTTTTCAACACCTGTTTACATTTTTGTATACTTTCTCACTATAATAAGGTACGTTTAGTTAGACAAACATTTTCATCCAAACGTATTTTGCTAAATTCAACCGACAAGATCTGTCTATTGAATTTTTTTATTGCATTTTCCAGTTTCCTAATAAGATGAATATCAGGATCAAATGTGTGGTTAAACTCTTCAAAGTTCATGAATGTTCTTTTTTTCTTTGCATACTTTCAACTATCTCAGTAATTATCAACAATTAAATGTTGTTAATGGTAGTGATAGACAAGATTCTGTTGGCTGCATTCAGGCATTTTTATCAAGCTGAAATTTGAAATTGTCCAATGTGATGTCATATATAACAATGAAAGCAAGCATGACAAGTGTGTATCAAATTTTTAAACATATTATTATTATTATTATTATTATTATTTTGTCTGCATGTTTATTCACAGTTGAGATCCTGATATACGACATCTTATTTGAAAAATAGAAAAAGACAATACAAAAATTAACAGATAAGCACTGGTTGAATTTAACAAAACTTTTGTCATTATATAAAAGCATTGAATATTGCTGCCATATCTGGTCTGGTGCTTCTGTTATGCATTTAGAGATTCTTGATAAAAATCCAAAGAAGAATCTGCAATGCTATTGGTCCTGAACTAGCATCTTATCTTCAGCCACCTACCCACCTTTCATTTTTCTATAAATATTTTCATGGTAATTGTTGTGATAAGCTTCCCTCATTGGTACAGATACTTTATTAATTTAAGTGCAGTACTAGATTGGCAGAAAGGTCCCATCCTTTTACAGCTGAAATGGCTAGATGTAACCATAAGTTCTATGCTAACATTTTCTTCTCTTGCACTTCTCACTTGTTAAACTCTGTTGAGGCCTCTTGCTTTCCAGTTAATTTTGATCTTCAGAAATTTAAATGCAATGTCAATCTGTCTATATTTCTGGGATGAGGTATTGTAACTATTTACACTAATAACATTATTCACACTGTTGTCTTCATTTTTATTGTCATATTTGCAACGTTTCGGCCGTTGTATGCTCCGGCTTTCTTCAGGTGATATATGTTGGAATCATTATTTTTTTATCTTCTTAATTCCTGTTCTTTTATTATCCTTAAAAATGTTTTTCTTTTTCTCATATTCTTTCACACTCAGTAACCGCTTGCATCTTAGTGGCTTTATTGCTTTGCTTTTGGGTGAAATGATTAAAAATGGATAAAGAAATATATAAATCAATATATTATAGTCTAAAACTAATTGTTAGTAATATACATTTTATAGGAAGATGGTTTTCTATATATTAATTTATTTTGGTGAACATTCTAAGATTTCTTTTTATGTCATGTCCGTTTGAGACATAGGTGATTCTATTTCTTTATCATCTGTGAATTAGGCTAACAGTTACATCATGTTGAATTACCAGTTCTCATACAATCACTGAAGTTAAGCAATGTCATAACCTAGATGGGTGACTTCTTAGTAACCAACCTACCAGGTGCCGTAAGATTGGATGTGCAGGTAGTGTGATAGATAATGGCTCAGAAATGGTAATTGGAGAACTGTGTTCCAATTCCTGTTGGGTTCATTATATTCACTTATGCGTAAATACCCATCTCGAAAGGTATGAGTCAACTTTTTCTTCTACAAGTTATGGGTTAATGATGCAATGGAATAACCTGTCACCCCCATGAGTGACTACACTATAGGTAGTAACTACCTATAAGTATCTGTAAGTCAACGGACTACAAAGTCTAACTGGGATCTGTTGAGTACGACTCAGACTTACGCAAGAACTACCAACCTTCCAATAGTAGCACTCACTACTGGATTGACTTGTGATGACCTTGTGCATAACTGTTAGTTTTATTCTTATTGTACTGATTTTTTACAATAAACCTTTACTTATTTTATCCACCTTGTTTTTCAAGTATATATTCCTATTAGCATGGAATATAACAGTTAATTAGTAAAACTTGTATCAGTAAACCATTATCCCCCCCAGCAAAAAAACTTACAATCTAAAATTTTTTCTGGCTTTAAATATCCTGAAAAGGGTTAATAAGTCATAAAAAAAAATGAATGAATCAGTCTATTTGTGAATTGCTATGATTTCTTGGAAAAAATAGTGGTGTGGTTTCCCATTGTCTTCTTTATGGTTTTGAATTCAGAACAGTCGTTCCATTAGACTGGATGCAATTCAAGGTTAGAGAGTCTGGTATACTCTGCGATTTAATCCATAAATTGAGGTGAGAGATGCCTTTCCTAAAGGAATTTGTTTGAAAGTGAACTCAAGACAAGGAAGGTGGGAATTCGAACTCAGTTTGTTCGTCTTTCCACTACACATTCTAAGATACTGTACTTATTTTAGTTCACTACTATTTTAATACAGAAAATATAAAGTAAAAAAATCAGTTTTCTTAAAAATGTATCAAATAAAGCTTAGATTATTTTTCATAAATGTTTTTCATAAACTTTATTTGCTTATCTAAAAAATAATAGATATCAGAAGGCAAACATATAACAGAATAATCAAACTGGTTTAATACAAACAAAAGCATAGTTTTCTAAAGATAGTCTTGAGCAATGAAAATTAAGTTTGAAAATTTATTATGAACAAACATATGACTCAGGACAATACAAGCATACACACTCCTGGGAAAAAAAAAAAAAATGGGCCAAACCCAAAATGCAAAAAGTCAATTAATGCTTTGGAATATATTAGAGAATTTTATAGAAAGTTTTGCTTCTCACGATTAAAAAGTTGTTTTCTAAACAACAATGATCAGATGTTATTTTTCAACAAGATAAAACCCCTGTTCACATTGTAAAGGCTACTAAAGTGTGGTTTTCTCAAAAAGTCCTATAAGGTCTATATTTTTTACCATTTTTTACCATCTGTAGTAATGTTAATGATAATCTTTGCTGTTTCCCTATAAAGAAAACATTCGTTGACTGAGCAACCATAACTACTTTTGGTTGAAATTTATAAAATCTATCTCTTAAAATAATCTTTTAGGAAAATTGGATTATCAAGTCTGGTAGCTGCTATCACACTTTCTAGTATTGATGAGGGTTTTCTTCCTAACATTTCATTTGTAATAGTGTGGAATTTGAACATCTTGATTATGCAATTATTTTCTTTTCAAGTTACAAGTGCTGTCCATTTTAGTTGTTGCTGCTGTTGGTAGTCCTCAAGTGATGTGGTTTCTGTTATTTAATGTAGTTCTTTGTTTTTGATTTTGTCGCACAAGTTCACATTGAAAATCAACATTTAAACCTGGTAGAGAAAATTTGGTCTCAGATACAAACTAACTGGGAAACATTTTTCAACTATACTGTTTAAAGTAATCTCTATTGAATGAAACAAATATTGAGTCTCTTTTCTGTAAAAAAAAAAGCTGTTCTCATATTTTCTCATAAAGCTTAAATATTTAAAAAAATCAAAAATGAAAAGCTGTCCTCTCCAAAATTACTTTATGTATTTTTTAAAATTCTTACTTATTTCCTGACCAATGAATTATTAAATCATTAAAAGTATAATATTTTGCAATTTGGGGATTTATCCATTTTTTTAGGTCCAGTAGTGCATATCTTTTTGTGTGTATGCATATATATATATATATATATATATATATATATATATATATATATATATATTTTAAAGAAAAACAGACCACTTTAAGGTACTATTATAATAATTTATTTCACCAGAGCTGTTTTAAAGGATGCCGGATCATCAGATAGCACTTCCAAAGTTTTTGGAAAGTGCTATCTGATGATCCGGCATCCTTTAAAAGGGCTCTGGTGAAATAAATTATTATAATGGTACCTTAAAGTGGTCTGTTTTTCTTTAAAATATTAGCTCTGGATTTACATTGAGCTCTCAGGATTTCATCCTCCCTGGGATTACCAATACAGGTTACCAAGTTTTTCATAACTTATATATATATATATATATATATATATATATATATATATATATATATATATATATATATATATATACACTCACACACACACACGCGCTCATATATATATATATTTAATACAAGTAAAAGTTTTATTACTTAGCTGATTGATGTTACCTTTGGCATCCTGACTCCTGAGTTTGGTAGGCAGGCCCTCTGGGAATCAGTCTGTTCACTCGTCAGGGGGTATCAGCAATTGACTGCTTATACTTCTTCATTTTTTTATTTTTCTTATCTGCACTTTTCATTGGTGCAAAGTTTTATGTGTTTGTGTGTGTGTGTATATATATATATATATATATATATATATATATATATACATATATATATATATATATATATGACTGAAAAGATTACTTAATTTTTAAAATATCAATTTTTTCTTTATTTATGGTTTATATAGCAGATGTTATGTTATATTATTAATTAAATTGTAATATTTGTTAATTTTTATTATTAATTAATTTATAATATTTTGGTTAATATTTTTAAATAATATCTTAATTGATTTATTATGTTACATTATTATTAAAGTAACAAAGTAAATATTTGTTAATATGTCAGCATTAACCCATTATTTCATACTTCT
>OZ010598.1:70255565-70258065 GCA_963932145.1 Acanthosepion lycidas
TCATCTAGCTTTTCCACTTTGTCTCATCATCTCAACTTTTGTTTCTCAGATATTATTATATATATCCTATGAACACGCACGCACACACACAAATGCACATACAAACACACACACACACATGTACATATATCTGAAAGAGAGAAATTTTGGCCTGCCTATTTGTCTGTTGGGTTATTTCTTCTTTATGTAAGTAGAAACTATCTTATCTACCACAAGCAAATTATTTAGCTTGGGAATTTTATTTTATAGGGTAAGGAATGCCTGACCAGGAGTAAGAACATATTTTGGCACAATGTGTGATACGTAATCTTTTTCTTAATGTTGTTGTAACAAGAACAGTTAATAGATAAAACACTCACAAAAAAATGGACTCGCTCATATGAAGCAGTCATAAAACTCAGGGTATCTGTGTGCTTCATTTTATCCAAGAACAAAATCTTATTTCCTTTCTGTCTTCTGTGCTTTGTCTTAGGCTTTTGATTCCCCACAACCTTTTTTTTTTTTAAATTAATGATGCATGTACATATACCATATCAGATAATTCCATGACCAATTTGATGGGTGCCATATTTTGTCCTTTGTGACATTTCTCAAAGCAAGAAAAAATATTCCTATCCATAATACATCTGATACAATTTAAAATTTACATACATCTTTACATTATTTGCATTCAGGCTAATATCCTCATCTATGTTGTTGTTATCACACAATTTAGGCCATTGAACTCTCCGGCCTTCTTCAGGGAATTTTGAATTGAAACCATTATTTAATCTATGCGATAGATTGTTCTTGCTCTGCTGTCCAAGTCTAGGGAAGAAAGACAGAAGGTACAATGACTGAAATGTGATAATAACAAATAGACAAAAACATTATTCTGAATGCAAATGATGTAAATAATCCTACCTTCTTAATCTTATTTCTGAAGTGCTGACAGGAATTAAATATTAGATTATCCCTTATTAATCCTTTATTTATCCCTTATTTAAATAGAGTCTTAAAAGTTTGAAAATATTTCCTTGTAGGAATTTAACAAATCCTTTCAATTGTCATTTTCTAAAGACAATTGTAGATTGTGTGTTTCATTTTTTACAGCTTATCAACCATTTATAGGTTATTTAAAGCCAGAAAAACATTTTAGATTGCAAGAATTATTTTTTGGAGATAATAATGGTTTAGTGGTACAAGTCTTACTAATTAAACCCATACTTCTCCTGGTTTGGCTGGGGTAGTTTCAAAATAATATTAAGCTCAAATCCCAGGGGACCATTTCCACAATCAGTATCTGTCCTTCAGGAGGGGACTGGAGTTATTACCCAATGCCTGAGGCATCCCCAAAAGAGGAAGTCTTGAGTGGTCTTGATCAATTTTTCCACGGTAATGCCATTAAACCCCCTTTAAACCTCAACTACATTCAGTAGTGATGTGGGCACACTGAAAAATCTACTTACTAATTAACCTATAGCTAAATTCATACCTTTCCCAATGGTATTTGCATGTAAGTGAATATAATGAACCCAACTGGAATTGGAACTGAGCTCTCTGATTAACAATTCTGAGCCATTATTAATTACACCAAGCACACATCCAAGCTTATAGGTCTTGTTATTTTCAAGCAGTCACCCATCTAGATACTGACCAGGGTTGACATTGCTTAACTTTGGTGATCCTATGTGAACTGGTGTTTTAACATGGCTGTAAAAAAGAAATATATATTGATAATTTCCACATACAAAAATGCAACCCTGAACCTGTATATGAATGATATGATCCCTGTTTATAAATTCCAGTTGCATAAGGGGTTGGTGCATCGTATTTATATTGTTTGCAATGATGTATTCTCGCCATTTAAATCATTAACCTCTATATTTGTTTTTTGTATGAATGATTCATGAATTTATAAGTTATAATTGCACCTTTTAATTGAAATTAAAATAACTGATCCAATGTGCGACTTTCGGATAATAAGTGTGACATTACTGTAATTATTGAACAATATAGTTCATGCCATATTGACGGAAAATCTACCAGTAAAAAAGAATTCTCTTATTGCTATATTTGTACAAAAATGAACAACCATAAAATTTAAATTCAAACTCAGCGTTGCGACCACACATTCCAAAACAATAACACATTTCTCATAGCATTTTTTCAGATTACATCACTATTTTCGTTGTCCTCTTATTACCGAGAAGTAAAAACAAGAACAAAATCTATTTCCATACCTGATGATGTGTGTAGGAACAGACAAAAGCGTGTAAAAAATTAAAAAGACCTTATGCAACTGGAATTTATAAACAGGGATCATATCATTCATATATAGGTTCGGGGTTGGTGTATCTTATATTGTTTGCGATGATGTATTCTCGCCATTTAAATCATTAACCTCTATATTTGTTTTTTGTATGAATGATTCATGAATTTATATATATACATACATATATATATATATATATATATATATATATATATATATATATATATATATATGCACAAGTGTCAT
>OZ010598.1:70263065-70298065 GCA_963932145.1 Acanthosepion lycidas
TAGTTTATTCAGCTGTGCATGTTGAACATGCATTGGTTTTGTGGGTGTGTGCACACGTGTATGCAATTATAAGAAACATTCCTCTATATTTCATTTAGATGATTTTTGTTCTTCTTTCAAATTTTGTTAAATAGTTATATTTATTGGTTTTAATTAGGAATTAGTTTGATTATTCATGACTATACGAAAAAAGTCAGAAGTCTGGTAAAAGCACCTTATAATAAATACAGAGAAAATATACGAACATTTACTTGCTTGGAATTTGTTTACTTTTGAACATATTTATAAATCCACAACTATCCTTCTTTTGCCCCCCCTCTCTTAATCTTTCTATCTCATGCATATTTTCTTTTTCTCTCTCTCTCTTGTGTATTTTGTTAAAAACGACTGACAAAGCACTGCAATTGATTAAACTCTTTATTTATTTTTTCTTGTATTAGAACAAGTGTTTTTTTTTTTCTGGACACAAAGTGTGTAAAGACTGTCCAAAAGTTCTGCATATCCAAGCCCTTTTGGCTATTCTTTTAGGCATTATTAAGGATGATTTTTATTTTTGACTGATTGTGTGTGTGTGTTTTTTTTTATGTATGTATCTGAAGTTATAGGAATGTTTTATTTTCCAAACAGTCAGCACATTGTGACCGTGTTCATAATTAATGTTATTGACTACACAACTGAAGTGAAATTATCTAAACTCAACGTAAAATTTGTTACAACTACTAAAACAATAAAAAAGACTTAATTAAAATCATAAAATAATGTTAAAACTTGAAGGAGGAATTTACTCTACCACCTGTAATGATTGTCACAAGGAATACATTGGGGAAACCTTGAGAAAATTAAATAGAAGAATATGTGAACATGAGAGATTTTTGCAAAATAACACACTCAATAGATTAGTTGCTCATCTTAATTTTGGTAAAAAAAAATGCTATTCTAGTGAAAAGAGGAAGTAATTTACTAAAATGAAAATGTTTACGAAGTGGTTTGATCACTAAATCATCCATATTAAATTTACGTTCAGGTTCATGCAGCATTTTGCCTTTCTTGGCAGATCTATTATCCCAATGTGTGTGATAAAACAAAAGTAATGGAAACATGAACAGAAAGAAAAAGAAACTAAATGAAATCAGCTAGACTGTATATCCAGAACATATATTTAAAAAAAAAATTTAAATTAAAAATTTTCAGTACTCTTTTTCCTTCGTGCTCATGTGTAGTTGCGTAAACATAAACATCACTTTAATCAGATGAAATCCTAAATGTCAAACAAAAACTTTTCCACTTTGTCATAGTTTTTTTCCTAAAATTGTTCTTGATATATAAAAAGTTATATATTGTTTTCCCATATATATACTCTAAGGTGTCTAATAGATGGAGGGATGTATGTTTTTAGGACTTATTTTCTGACACCCCTGGGTTTATTAAAAGCATGCCATTTAGTGTTTAGTAAATACTAAACTAGGTACTTAAAGATTGAAATGAATTTTTAAAAATAAATAATCTTTCTTGAAGTTTTGATTTTAGTTTTAATTTCAAGCTGATAGATTAAATTTAATATTTCCAATAAGCAAAATACTTTACTTTATTTCAAAACTTATTTAAAATTAATTGGATAGAGTTCTTGTTTTGAAATTATTGAAATTTTTTTATTTTAACACCATTTTTAACCACCTGTCATCAGAATGTAATTCTTGTTATTAAAAAATCTTCCAAAAATAAAATATATTTTTCTGAAATTTTATTTGAGGAGTATTCACTTATTTAAAGTATAATTAATCTGATTTGAAACAAATATTATTTACTTTAAGTTTAAAATATCACAGAAATGCATTTTTTAACACATCAGTAGCTGTTTATTTAATCTGTTGATGTGTTGCCAGATTGATGACAATTGATGTTTATCTAATGTTGTTCAGGGGGCTGGGGGGGGGGCTTTATCCATAAAAAAAATAATTGAAGAATATAACATAGCACCTTTTACATATAATATTTAAGTACTCAGTAATCTTAGAAATTTAGGAAAATATTTTTCATAATCTAATGTTTTATTGAATTTTAGATACTTTAGCTTTCAATTCACTATAGTTATCTTACTCTTATTTTCTAATAGTCATGTATAAATAACTGTATCTACAAAAATTAGCATGTTTATACACATGCAAAAACAATTCAAAATACTTTTTAAAATACACGGGGTCCATAAACTAATAATCTTTAGGATTTATGAATAGTAAATATAGTTGTACTTAACAATAATCTCTAAACTTTACACTATTGGAACTGAATTTTAAAAAATTTAAAAACTTTATCAATTATTCTAATTAAAAAAAATTATTCTATTTAAAAAAAAATGAAAACAAATCTTGTAAAAATTCATTATTCATTTTTTGGAAAAAATATTTTTCTGAAGTGTCAGAATATTGTCTGTAATTTATCTTATTTATAAAAGCAATTAAAACCTTTTCTAATTAAATAATGTCTTAGTTTTATTGCATTTTTTTATTTTACAATTCAGTGCAGATTTTCTGTAAGTTAGGGTCTGATTTTTACAAAAAAATTTATGATTTAAGTTCTTCAAGGAGTTCTGCTTTTAACTAATATAGTCATTAAAAACGATCTTGTTGAATTTCTCTAGTTTTCATAAAATTAAGTGAGATGTAACATGTAAAAAAAAATATTTTAAGCATGTTTTTCTAAAAAAGAAAAACATTTCTAAAATAATTTCATTCATTTGTGAATAAGTCATGAAAGTTTTATTAAAATCTGACAATTATTTGATTATTGAAGAATTTTAAAATCAATGTGTCTTTCTCAGCAAAAAAAGATGCTAAAATTTGTTATGCTAATTTATAGTCCATCCGCTGACATAAGAAAAACAAGAATTTTAACTAAAATTTCAAACTTTCTAAAAAGGATTCAAAAATATAATTAAATAATAAAAAAATACTTTGTCTTGCCTCTTAATGATAACATCAATATTTTGATGATAAAATTTACTTTTTATCATGTTTAGAGCATTTTTCATCATAGTGCTCTTTTTTCAGCAAAGTAATGGAAGTACCTATTAAACACTCCAAATACCTTAGTCTATGGATTAGTTATAATAAATTTAGTACAGGAGTAACATAGTAAAATCTCCACTAGGGGTAGTTTTGTCCAACATGGCAAATTTCAACAAAACCAAAACATTAACCTAAAAACTCAAAAAATATTCTTAAATAGTCTCATCAGATTGAGACTTTTATATGGATGTCCTGCATGGCGCCAAACCTATTCAGAAATATCTAAACTGTCAACTGTATACAATTACTCTTTTTGAAATCATGATTAAAAATGGCCCTGAGCAAATGAAGCCTGTAGGTCTTAGCAAAGACCACTCTTCTGTGAACCTTGTGGACTGGAACGACAGAATCACAAAGACCTGCACTAAATATCTTGAAAACTTCCAGCAGCAGCAACAAATAAAAATAAAATGGATACCACATGTAATACAAAGATAATATAATGATGTAGTCAAGAGGTTAACATTCCACACTAGTTCAAACAAAAGGTTAGGAAGGAAACCTCCATCAATCCTGGAAAGAGCAATAATAATGATTAGTGGTCTTGAGAAACTTATTTTCCTGAAAAATTGTTTGAAGAGAAAGATTTTATAAATTTCAACCAATAGTAGCACTGGTTGCTCAGCTGATGAATGCTAAATGTTTCCTTATAAGAAAACAGTTAATATTACCATTATGATTGTCATTTATTCATTTTTCTCTTTTTGGCACATCAATAATTTTCTGCACCCCCTCCCCACCTTTTATGTAGATCCTCTAGATTTATTACATATTGAGAAAAATTCTAACCCCCCTCCCCACCAATTATTCTAAATCCCCCACCAATTATTCTAAATGCCCCCTAGTCTTGTTCAGGGAGATAGACAGACCCGAACCCATTTATGTGGGGTTTACAGGGAACTTTTGGCCGAGCCATATATATATATATATATATATATATAATTATGAATTTAATTTTGGTAAAAATTCATAATTATTATATATATATATATATATATATATATATATATATATATATATATATATATATATATATATATATATATAAATAATTATGAATTTAATTTTGGTAAAAATAGAACAAAAATGTAGGGCAAATATGTAAAGGATGTATGTATATATTAGATAGACAGACAGGGTGCGATGGATAAATTGTCATCCAAATTACTCAAAAATGAAAATAACACTGACATCTCATTTTAACAGATATATATATATATATATATATATATATATATATATATATATAGTTAAATTCCCAAATCAATTCTGTGGACAAGACAAATTGTTATAAGATGACAGTTGGAAAAAAATCTTAGTTTTTTGTTGACGTGTTTTGTCTTCTGATTTTTTCCAAGCAAAAATGAAAGCGAAATGTTTTTGTTGTTACAGTTACATTGCAATATCCAAATTTAAAAAAGAGAGACACTTCTGCATATGCCTCTTTCTGGTTAATGTAAACTTCCTTTATATGAAGAGTTTTTTTTTTTCTTTACAAGTCGATAATATGGTTAAATTCCCAGATCAATTCAAAAATCCAGATAAAAAAATTTAGATTTTTCCCCAATTGTCATCATATATACATATATATATATATATATATATATATATATATATATATATATATATATATATATAGAGAGAGAGAGAGAGAGAGAGAGAGAGAGAAACACAAGAGCTTCATGTAGAACACAATGGACAGGTGCTGATTAAAACCTGACCATGGCATAATTTAAATATTGATATGTATGCTGTACTATAGTCATAGTTGAACAATACATTTTATTTACAGGGTGGGAGTTATAAAATAAAAAAAAACACAAAAAAATAATATATACACATATACAGAAACACATATACACACACTTACATACCTCCAACTACAATAATATAATTATAATTCAAAAACAAATATATACAGATTTAATAAGTAATTTTAAGTATAATACAAATATATATACAAATATAATGACGTATCCACATATACAAATAGATATATACATCTACATTTATATATAAATGCAAAGGTGTACAAATACAATTTATTAGTACCTACACTCAAGGTGCAATATCTTATATAGATAGATAGATATATAGATAGATAGATAGATAGATAGATAGATTGTTATGCATAAATGTCTTCTTTCTGAGAGTGATTGGTTTCTTGTACCATTGCTCCACAATAATTATCTATCTAATATATTATATTGAAGTTAACACTCAGTGGTGCTTAAATATAATCATCAGGCTATGTTCAGTGGGTGCTGAATTCAGTATTGACTTTTATATTTATATACACTCTATTCCTGATATTAAGCACTTTAACCCATAAATATAGCATACCTTAAAACTATATTGTTCACACACACAGTCATCCACAGACAGACTGTTTTGCTGTATCACAGCTCATCAGTATGGTTAGATGTCTGGTTGCCTCTAGCTAGGATTGAAACCTGGCTGAATTGGCGTCAGCTGGAGATTTTACCCCTAAGCCATTGATGCATGGCAGGGAAGAAGGTGAATTTTAAGCATATTTATTTTTAGATAAACACAGTGACCGAGAGGACTCGGTTCACTTTATCTAAGAGTCTTGCATTATCAGCCGTAATAGTCACTGTTTACAAACTCACATTTCCTTCCCCAGAGAACTCAACCGAAATAAGTTTTTCATTGATAGATAGATAGATAGATATAAGCAATGTTGTGACACAGGGTCTGAAGATCACTTTAAATGTGAAACTGACAGTTACCATGAAGTTTTGATTTCTATGCCCACACTGTCAATTTTTACAAATTTACTTTAATACTAAATATTCTTCCTCCATGAATATAGCAAATTTTAAACAATATATTTCTATGTATGAATATATATATATTTGCACACATACATGCACACACACATGCATTCATTTGTTCATATTTTGAGAAATCAGCTTATATATATATATATATATATATATATATATATATATATATATATATATATAAGGGAGAGTATATATTCCATGGAATTTTATTTTACTTTACTGAATTAGTTTTTTTTATCAGATATAATTGTTTTGCAACCTTTTTTCAATTTTTTTTTAATATTTAACCACTTTTTAAAATATTTTTTATTTTCTTTCGACAACTGTTTATCCATCTGGCATGTAGGCGTCAAAAAATAATAACACCTCGTTGCATATTAACAGGCTAAAGATGAAGACATTGTCAGTGTTGATGTTGGCAACTATGTACTTTTAAGTAAATTGTTACTAGGAAGAAAATATAAATGGTAGACTTCCATGATGGAATTCCACTGTGGATGTAAACAAAAATGTCTGTGAATTAATGAATGCAAAATATAGTTGCATTCTTCTGTGCATAACCTCACAGAGGGACAAATATGCAAGTTATTTCAAATGTATTATCTCCACTTAGGGAAAATGAATTTTTATTTAGTTGAGTGGACTTTCAGAAAATGAAGACAGAAGTAGTGGAAGAAAAACACACATGTCTGTTCATTTTTGTAAATTTTGCATGAACATTTGAATAAAAATTTATAGACATATATGACTTCTTTCTCACAAATCCAAAGAAAAATAACTAATATTATTGGTCCTGACCTGGCATCTCATCTTCAGTCACTTTCTCATCACCATGATGTAGCTTCCCTGTGCTTTTTCTATAAATACTTTCATGGTAATTGTCCAGATGAACTCTCCGCTATGGTATCTAGATTTTATGAATTTAAACACATTAAGAGATTGGCAGCAAGGTCTCATCAATTCAGAGTTGAATTGACCAGATGTAACTGTAAGTTCTATGCTAATGGTTTCTTTTGTCACACTTCTCGCTTGTGGAATTCTCTTTGCTTTCCAGCGAACTTTGAAAATTTAAATGCAATGTCAATCGTTATCTACAGTCTTCTTTTGTTATTACTCATCTATTGTCCTTGGTTCTTAATAATGTTTCTCATCTTTCTTATTCTTTCACATTCAGTAATCTCTTGTGTCTTAGTGGCTTTACTTCCTTGTATGGGGTGATATGAAAAAAAAGTTGTAAATGATATGATTTAGATCTGATAAAAATAACAGAAAACAAAAATAGTTACTGTATAAACTTGAGTATAGTACAAATTTTTATGTATGAGTTTTTATGCAGGAAATCTTTTTTAATAGTGTAAAACTCATGCATTTTCGGTGACCAGTTGCATTATACACAGGTAAATTTTTTCTCAAGGTGTTAAAAGTCATGCAAAAAATTTCAGGGGTTGCATTATATATGAAGTCAGCTTATAGATGTACATACAATAAATTGATTATTTTTTTATACTTTTATGTAAATGGTTTTATCAGTTTCTCAATTTTTTTACAATAGTGTGAAATTGAATTTTTTTTCTACTATGATTTATACAATAATAGAATAAATAGCCCCATAAATACCATTATTATTTAAGTATGAATTGGCAATTCTACCTAGAATCATAATATTTGTACACTATTCTGTTTTCTGTCTCAGGTCACAGTGTTGATATATATATATATATATATATAAACATTTATGAGCTTGCAGCCACATCATGTTGAAACACTGGTTCCTAATTAATGCTAGATGGATGACTGTTTGGGAATAGCAGGTGCTTTAATCTTGAATGTGCAGATGGTGTAGTGGATAATGGCTTGGAATTGTTAATCGGAGAGCCGAGTTCCGATCTCTGTTGTGTTCGTTATATTCACTTATGCACAAATACCCTTGGGGAAAAGTATGAATCTACCTTTTCTCTCCCCAGCTATGGGTTAATTAGTAAGACTCGTATCACTAAACCATTATTATCTCCAAATAAAAACTAGTGTATGCTACACAATGTTTTTTATTTTCAGGAAAATATAAAGCGGACAAAATTTTTTGTCTGGCACATTTTATCCTTTATGATTTCATTGAACTATTGGGTTGGTGCAAAAATAATGTGGTTTTTCTTTTGAAGTTGAACGTCAAAAAACGACATTATTTTTGCACCAAGCTAATAAAATGATGTTTACGTTGGTGTGATGCACATGAGGGAGAAGGGACACTGAGATTTTAAATTTAAATTTAAAATTTTTTTAAACCTTTACAAAAATGACAACTTTATTTTTATTAAAACATTTCGTTTAAATTTCATTGAATAATTTTATGCGGAAATGTTCTTATTAATTTTCATGCTCGGATTAACTTTTATCATACTTTGAGAATCGTGTTTTCTGGATTCATTTTCTATATAAAAAATAGTGCATTTCAACAATTCATGATTACAAATGCATTGAGCCTTTAAAAAAAAAATTTACAATTATCTGCCTCATGTCATGACTAAACTTCCCGTGTTTATGATTTTAAAATTCACTTTTTGTATTCATAATAAGCAGAAAATTTAAATGTTTCTTCATGTTTCGTTCCAGTTTTTTAACTTAAAATTGATGGAAAAATTTTGATTTTTTTTGCTCTGTTTATTAAAGCAAAATTACTTCTTACAATTAAATCCTAAAGTTTTACACATTTAGATATAAATAATACAAATTAGGTCATTCAACATTCTATTTTCATTAAGAATTTCATTCACCAATTTAAAAAGAAGTGCTGCAGTTTTGTTTATTTTGTGTGTGTGTTTGTGTATGAGTGTTTGTGCATGTGTGTGTGTGTGTTTGTATGCATATTTGTGTGTGCACTCCATTTATTAAAAAAACAAATACTATTGTTGCAAATTAGGATATTTTCTTTTATTTTATGAAATTAGTTGATTTTGGAATAAATATAATACAATTTTAAGTTAAAATTTTGTATTGTCTCAGCATTGTAATGCCTCCTCCTCCCACCATCTAAGCAGTCATACCAAAATAACGAAACCATCAGCCCTAGTGCATAACATATGGATTGTAGAGCAAATTTTATTTTGAACAAATTTTCAGTAAAATCTTTTATCAGTGGGCATCAGATAAAAATCTGAATTCTTATTCATCTGGATTCAACAGTAAAATATAACTGATTTCAACGTCTCTCTCTACCTCATGAATTTACTATTGCACTATATATTTAAACATTATAGTGAATATCGGTTTTTTGTTTAATATTCACTTGATTGAATTGTTTTTATTTTTTTACTATTTATCAATCCTTGAAGGGTTATTTAAAGCCAAAACATATTTCCGATTGTAGGAGGTTGCTTACAGTAACTGGTGATCCCAAGCAGTCTTCTATTTTAGTACTGACTTGGTTTGACACTGCTTAACTTTGTCTTTGTTCAATAAATCCTACCTTTGATATCACAGGATATGTAAATAGCTAGTATTCAAATAATTGGTTATACATATTTACTATATCAGTAAATATGTAATCAATAAAGTGCTAAAGTAAAAGCTTTAATGTATCTGTTGAATATATCCTATTTCTGATGCCACAAGTGCATAAATAACTAGTATATACATACATACATACATACATATATACATATATATATATATATATATATATATATATATATATGTATGTATGTATATATCCATTTTGTTTCAAATGTCCAGTGTCTTATCAAGTGATGGTGTTGAATGTCGAATAAAAAAAAAACTCTTTATTCTACATTCAACACCATCCCTTGATGAAGACACCAGAAGTGTTGAAACAAAATGGCTACTTTTGTAATGATTTTACAACCTATTTATGTTATAATTTTTGAATAAATTATATTTGCTCTACTCTGTATTGAGCTCTCTTAAGAATAGTATTTTTGGTTATTGGAATTTATTCCATATACACCAATCCTATACTTAATATATATATATATATATAATATATATATATATATATATATATTATGTATATATGATAAAAATAGTTTTAAGGAATGCTATATTTATGGGTAAAAATGCTCAATAACATAGATAGATCATATGCAAATATAAAAGATATTCTGTGTAGCCTGCCTAAAATGGTTTTATTATGCTCACAGTGGAAACATTCACTCTTTTCCAACAACCTCATCCTGGTTCCCTGGCTACTCCCTCTGTTTCACAAAGATGGCCTCCTAATTCTGAATTGGGTTTCCTGCCCTTTTCAACCACCTGATGATTGTGCGACTGTCTTCATAAAAACATGCATGCACAGGAAACTTTAAGCTGCAGGAATGTATGTTGTATTATATGATTATATATATATATATATATATATATATATATATATATAGATTACACATATAGCAACAACATATTATAACATTTGTATACTAATGCCATTTTACATTTCTACCAACTTCTTGTTATGTAAAAAAATTACACAATTACAATGGATAAATTTAAAAATTCTAATATATATATATATATATATATATATATATATATATATATATATATATATATATATATATAGGTATAGGGTTTTGATGGCTTAAGGTATGAAACCGACAGTCACCTTTAGATGTTGATTTCTCAGTCCGCAGTATCTATACAAATGTACTATAACTGATATTCACACTTTCCCCATGAATATAATAAATTTTAAGCAATAATATATATATATATATATATATATATATATATATATGGATTAATGTCCTCCCTGGAATTATTCCTACCAATTAACAATTGGTATTATATATCTATATAATCATAAAATTGATATATATATATAAACATATGTAATTTGATGTATGTCTGGTTGAGCAGAATTTTGTCAATGTGAGTGCTCAGTAGATATCTAGACTAATAATTATTATCAATAAATGAATGTATAAAATAAACAGAAATAATTTATAAATAAGTATTGTTAATTTATCTATTAACAATTTCTTTTCTGGCACTTCTCTTTTGTGGAATTCCCTTCCTGCTCCATACTTTCAAGCCAACTTTAATCTTCAAAAATTGAAATGCAATGTCAATCGTTTTCTACTGTCCTCTTGATTACACTTCTTTTGTTCTTGATCTTTAGTAAAGTTTCTGTTTTCTAATTCCTCCACAACCAGTAACCCCTTGTATCTCAGTGGCTTTACTGCTTTGCTTGGGGTGAAATCAATTAAAAAAAAATGTGTGTGTGTGTGTCTGTGTGTCTCTGTGTGTTATTATTGTCTCTATCAGGCTAAAAACACACTCAGGCCTTAATCACTTATAGGTAACATTACTCTTTATTTAAGTGTCTAGTCTTGGTGTCTTCTCCAAATGTTGACCCTACATTCTGGGATTGGGTGTTTATATATCAATCTCTCATATGGTTTTTCCTATGTGTGAATATCCTAGGCACTGCTGGGTTGATCATATGTTTACCAGTCAAACTCAGTCACTGATATAATTTGAAACATAGATCTGCACATCGTGGCTACAATGGCATCCCCAGGACAGCCTGTTGATGCACCTGGCTCCTCTGACATTGCAACATTTTCCAGCATCATCTAGAGTGGTGTGTGTATGTGTGTGTGTGTGTGTGTGTGTGTGTGTGTGTGTGTGTGGTGGTTGAAGTAGTTGTGTGTTTTTCACTGGTGACCAGTCATGTTTGAATATGGATAAAAACCAGTATTATGAATGTTGATTTTCAAGGCAAGCCCTCGTTTGGAAATGATCTAATTTTATTACTCTACCTTTAGTTCTATGCCAAATTAACCTTTAACACACTTCATTATTAATATTACTTCTGTTTCCACTGTGTTTTTCTTTCAAGGCTTTTCAATTGCAGTATCCTTATTGTTAATTTTGCTCATAGTAGTTTTTTGTTGTCATAGCAGGATATATAGCAACACAACTATGAAATTCAGACAAATTCAAATTTAGGGATTAGAGTCACCTTCAGTGGCAGGATAAACCTTTTGTACAGCAAATGTAGTAACAGGATGATAATGGTTAAGCAGAATTTAGTAAAGGTTGACGATGGTGGTAGCTGAAACTGTGGCATCTTTTCCACTGGTGCTATGATTTTTGTTCAAGCCCAGGTAAAAGCCAGGATTGTGAATGCTGATGTTTGAGGCAGGCCCTTCCCATTTTGAAGATTAGCACAATATAATCTATCCTATTTGGTCACATCCGAAGAGCCAACAATCTTTCCATTGACATCCTACAAGGTACCACCTTAAGCAAAATAAGAAGCAGGTAGAGGAAAAAACTGGAGGATCCTTCATAGAGACTCAGACATTGGCACACAGTTGAGACATGGAGGCAGCTGATCAGGTGCTCAGATACACGGTGACCTTATGACAATACCTGGTCCTGTGATTGGTGTTGATGATAAATCTCTCTATTCAGTATTTTCCTCTATTTGGTGACGCTGGGAATATATCTGTACTTTTTAGACATTTCAGATCCACCCAAAATATCGAGATTAATAAAATTTTGGTGGCAGGAATTAACAGTATGTTTTATCCAAATGTCATGTGGGATTGTTCTTTAAATGTTTCAGTGGGTGGCAAAAAAAAAAAAAAATCAAAGTGATTCTGTGTTGAGTATAAGTTCTGGTAAGGGATTGGTCTTTGGAAATATTAACTGAAGTATTAAAATGCCACACCAAATGATTGATTTCTGGTGAGCCAACAAGAACAGTTATCATGGTTGGAGCAAAGCACAACAAAAGTGCTGGCAGTTTGGCCAGCTAGGTCACGTGGCTATTATTTACTCACCACCAAAAGGAGACAACAGTTTTGGTCAAATACATACAGACTAATAACCGAATACTGGCAATCCCTCAAATCAAGAGAAACTCATCAAATCACCGCCAGACTTTGTGAAAGCCCTTGGGATCAGATTGATGGTTAGTCCTGGTTGTGAGGGAAAGGTTAGAATGAAAAATAAAACTTTTTAGCTTTTATTGGCTTTACCCCCTAAAAGCAAATGTGTTGATCATGACACTATTTCTGGTGAAAAATAGTTCAGTGAAGTCTTTCTTTTAACAGACAAGGAAAATAATTCTATAATGAATTTTGGCCATTCTCTTCTTCCATATCCTGCTCCCAACTGTCATTCCCTATCTTTTATTACCTGTAATCAATTCTTATAAAAGAGAATGAAATAGAAGAACATTATTTTAATCTCCAGAGTACAATTTGAACCCCCACTACTTGCAAAAAATATTCAATCTTCATAGCAATAAATTTAAATCAAAATTTAAGCCTCAAAATATGAACAAATCTGATATTTTCAAATAAAATGGTTAAAGTGAGCCTAGATCCTTCAGTTCAGTTGAGAAAAATAAAATTATACATAGGTAAAAATTCAGATATAAATAAAAATATATCTATAAAAAGACAATAGGAATAAAGAGAATCAATGTTTTAGCAGCCTTTTCTCACTACAAATGAAATATTCCATTGCTATGGTAACATTTTGCTTTTTGACATCAAGTAATGTCTCTTGTTACCATAACAATATTGTTGATAGATTGATTTTTTTTATGGCTTGTCAACCTTTTTAAGGTTATTTAAAGTTGAAATGTATTGTAAGAATTTTTTTGGAGATAATCATCATTTTCTGGTATGTCTTACTATTTAACCCATATTTGGGAAAAATAACAATAGAATTTCTTATTAATTAAGGTGATCAGATCGGTCCTATTGTGCTTTATAGTATAGTTTGATTTAGTATTCTATAATAAATATATAATAAATACTAATAACTGTGAAAGTCAAGACGAACTATGCAGGATGCTAAGCGATGTAATCTTATATATATATATATATAATTGTAATCATAATATATACATATATAATCATATATATATAGATAGCTAGATTTGACTATATTTAGGCAGCAAGGATTAATCCAAACAAGTGCTGTTGAATTTAATTGACAAGGTCTGCTTAATTTTTCATTGTATTTTTCCAAGATTTTGTATATCAGAATTAAAATTCTGGGCAAAACTGTCAGAATTCATGATTTTGTTCTATTTTTGTTAAACAACTGTCAATTGTCTCAGTCATTATCAAGAACTAGGTGCTGTCAGTGTGGTAGACAAGTGGTATTTCTTTTTGAGTTCTAGGATTTAAATTAGTCCAAAATTATGTTATGTGTAACATGTTTATATGGAACTAGACTGCACTAGAAAAGCATGTATTAAATATATATAATATTATTATTACTTTGTATGAATTATTTTCCACCCAACAACCCCTTCTCTCACAGATGAAACATTACAAACCTTTTGCTGCTCTTGCTATTTCTATGGAAAATGTTCAGATTAGCAACATTCCTTAATTCCACCAGTTCCAAATTTCACAGCTAGGAACTACCATGCCACACACACCATAGAAAACCACCCTCATTCCCTTCATATTCCATTAGTTAGAAGTTCCACTCAAACAGCTTCTTCCCATGAACTGTTACCTTGTAGAATTAACTTCCAAGAGGATGCTTCTCTGATCACTACAATCTTAACTTGTGCCTAGTGTTAACTGTTATCTTTGCCACATAGTCCTATAAACTAGACTTCTTACCTCTTATTCTTAACACTCACACAACAAACTGCTTCAGTAACCCTCTATCTTAAGTGGCTCTTGGGCCTTGTATAGAGTGTACATCAGTAAAAAAATAAAATAAAGTCATTTTGAAGGACAAAACATTTAACATAGTAATTTTTCCATTTAATTAATTACCCACTATTAGACTGATATATAGAGTTGTATATCATATCTTCCCATATGTGTGTGTGTGTATATATATATATATATATATATATATATATATATATATATATATATATATATATATATATAAAGTGCATGAATTTGAAGTGGGGATGCTGATACAGAATGAATTCTGATATGTGTTGTCTTATTCCATAGAGAGAGACCAACCTAAAAGGCTTTTTTTCTTACTTTGCAGAAAGGAAGCAAAATAAAAAAATGTAGTATATGACTTTGACAAATGCCATAAAGATAGTAGACTAGGAATACAGGTAGACAATCTCTTATTGGAAATTCTGAAAACTGGAAAAGGTTTCAAAAATAAACTTTGCATTGTGGAGTATTGCAGAAATTGTTTTGATACAACGTTGGTTGCAATTGTATTTCAATGCTCTCTATAGTCAGATGTTCCTCTGCTTTTTGTATATATCTTGGTAACTTTTTGACTTTGAAAACTGAAAAAGTTAATAAGAGCCGCAAGTGTAACTTATTAACTAGTCTTACTTTATAAGTCACACTAATCAACTAGTGACTTATTTGTCTACCATGTTACTTGTACAACCATTTTTGTATCAATAAAATTTAGAATAGTGACAAGTACTTATTCCTAAGGTTTTCAGATGAGATTATGTATAGGTATTACATAAGTACCAGGGATGAAAGCTCATTAGAACAGGTCTAGATCCAGATTCAGGGCCTTCTCACCCCTTGGAGGAACTCCTCCCTGATTGACCATGTCTTCAGGGGTGAGTAGCTGTATCACCATGCTTGGCCAATTGCGGGTTGATGTCTAAACTATAGTTGAAAGTTTTGAATTCAGTTTTCTTTCTTCTAGATTGGTTGTAACTCAAGGTTATAGGACCCAGTCTGTCCTGCTATTTAACCCATAGCTGGGGTAACTATTATGTATCTGTTGTAATAAAACAATCTAAGAAAGAAGACAACAGTCAGTAACAGCTGCACAATAAAGATATGCTTCCAGAAGCATTTTTGTAAATGTCATGTCTCTTTTAGGACATCTTCAGTTATGGTTCTCTACAACTTCCTTTTGTTTAATATCTGTGAAATATCATAACTGATTTTAGGGAAGGTATTTTTTCTAAAATCATTTCACCCCAAAGCAAGGCATTAAAGCTACTAGGACACAAGGGGGTTACTGAGAGTGAAAGAAACTGAGAGGACAATAAAAGTGCAGGATTCAAGTGACAGAAGATGACGATTGATGTTGCACTTGAATTTTTGACAGCCAATATGTAAGAAGCTGCAAGAGAGTTCCAGAGGCAAGAAGTGCGAAAGAAGAAACTGTTAGAATAAAACTTCTAGCAATTTCAACAGTGAAATTATGAGACCTAACTGCCAATCTAGTACTACACTTAAATTCATAACTAGCAGTGTGGTTTCCCGTTGTCTTCTCTAAGGTTTGGAATTCAAAGTTTTCCTTCTGGAATGTTTACCATATCAGAGTTCAGTTTGCCTGATTGCTTTACCCATTGTTGGGTGAAGAGATGGATTCATGCCTTAAATATGAAATGAATGCAACAGTCTTGGTTAGAATCTGAACTTGGCCTGCTAATGCCATTTTCCATGTAAATAACCATCGTGCCACCTCTTAGACTGATAATTCTGATAACGAATTAATGTGTATTTGCTTGCCTATTTAAAAACATGTCTTAGAAAACTTGTAGCAAAAGATTTATAAGAATAGCTTACTGAACATTGGTCCATGCAAAGGTATCCATATTGATATTTGGAAATTGAACTTCAGACTCTTTGTCTGCTTGTGCTAAACATACCTATCTATCTATCTATCTATCTATCTAAGTTTGATATAGATTGTTTTATTGCTGCAGGTACATAATCTTTTCTGTAAAAACCTGGGGACCACACTTTTTTGGCTGTTGAGAATTTTTTTGTTTATTAAGCTTATTATGGTAGAAGGACACAGATTTAGGCTGCCTAATTAAAATCATTACACATGAATACACATTCTGATACTGATACATGCATTAATCATCTGTTAAAGTAGCACACTATTACTTCATGGCCAGACACCCATACAGAATTATATGCAAAAAATCTTCAGTGAAGATTCTGAAAGAATTTTGTTTACAGTTGTCAAGGTTAAATATTAACTCCGAAATCTTTTTACCCTTTCATAAAGTGCAGAAGGTATTTTTTTTAGCAATTTAAAAACAAAAAGATGGCTGCTATAACATTGAAACTTTGTAAAGTAATTTCTACCTTTATTTTGGACATAGACTTTTCGTGGGTGGATGGAATGCTATCTTTATTTGTAAGGCAGTTAGTTGAGGTAGGAGATAAATGGTGCAGCTAATACAGAGCTGGCTTAATAAACAGAGACTTCTTGATAAGTTTCAAGTTAAATATTGTCTGAGTTTCAGAGGTGAGTCATTATCACAATGATAAGAATGTTCCCTGTTATGATTACAGTGTTTTAAAGGTGGGAATATACTTTTGCCATTGTGTGTAATATTCAGCTCATATTTATGTAGTGACTTTCATTGTAATTAGAGTTTCGAGCATTCATGTTATTATAAAATAATGAAATGAATACCAACTTTTAACATAAAAATATCTATTAGCATATATACTTCGGTATAGTGTGAGTTTTTATGATCGTTTTTACACCAAAAATAAGGGGTAACACTATATATAGGTAATTTTTTTAAAGGGCTTAAAAATGAGGCATGGATAAAAACAGGAATACAGAATCTAAATCTTTGTATCAGATATTTTACAGTAAGTGGTTTTTCTCACTATTTTGGGGTAGCTTAATACAAAAAAAAAAAAGAATGAAAACCATTTATTTGCTATAAAATATGCCCAGGATGATGTCTAGTACTGCAGTATTTGACTACATACAGTATGCCTACTAGTATTGCTCAGAAACTGGGGTTGGATTATACATCAGCTCTTTGAAAAAGGTTTTTTTTTTTTAATTCAGGGGTCGCACTATACATGAAATCAGCTTATATGCAAGTATATACAGTAAATTAAAACAGAATTAAATAAAACAAAACTTACATTTTTATATTTGCAATATTATCAATAATAATAATAATACTTTTTTTTTTTATATCACCTTCACATTTGTTGGGGTGTATATAATTTAGACCCCCTCCATTTCTTTGGATTCTTTTCCCTCCTTTTGCTTCCCTCTCCATACTTTTCATTTCACCTTGTACCTTTTGATCACCCCCTTGTATTTTTTTAAAATATTCTTCTCTTGTCATATTTCCACTTTTCTCTAAATGTTTTACATTTTCAGTTCACATATTTTAAAATTAAGGGGCATCTATCAAGTGCTCAACTTTTCCTGATGATTTACAGAGAAATGAAGCAAAAAATTAATTTTTTATTTTTACTGTTAACTTTAATAATATTTTCTTGCAATTAAAAACAAAATCAAAACTTCAAAGAAAGCATTTAAATGTAAATTATTGCAATAAACTTTTCATAAAGAAATTTTTTTTTACTCAGCAATAGAAAAATGATCCTCCACTTTATGTACACAGTCTCTTAAAAAGTAAAAAAAAAACCCAAAAAAACAGTATTTTGCTTTTAATACAGGAAAGTCATTTTTCTATTTATATAATTTTGCTAATTTTGGGGTTTTGTATATAAATTATAAAAGGTGTATTTATATTGACAAAAATGTAGTGTGGCATATTTTGTTTATTATAAAACAATGGACATTGGTTTATATATGTATGCATGGTGGAGTCTCCCATTAATTTTGATGTATGAAGGCCAAACTATTCAGTTTTAGAACTGAACTGCCAGACCACCTACACAAATGATTTGATTATAATAGTGATGGCTTATGCAGAAGGAGTTACATTTTTCAGAGGAATTGATAACAGAGAAATTGTACACAGTGTGCCACAAAGTCACAAAGCGACACTCTTCAGTTTTCCTTCTCCTAGACTGGTTAATAACCAAGGCATATATGTGTGTGTGTGTCTGTGTGTGTGTGTGTGTATAAACAAAAGGAAAACTTACCTTAGCTAATGTGTTTCATCTTTTGATGGACTTTATCAAGGCATATTGTCCTTTTACAGATATATTTTATCTATCTATCTATCTATCTATCTATCTATATATATATATATATATATATATATATATATATATATATTTATTGCGTGTGTGCTAGAATTGTTCTGATGACTATAATTAGTCTTGTTAGTTTTACTTCTAAATTTTGTCCAATGCCTTTCTACATTGTCTTGTAGGTTACCTTGACAGATAAACAGTTTGATCAATCTGTTCAATTTACCTGAGTTTTTGGGGTAGCACGTTTTATGAGGGGGTGTTGAAAACTTTCCACCCTGACCAAATAACCAAGAATCAGATTGGGTGAGGGGTTCAAATTTTTTCTTGGTTGGGCTAAGAACTTTCCAGCACCCTCTTGTAAATATGTTTTTTCTTCAAGTTATGCAGAAGACATCCCACGATATATACCAAGTAGATCAACACTTATACTAATAATCTTAGTAAACTTGTAAGATACTAGTAATACCATTTTTCTCAGCAGCTAGGGTTTATTGTACGACTGTTTCTTTTTTCTTTTTTTTTAACTGAATATTATCCACATATGTTTGAACTACTTTAAGAGATCTAGTTTATGCAACCTTTTGTCAGTCTCATATAAGCATCTTGTTGGTCTTTTTTGAGTTATATATTATCTGAATTTCTAAGATGTATTGTTTCCATTATTCCATAAATTGTTCAGACTTATATCCCGATCTTTATTGTTTTTGGCAATTACATTTTTTTTTATAATTTGAAATTCTGAATTTAGACAATATCACTATTCATGTATTACTCTGATTTATATTCTGATATTCAGAGAATAGTAAAAAAAAAAAAAAAAAGAAAAAAAAAGAAAGAAAGAAAAAAAGAAGGTAGAAAAGGTGATAACACCCTAATATGTTTAATGTCTGCTTAATGGAAAAGTTTTACAGCCAGGTCATGTTGAAACATTGATTCTTGTATGATCATCACAGTTAAGCAATATTGAGCCTGGTCAGTACCTAGATGGGTGATCACTTGGGAATACTAGGTGCAGTAAGCTTGGGTGCGTGGTTGGTGTAATGGATAACAGCTTAGAAATGGAAATTGGAGAGTCAAGTTCCAATTCCAGTTGGGTTTGTTATATTCACTTATAGGCATGAATCCATTTCTTCTCCCTAGCTATGGGTTAATTAGTAGGATTTGTATCAGTAAATCATTATTACCTTCAAAATATTCTTGCAATCTAAAAATATTTTCTGGCTTTAAATAACCTGATAAGCCGTAAAAACAAAATCAATTAATCAGTGAAATGGAAAACCTTGTAAATTTAAAATCTTTTTATTTGTATTCTCTTCTTCTACTATGTGCAATATCCCTTCAGGACATTGGCAATCATGGCTCTCCACAATTTCCTGTCCTTTGTAGCATTTAATACATTTTGTCTTTTTGTTATTTTTCCTAAACCTTGTTTTGTCATCCATTTACTCAATCTCACTGTTATGTGTTGTTTTCATCTGTCCCTCTTGGCTTCCATCTGTCTTGCGAGTATCAGATTTTCCAAGCCCTCTTTTCTTATTATGTGCCCTAGAAATTTCAACTATCTTTTCCTGATGTTAAGTCTAAGTTTCCTTTTTGTTTCTGTTTTCTCTAAAAAATTTTGTTGCTCACATATTCAATTCATGGTATCCTCAGCATCCTTCTGTAGAACCACATTTCTGTTGTTTCAAGTCGCTTCTTCATCTTTTTTGATGTTGTCCAGTATTCACTGTTATATAGGAGGATAGATATCACATAACAGTTCAGTTTATAACCAAGTCTTTTTCTGTTTCTTATAGCTTTTGGTATGCATCTTTGCTTATAAAGGGTGTTTCATTAAGATGGATCAAAGTCAGCAGTAAATAAATCAGTGTTATTGGTGAAAATTTATTTATTTCTCTATTAGATCATGTTATTTAAGTCGTGGCAATTATGTGCGAAAAATAATATCGCCCAAATGTCCACCAAATCTGAAAGAAAAAGAAAAATAATCATTAGATGCTTAAACTTAATTCACATTTAAATTTGGTCCAAGTTATTGGAACACCCTTTATTGTAATGTACCTTTGAATTTTAATGTCACACTTTCTATCCTCTGTTAAAACACTCCCCATATATTTAAATTTTTTGTACTTGTTTAATTTTGGTATCTCTGATTTGTAATTTGCATTTTGGGCTCATCCTGAAAGCAGACAAGAGTATAAATATAAGCTTAAAAAATGTTTTGGGAGGCTCTAATGATAACCATTGACATTGATGAAGAGACATGCTGTCATATTTAACAGTTGAGAAAGTCCTCCAAATTTGCATTTATTGTTGGTTATGTCAAAAGACCAGCTACTTCCTGGTTCTTTCATTTGAATGAATGACCCTTTGAATCCTTGGAGCTTACAACTGGAAAAAAATTGTTTTGGAAATCTGAACCAGTGTTGGAACTCTAGCTGAGATTTGGTTTCAACAGGAATTCTTCATGAATGGTTGTTTTTTATTTTTTATTTATTTAAATCACGTAACATACTTTATGTTTGCTGGGGCATAACGTATGCAGCAGCTGTGGTAGCAGTAAGACAGCCTGAAAGAGCCCAACCCTGTTTAGGTCGGTTTTAAATTCAGAATTTGAATTCAGACTGGCTGCCCTCCTATGACTAAATAGCCCAGTCTGCTCTACCATTTATCCATAGCTAGATTGATTCACGCCTTTCCCATGGGCATCAGTGTAGGCATCACCCTAGCTGGAATTTGAACTTGGTCTAACAATTCCATTTTCTGCACCAATACCTGCTTTGCCACACACACATCTAGTTCACTAGAGATGTATAATTCTTTTGGCTGCATGATAAATATGAAAACCTTCTTGATGGCTGAAGTAGTTATGTAGGTTTACCTATAACTCGGTTCAGGTTCCTTCCCTGTCTATTGAACAGAAGTAGAAGTTTATCCCTTGTTTGCTGTTTATGGTTGGGCTTCTAAGGTTTTCTCATTCTCCCTCACTTCTAATAACTCCTTGCATCTTAGTGGCATTATTGCCTTGCTTGGGATGAAATGATTAAAAAAGAAATTGTCATTGATTCCAGAGTTTTTTGTAGAAACCAGGATTTTGAATACTGATTTTCAAAACAAACTAGTTATTTGCATTTAAATTACCGCAGCAAGACATTCGTCCTGGCCTTAAACTATTTTTCATGTTTTTTTTACTCATTCTAACAAAGGCTTGTTTGGTGATTTAGATCATTATGGTGGTCAGAGTTCAGATTAAAAGCCAGAAATGTGAATGCTAATTTTCAAAGCAATCAAGCTCTTTCCACTTGAAATATTGGCACAACACAATCGCCTCTCCCCATATAAAGTAAATATCTATATATTCTAATCATTCATTAGATGTCTGTTTTCACATAGCTGCTTGTTCTTTAACCCTCTCATGGGATTATGGAGAGCTTTGTTAATGGCTTCCCTTCCAAGGAGGTTTCATTGTACCACACCTAGTAGAATCAAAAGTCAGTTTTTAAGAGTCATTTCTCAACCAAACATTGAGAGAAGTAACATTTAAATAATCTTGTATGAGAGAAAATTCAAAAAGACATTGGAATAATGAAAAATGCCTCTGTGAAACTAAGAAAATATTAAGAAACATGAAAATTTTGTTGCAAGCAAAGATAAGAATGCTCTGTGGTTATATAATATCAGTTCTCCTATATGACAATTTTCTCACAGATGAAGAGTAGACTTGAGGCAACAGTGATAGTTCTACAGAAGGATACTGAGAATACCATGGATGGAACAAGTGAGCAATTAGGAAATTTGAATAAAAATGGGAATGAAAAGGACATATTAGCTTAGGATCAGAAAGAGATTGTTAAAATTCAGAGGTTAATGGATTGTGAGAATTATCATGATTCCATCACTAAGTAAGTAAGTAAGGAAAATGCACCTTATATATATATATATATATATATATATATATATATATATATACGGTAATTTACGCATGCACACACAGACTCTCTCAGCTATAAATAGGAGCAGGTACTGCCTTTTGGAGATGGAAGTTTCCACCAGCTAGCTCTGACAGTCAGAGCAAACATTCTTACTGTAATACTCTTGTTTGTATATGTTTGTATTACTGTTTCTGTTAATATATTTGTTTAACTCAATTCCTCTCTTGTGTCTTTATTTATGGCCCTAACAAGGCCACAACATATATATATATATATATATATATATATATATATATATAAATGGATCGTCAGGAAAAGCTGAGCTTTCCCTGACGATCCGTTTAGGTGAAACCTAGGTAGGTTTGTCTGGCTCACTAGGTGTATCTAGGTCTGCTCTACGGTTGTATTGAGCTCTTTTGTTAGTTAGTTGTTTATTCATATCAGGGTTTTTTCTTTGGGCTTCAGACCTGCATCTGTGCGATTTTTTTGGCAGTAGTTCATGTTTGTAGCTCTTTCTTTTTTTAAAACCTTTTTTTCCCTCGAGATTGATTTGATTATTGGCAAATCAAAAATTCGAGGGTTTTTCGAAACGAGTCTAGTTATCTATATTTGTGTATATATATATATATATATATATATATATATATATATATATATATATATATATATATATAGATAGATAGATTATTTCTATCACTGATATTGAGCACTTTCCAATAAGTACCATGCATATATAATATATAAATAATATATGTATATATAAAAATTGCATGCATATATATATATATATATATATATATATATATATATAGGATTAAATGAAAATACAAATGGAATTTGCCATTTAGCTGATGTTATATTCACTACCTCTATTCTAGAGTTTTGTAGATAAAACTTTTTGTAATTGTTTAGTTCACTCTTCAGGAGATTTTCAGCAATTGACTGCTTTTTTCTAATTTTTCATTATTTTTATACTAAGATTGATGTATTTAATTTATGTATGCACTAACTGGGATATGCGTATATGTATGTGTGTGTGTGCAGTTCAGCCAATGATTTTGTGTCTGGCAACAGTTGACAGTTGAATTGTGATCTGAAATATTCACCTTATAATGTTTGATCTATATTATTAATATTTTCTAATGGATTGTGCACAAAGAAAGAGATCATGATGAAAAGTTATTATTTGTTGTATAAAATAAATGCTTTTGTCAGCATTACACTGTAAATTTATTGATGTGTGTGTGTGTGTATGTGTGTGTGGCATGTAGCATGCATATACATGTGTACATGTACATATGCTTATATTAAATATACTTGGCCTTATCAAAGTTGCATTGGAGTAGTCCACAATTTTCAACAAACTTCTTCACAATTTTGTCATATCTGCCAATCATTTTTGCAATTTCCACAATTGTTTTACTTTTTGCAAACTCAAAAATTATTAAACAATTCACTTTAACCATCAAATCAGACTTATGACCCATTTTAAGGCTTTGGACTTGCAACGTGTCAATTTGAAACTTTGAAATTCAGAACATTTTATGCAAATACATAGTGTTTATTTGCATCGGTAACAAATGAATTGGTTTTTCACTTTAACCTTTAACTGTCCAGATAGATATTAACCATCACTCAGCAAATAAATCTTTAGATTCTAATAAGAATTTATTAGATAGATAAATATATACCCCATTCCACACACACACAAACACACACACATGGGTAAATAGCAGGACAGACCGGGTACTATAGCCTTGGATTGCAACCGGTCTACTGCAGAAAGAAATGGCAACCTACTGCAGGAAAAAATCTGCCTTGTCAGTCATGTATTGAAATATACATGATCGCCTAAGCGTGTATCATGCATAGCACATAACTGACTGATATATAAAATTATACAAAATTATAAATCGTTATATCACGTGTGTGTGTGTGTGTGTATGTGAGATTAATGCGTATTTGGGCAGCAATCTTTTAAATATCTTTCATTAAATATGGTGGACAAGGAAAATTTTATAAATTTTTGATTTAGTTTTTCCAGTGTTCTTTCATTTTTACTTTTGGTGGGAGTGAGGGAGTACAGAGACTGTTCATATCATCCATTTTCCCAAGCACTTTCAGCCACTTCCTTAGACATTTTCAAGGGAGTTTTCTTTTGGTCTTGTTAGTTTCTTCTCATATTTTGATTACACACGCACACACACACATTTGTTTTTGTTTCTTTATTTCTTTTCTTTTTAGTATTGTTCAACCAATTTAAATGGATTTTTTAACCCAACATTATTTATTATTGGTACTAGTACTAGTACATTATTTTTAGTGGGTACATGTTAATAACAAGACTTCTTGATCAAGGCTGGTTGTTATTAATTTCACTGTGAAGATTATTTTTTGTGTGTAGACTTGTTTGAGTTGATATTCCTGTTTGTTTTGCAATTTCCTTAAACAACGAAATTAATGTAGGAATAGCAACACAAACACATGTTCCTGTTAAAATGTTTATAGGAATATATATATATATATATATATATATATATATACTGAATTACTCTTCACATAAATTGAATTGAGTTCTTCGATCTGTTGGTGTATTTTGTATAGAGAAAAATGTTAAGATTCACTTCCTTTCTGCCGTGCAACAATGACCTAGAGGTAAGATATCTGACTGATGTCAAATCAGTCGGGTTTCAATCCTGGCTTGAAGCAATCAAATGTCTAGCCACACTGAGGAGTTGTGATACAGCGAAACAGTCTGTCTGTGGATGACTATATATATATATATATATATATATATATATATATATATTGGAATCTATATATATATATATATATATATATATATATATATATATATATATTGGAATCAAATATGTATCAGAATCCAACAGATTGATATGATATAGAACAAAAAGGAAACATTTATAAATTTAGCATGTTTTGCTTTTAGTTAAGCTTCATCAGAAAATGTAATATTTCATTTTTTGATGAAGCTTAAATAAAAGCAAAACATGTTAAATTTATAAACATTTCTTAATTGTTCCTTATCTTATATATATATATATATATATATATATATATATATATATATATATATATATATAACATGCATATATTTTGGCAGCATGTTTTCATTAAAACATGTCTCATTGAATAATTTAGACAAGTTTCGTCTACTTATTTTCAATATGATCCGCTCATATTCATAGACAAGCTTCTTAGCATAAAATCAACTCTTGAAGTAATTCAAATTCTAAAAATGAAAAACCTAATAATGAAACCATAGTCTCACTCGATGTTGAAGATTTATTCACTAATGTTCCAGTTAGTGAAACTATTGCTATTATTATAAGAAACATATACAACAATCCATCTCTACCTCCACTTAAAATTAAACCTAATATATTATGGAAACTGCTGCTAACTTAACACTATTGAAGTCCCATTCTACGATCACAAAAATAATATATACATACAATAGGATGGAGTGTCTATGGGTTCAGTTCTGGGCCCAACTTTTAGCAATTTCTATATGTCCAGTCTTGAAAATAATATATTTAACAATTTAAAAAAATTCACCATCTACCTAAGATATGTTGATTTATCGTTATATTAGTCAACAATATCAGCTCCAAAAACAATTCCCAAATAATTCTGTCCTTAAATTTACATATGAACTTAATAAAATTCCTTTTCTAAATATATTGATGAACACTAATAATAATGAATTCACTATCTCCCCTACTAGCATAAATTTGTGAACTCTTAACTATAAAAGTGAATGTCCTAATTATTATAAAATAGTAATTATAAAAAAACCCTAATAAACTATGCAAAAATGAATTCATCCACAAAACAGATTTTCTACACTGAACTAAAAAATATAAAGCAAACTTTTATTAATAATATCTTCCCTAATTATATTGTTGATAAACAAATAAGATGTTCTATTAGAAATTTTAATACAAAGCAAATAGAATATAATACTTCTTCAATTAACTCTAAACATACTGATCTCTCATATTGCAAGCAAATACATTCTAATTATAAATAAGACAAAAATATTCTAAAAAATCTAATAAATACTAATATATCCACCACAGATTCTAGTAAAAAAATAAAATTAATTATATATAATACTAAATTCAATATATACAATTTAATAATTCATAATGACACATCCCCACCAACTAACATATTGCAGAAAGCCAATATTGTATAAAAATTTAAATATCACTTGGGATATTTTATCTCCAACAGAAAAAAAAACAATGTATATGTTGGTCATACTACTACTATGTTGTCTCAACGGTTGAGTTTTCATTTGAATGATGCATCAAACACATTTTCATCAGCATGCTTGTCCACATTTGCAATTTAGGAAAATTCTTGTTGAAAATACTTCTATACTTTTTCATGAAAACATAAACTAAAGATTCTTGAAACTATCTACATTAAAAAATTGAAACCAAACCATAATATAATTAAATATGAATACTGTACAAATGTTTAAAATGTTTAAAGTAGATAGTTTAAAATATCTAAGTTTTAACTAATAGTTTTTGTTGTTTTAAAAAAACATATGGACATTTCAAACTTAGTTACCTCCTCTGATGTTTACATTGTGAAATCTAAACTGTACTTTAGATGATTAAATGATTAAAAGAAAAGTAAGAGATGATTTTTTATTAGTGATTTTATCATGAAAAAAAAAAAAGCATTTTATGATTAAATTTTGCTCTCATCAAAATATCCTCCTTCAGCCTTGATTACTGCAGCACAAATTTTTGGCATTTGTTGCAAAAGATTCTCAAAGTATAAGTTTGATAATTGATTCCATTAATCTAAGAGCTCTTTTTAATTTTTTTCACTCTTCTGTCAAGTTCATTCCCTGCTAATTCTGGGGGTGACTTCAAACTGTTGTGTGTGTATTTTACTTATTAGTTGTAATTTTTTTATTATTTATTAATCTTAGAACAAGGCTACACATATGTGATAACTAATGAGGATTGAACTTACTAGTAAGGCTTTGTGAGATCAGCTTACTAGCCATTACCCAACAAATAAAAGCTCTAGTTTTACTTTTTAAGAATGTTAAAATATTCAAAACACAGAATCAAGTTAGAATGTTGTAAGATGCTTGTTACCTGCTAATTTAGAAATATTTAAAATGTAGATAATTTTATGAGATATTCCTGTTCTTTGAAAGTGTAAAAAGGAATTCTCAAAATAAGCTGTCATGAAATTTGTATTCATTTAGAATTTGAATGATTTTGACATTGTTTATGTCAACTTTATATCAAATGCTGCAATGCATTGACTTCTTTGAAAATATATCTGCTGAGACTCTCTTTTAAATGGTGTGTTTTTTTTTTTCATTTTGGGATTACTTAAATTCTGCCATAAATTCTTCTCAACTGAAATGAAATATTTTATTTTAATCTTTGAAAATTCATTTTTTTTATAAAAGTCTTTTAAAAAACTTTAATGAATAGCTTTTAAATATTGCTAAAGATGATTAAATTTGAATTGAATTATCTTAATATTTGAAGTTTTTTTAAATTCATTTAAAAATGTTTTGAAAGATTTTCAAAAAGATTGCTTAAATTTGACGTCAAAGAAATTGGCTTAAAATGTATTTTTGGAAAAAGTTAAAATTATTTTTTGAAAAATAAAAAAAATAATTATTGAATAATAATTAAGAATGCATTTGTGAAAAAAGTTAAAATTATCTTTTGAAAAAAAAAACAAACAATTTTAACTTTTTCCATATATGCATTTTGTAAGTCAATTTCTTTTACAATTTTTTTTCACAGTTTAATAAAAATTTCAGTTGAAAATTTTAATTTTAATTTTGAATTGAATTATATCAAAATTCACCAATCTAGTACTGCATTTAAATTCATAAAGTCTAGCTACCATAGAGCAAATTTCATCAGAACAATTACCATGAAAATATTTATAGAAAAGGCAGAGGGAAGCAGTGGGAAAGTGACTGCAGGCAAGATGCCAGGTCAGGACCAATAACATTGCAAATTCTTTTTTGGATTTTATCAAGAATCTCTAAATATATAGCAGGAGCACCAGATCATATGTGGCAGCAATATTCAAAGCATGGATGACTGGTAAACTTATAAATATGTAAGATAGATTCTGGAGTGAAAAATTGTCTAAGAAAATATATTTCTAACTTTATTTTTGGAGCTGCAGATAAACAAATTATTAATAAGGAAAAATGGCTAAATTTGATCAACGGGAATTCAGTGACAAGAAGATTAATTTGGAAAATACTACCACTGTCCCAAAATAATTGTTGCACTTGCATCCGCATTTTATACAGTATATATAGCAATTACTATGGGACAGAGGTACTACTACTATCCCATAATAGTCATTACATTTGAATATTTTTATTTTAACATTTATTAAATTTTATGTGTTTTACAGTGAACTGTTGAAATGTCAGAAAATATTTAAATGTTCAAAATTACATATGCTTTGCTTATATATTCTCAGCAAATAATCTTAACTATGGGTAGAAATTTAAGAATATGTAGAGGGAGAATTTTTGTCAAATAGAAATAACTTCTATGAAATTAGGGATATGAATAAAAAAAAAAAAAAAAACTTTAACAGTAAAATCAGCAACCAATCCACACTAAATGTAATCCTGACATTATTTTAAATACCAAAACATGTTTAAATGTAAATTAAATTATTTAAATGTTTATCAGAATTCAGAATTCTAAGCCTTGAATTAATAAAATATTTAATTTTCCTTGAGTTTATCGTTTATTTATTTATTTATTTTTTATTTACATTTGTGACAACCCACAATTTTGGAACAAATTTTATTTACTAAATGTAACAACTATTTTTTGACAGAAGTAGCATTTTTACTACCTCCATTCCATAATAGTTGCTACATTATTATACTCATTTCATATATTAAATGTAACAACCATTATGAGACAGAGTTAGTAAAAATGTTATCTCTGCCCCAAAATTAGTAACATCTTTTGTGTATAAAATGTATATGCAAATGTAACAACTATTATGGGACAGAGGTAGTGTAAGATACAGTTTAGTTGGATTTTCAAGAAACTTTGTTGATGCAAAACAGACCTTTTCTGATTTTAATCTAAAACAATAAAATGTTGAATTATTGATTTTTTTTTCATCTTAATGCTGCATGTGAAAGAACATTTACTTATTGTTCCAGAACAAGTCACGTCTATATTTCCTTCAGAGAATGCATTTTTTTTTTGTTTTTTATAATTTTCTAAGGTTATTGACGTTAAGAGAACCGGTCTTATTGCTATCAGCATTCCTTGATTTTGGATCCAATCCGTCCTTCAGGTTTCACGCTGATCATATTTTAGCAAGAAGTTTGTTATTTTCAAATTTTTATTATTATTATTATTATTGGGTGGTTTTATAAACCTGATCCCTTAGTTTCTTCTCATTTTTATCCAAAGCTGGCAGAGGATGGGAGTGGATTCCAATCTTGGTTTTGAATTCAGAGTATTCTTTCTTCTAGACTGGTTGCTATCCAAGGTTAAAGAACCCAGTCTGCCCTGTTATTTACTCTTATCTGGAAAAAGAAGAGACAGATTGATGCCTTTCCTAAAGAGATTTGTATAAGTGAATATTAATTCTTAGCACCTGAAGATTGCATTGTGCATGAAACTCCAAGTCATGCTACTAACTTAAAGAGGAATTACCATGTTTCAAAAACAGAGGAATTACCATGTTTCAAAAACAGTAACTAAAAACTTCAAATTCAGTTATAGAATTAAATTAAAGTCCTTAGTCTGGTTTCATTTTCAAGAGAATTTTGGAATTTTTAAATGAGTTAATTTTGGAATTTTTAAATTAGTAAATTTATAATATTTATGCTCTGTAGATTTGTATTGAGCACTGTTTTGTAAAAATAAAAATAATTAATAAGAACACCAGCTTATATATCTTACTGTTTTTTCTCTTTATTATAATATATATATATATATATATATATATATATTTATGAATATATAGTTTATAGCTCTGTTATATTGCATTGAGCACTATTTTATTAACACTAGCACTCAATGTGTGATATTGTATATTCATATATAAATACGTGTATGTGTGTGTGTGTATATGTGTGTGTGTTTGGGGGGGGGATTGTATGACAAAATGGAAAATGTTTACTTGTGGCATGTTTTATCCTTCAGGACTTCAGTGGACTAAATTTGTTATGTTGGCACAACTACACATGTGCATGAACAAGGGGTGCTGGGGACTTTAGAATTCAAAATTTCATATATATATATATATATATATATATATATATATATATGTAGGTATGTTCATACATATATGTGGTAGCATATGATAGATAAATTTTTATATATCAGAACACTGTAAGGCAAATTAATGATACACTGGAACAAAAGCACAAAGAAATTAAATGAAATTGGCTAGACTATATATATATATATATATATATATATATATATATATATATATATATAATATATATATACCTAGGCACATCTATAAACAAGCATATGCACATATCCATGTGTACATATGCTTGTTTGTGTGTGTGTAAAAGTTCAGATATAGCTAAAAATATATCTTTAAAATGACAATATGAATAAAGACAAAAGGAAAATTTATCTTAGCTGATGCATTTCTTAACATCTACTATCCAAAACAATTTATCCAATCTCAACAATATCAAAATAATTACAACCACATCCAAAATTATTATGGATATAATCAGAACCCAAAATATCCATAATAATAATAATAATTCTGAAGTACATATATATAAAATAAATTGTTCTTTACAATACATTGGAGGAATTTGCTGAAATTAAAAAAAATAAGATGTATCTATGAACACAACAATTTATCAAATGCATTAGTCATACATAGAAATATGTTCAGCACAAACACTGATGTAAAGAATGCCACACTTATTAAAAGAGAAAATAACTTAGACAGAAAATCCTTGAGAGTGCAACAATCAAATCTTACCAAAACATAAATCTGCACCCCAGACTTTTTCAAATATCACCTTTCCTAAAAGAAACAATTCTTTCCCAAGCCAACATATTTAAAAAATGTTAAAAATTAAAAGAAAACAGTTAAATTCAAAATCTGATATTATTTAAAATATATAATACATAAATTAATCTAAAAAATAATATAAATTATAATTACATTATTAAAAAAAGAAATTCAATAACAACATTTACTCACTTTTGTTTATCAGATATTAAATTACATTACTTAGCAGCCTCCATAGTTTACCATGACTTTCAGCTATATTGCTGTATGTTCATGAGTGTTCTTAAATTTAAAAATTTTGAAAAACTAACAAGATTTTTACTTCTCTTTGTAAATAATTGTTGTAAAATAAAATTCTTACATTTGCATCATCAGAAAACGAAATATTTTTCTTTGTGTGTGTGTGTGTGCGCGCGCGCGTGTGCGTGTGTGTGTAATTTCTGTATATATTATATAAGCGTGGTACTTATTGGAAAGTGCACAATATCAGTAATATCTCTAACATATTTTAGATTGTCATTATTATGTTAATAAAGTTCATCAGAAGACAAAACATTTTTCTTTTAACTTTTTATATACATATATATATATATATATATATATATATATATATATATATATAAAGTAAAAGGTTTGTCACTTAACTGATTGACGTTACCTTCTGCATCCCAACTCCAGAGGCCTATTTGTCCACTTGTGTCAAGGGTTAACAGCAATTAATTTGACACTTACACACACACACACACACACACACACATATATATATATATATATATATATGAGAAATGTTATTTTACATATATATATATATATATATATATATATATATATATATATATATATATATATATATATAATATTTCTTTTTAAGGTAACCCTTTACAGCCTCTTTTATGTTTAGCAATTTTCAAAATAGGTATTTGTTTGCCTTAGATACTGCAAAGATCTATCATTTTTTTTTCTTTAAATTGTCATTATTACGTTTTGTCATCTTTGGTACTTTGACTTTAGGAATTTAAGCACTGTACTAAAGTGTCAGTCATTATCTTCTGTTTTCTTAATTTCTGTTCTTTTATGATATTTTTCTTTTTCTTGTATTCTTTCACACACAATTACCTTTTACCCTTTACATCTTTGCTGTTTTATTGGCTAGCTTTAGGTGAAATGATTTTAAAAAATAAATTAAAAAATGTATTAATATTTTTATTTACTTTTTCATAATTTTCTGTTTTTGTTGTTTTTTTTTTTTTGTTCCTCAAAATCAAAAAGGTTCAATGTAATGAAAATTACCTTTCAATTAAATTGAACATATACAGTTAAAATCCTTTCTCTCTATTAGATAAACCATTTAAATGGTGACATTAGTAACTGTGTGATCCACTTGATTTGCTTTGCATAATCATAGATAGAGTTTTTTCTTATGATGAATATGTAACCTGAATAAAATTGGTTTTCCCATAACATATGAGAACTGCCCACCCTGAACTTCTGGAGAGGCAAATGTACTTTTGTAGTGTTCATGCTACTTGGTAATGTGTTATTTTTGCTTGGGTAGAATCTCTATCGTTAAACAATAGCTTACACACACACACACACACACACACACACGCGCGCATGTGCGTAAAATACAATACATATATGCACACAGCACACATGTACACACACTTGGCAGATAAGAGCCGGTCTATGTATTCATTGTATTGATCCACACTTATACTTACTAAAACACACACGTGTGTATATATATATATACATGTGTGTGTGTGTGCATGTGCACACGTGTGTAGTAAGAAGACTGCTTGAGGTGTGAAACTAACACTAACACTCACTCATGTAAAATCTATCACTTTCTCACCCACTCACTAATAAATATATATATATATATATATATACACACACACACACACACAGGCACAGACATATATATACACACACACACAGGGTTGTATGGATAAATTGTCACCATTTTATATTTTTAGTTTTGTGTATGCGCATTGTTTTGATTTTGTCGACTGTACGGTACAGTAAGGTTACTTGGGCACTGTCTGTGAAAAAAAAAGGCACCATGATGCAATTCACTCCGCCAGAAATTTAGAAATGGCATTTAGTATTTCTTGGCATTCATGCCGGAACCTCCAATACAAACATAGGTTGGATGAATCTAATGGTGATTACGAAGGTATGGCAGCTCAGAAAACTCACTCTGATTGTTCTGATAAATAAAGAACTGAATTTGTTGGTGAGCATCTCAGGCTGGATATGGAGGCCTACATTGTGCCCTGAGGAGGTAGTGCTGCCATGGGTCAAGATGGTGGCTGCTGGAAGACACTAGGTCTGGTAACAGGACTCTGCAACATGTCACACAAGCAGGAGAACCCAGTCATGGCTGTCAGACAATTTCTGTGACCACATCACCCCTTACATCTTGCCACCTAACTCCCTAGACTGCAATCTCCTTGATTATTATGTGCGGGGCGCAGTTGAACAAGACTAACAAAACTCTTTTAACACCAAAGATGAACTGAAAGCAAGGATTGTGACATCATTCACCAGTTTAAACAAGGAAACCATCCAGAAGTGTTGCATGAGATTCTGAAATTGTCTGGAGGCTGTGATTGAAACAAATGACAATTTTATTGAATAAATTTACAATTAATATTTCAAGATATTTTTGTGGTAATTTTGTTAAATATATCGCTTAAAATGAGATGTCTGTGTTTTCATTTTTGTGTAATTTATCCATTGCACACTGCATATATATATATATATATATATATATATATATATATATATATATATATATATATATATATATATATCAGGCAGCATTTAAGCTAGCTCTTGCAGAAGACTCTTGATTGGACCTTCATCACAATAGGTAAGGAGGAGTAGCTACAACAGACAACAATGAACTACACAAGAACTCAGAAATCATCACTGCATTTAAGTATTGCATTCATATTTAAGCTTACCTTGTAAAAGTTCAACAATAATTCTTCTGCCACCATTTAATTTAAAGACAATTTGATGTACATAAGCCCTTAATATCCATACAAACAATTTTTATTTCATCAGTGAATTTTATTGTATTTCACAATGAATTTTGATTATTCACAAGTCATAAAAACTGTTATCATGCAAAAAAATTTGTTGCAAAAAAAAAAAAAAAATAATGTAAAAAAGTTTCCGAAAACAATTACAGTAATGAGAACTTGAGATCCAAAATTTCAGGATTGCATGTCTGGATCTGTCCCAGAATGT
>OZ010598.1:70303065-70520565 GCA_963932145.1 Acanthosepion lycidas
CCGACTCCTAAGATGATTCTTCCCTGATCAGTTCTTCTTACTCTTTAACTTGTTCAAGTCTAGGAATAACCGTTAACTTTCCCATAAAACTGTGCCTCTTACTCTGCAACCCTCTACCTTGAACAGGAGGAACATCATTGTAAAAAATAAAATAAATTTATTCATTTAAAAACAATTTAATGTAAGATAATCAGTAGGATTGGTTTTCTGAATATTTTTTTGGTTATCTCAGTAATTATTTTGTTATTTTTAATTTTTCCTTTGATGGTTTGATCTGTCGTGAGTTGTGAAGATGAACATTATTAGTCATATAAACTAAAAAGTTATTGGTGTGGTGGTGGGTATAAGAGCAAAATCAAAAGGTTTCTTTTTAGACTGACTGACAAACAAATTCTAGTTGAAAAATGATTTCTTTTTTAGTTGAAATTTTCATGGGTCTTTTGTATTTGGCGGTATTCTCTCCCCCTTTTTCACTCGCTCTCTCTCTTCCCCTCTCACACTATCTCTCTCCCCCGCTCAATCTCCCTTCTCACTCCCTCTCCTTCCTTCTCGTTCTCTCTTTCCTTTTCACTCTTTCTCTTTCCTTCTCACTCTCTCTCCTTCCTTCTCCCTCACTCTCTCCTTCTTTCTTTCTCTCTCTCCTTTCCTTTGCTCTCCTTCCCTCTCCGTCTCTTTGCGCACGCGCGATTCAGGTTTTCAACTGTACAAAAATTTGAATTTGTTTCCATTGTTTCTCCTTGTTCAGATTTAATATTTTGTCTTTCCTGGCGAAATCCATTACTAATAAGTGCATTCAGCCCTCTCTCCCACCCCCATTCACCCCATACACCTTACGACCCCACCCCGGTTGTGCATTTTAGAAAATGTTGTGACTTTGCAATGATCGGACTTCCTGCCTTGTATTCATTTCAATCTTTTCACTTATTCACAAAATGAGGTCATCCCCCCCTCTCTCTTTTTATTCTCCCCCTCCTCCATTTCTTTGTCATTCTTTTTTTTCTTATTCGGATTCTTTTCTCTCTCTTTTTTTTTTTTATCTCCTCTCTCACTTGTTAATCCTTAAAATTATTTTCTATAACTTCAGTCACTAACTCATTTTGTTGTTGTTCTTTCCTTAGTCAGAAAGAAGCCTTGAATATGCGCCCCTCCCCGTCACCAATCCTATACTGGAAATCTCTGTCTTATTTTGAGCCAGTTTTCTTTTTAAAGGAAATACAACTTACACACACACACAGATGTATGTATGTGTGTGTGTGTATATATATATATATATATATATATATATATATATATATACACACGCATATACATATTCATATATATATATATATATATATATATATATGTATGTATATGTGTGTATATATAATACACATATACATATATATGTGTGTATATATATATATATATATATATATATATATATATATATATATATATATATATATATATACATACACACACGCGCGTGCGCGCGCACACACACACACATGTGTGTGTATAATTTTTGTGTGTTTATCAAAAAACCAAACAAACCAAAAAACAAAAACAGAAGTGATGGAGTTGATGGATGACAGTGTATGAGGGGGATCTTGTAAAATATCATTTTGCAAATGATATATGTATTTATAAATTATAAGTATTTATAATTATTATAAATTTTATAATTATCAGTGTCATATTCCAAATAGTAATTTGTAATCACTAAAACAGTTTTTAGTAGTCAGTGGTTTTCATAAGCTAGGGAAGTTTAAAAAAAATATTAAGCCCAAGCCCCAGCGAGCCTAAAGAGGCAGTTCTTCTCCTTCAGGAGGGGCCTGGGATTATTACCCATAGCCTAAGGCCTCTCCAAAAAAGAAATGACAATGAGCCTTAGGCAATTTTTCCACGGTATTGCTGTTATACCCACTTTAAACCTCGACCTTGTGCAACATTCGGTACTGACGTGGCTGCATTGAAAAAATAAATACTTTATTTTTTTTTTCAAATGTCCAAGTTTATTTTTAAATACTCATTTAAAACCTTGTTTCTAGTAACCTTCATTTGATACTAAGTCACATCCTATTTATAAAATTTGTATTATAATTATTTGCAAACGCTAATTAACATTAAGTTTTATTGTTTTTAATTATCATTAATGTATTGTAACTGGTATACCATTATGATGAGTACTGACAGATTTTGTAATTAGCAGTTAATAAACTTGGTATCAACTCCCTTAGACATATTTTCTTGGGTTGATTTTTACCTAATTGAAAATTGCTTTAAACTGGTAGCTTGATTGGACTGGAACTTGCTTTATTCTCCAAGTTAGAACATTAAAATTATGCTAACAAGAATTGCTCTATGATGTGCTGCTTTTGCTGTGTTATAAGCTTGCCTTTCTGTGTCTTTTCTATAAATACTTGCATGGTAATTGTTTGAATGAGCTCTTCATTATGCTATCTAGACTTTTTGAATTTAAGTGCAGTACTAGACTGGGGTTGAGATTTCATCAATTTCCATTTGAGCTGGATAGATATAACTGTAAATTCTATGCTAACTGTTTCTTTTCTCGCACTTCTCACTTGAGAAATTCCATTGAGGCTCAATACTTTCCAAATACTTTAATCTGCAAAAATTTAAATGTAGTGTCAATCACTATCTTCTGTTACTCTTTCTTCTTCCTGCTTATTATCAATGTTTCTGTTCCTAATTCTTCCTCACCCTGTAACCCCTTGTGTTTTAGGGACTTTACTGCTTTGCATGGATGATACCGATTTAAAAAAAAATTTATGAAAAAGAATGTAAATTTTTTGAGAGTTCACATTTTTTCTGAATCTATTTTTTTGTTTCAAATTTCTATAATTTAACTTGAAAGTCAGAGTATGTAGAGTAAAAATATTTATGATTAAAAGAAGTATAATTAATGTAGATAGTTATGAAAAAAATATGGGAGAGAGTAATGAAAATACTTCATCATGAAACCTTAGACAAATGTAAGTAATATTACAAATATTAAATGGTCAAAAATCTGATATGAAAAAGTAAGGTAAAATATAACTTCTGATAACTTCTTTTTTTTCTTCACAAAAGTCCACCCAACATAAGGCTCAAGGGCTACTTGATGCAGAAGGTTAGTAAATAAGGTGAAGATTGTTGTATTCTGAGAAGCATACACATGAGTCTGTATTTTTTTTTTTTTTTACAATAATGTTCATCCAACACAAGGCCCAAGAGCCACTCAAGATAGAGGGTTACAGAGTAAGCGACACAGTTTATGTGTATATGTGAGGGAGATAATGGCTAACCTGAAACTTGGACAGGTTATAATTATAGTGATCAGAGAATTATCCTCTTGGGTGTCGGTCCCACAAAGTAGCTGTACGAGTGGAACTTACATTTCACTAATGGAATATGAAGGGAATGAAGTGGTTCGTTACACTCTGCATGGCATGGTGGATCTTAACTGTGAAGGTTAGAACTGGTGGAAATAAGAAATGTAGTTTGTCTTAACATTTTTCATGGAAATATCAATAGAGCAATGAGTGGCTTGCAATGTTTTGTCTGTGAGAAAGAGGTTGTAGGGTGGAAAATAATTCATCACCCACAAAGTAACAGTTCTTGAGAAGAAGCTTTTAGAATGGGCACCCTTCTTACCAAAGAAATGCATAGGGAAAGAGTGTGATTTGATTTGGTGGATGTAGCAAGTTGAGTCTTGGATGTAAAGGTCTAAGCTGGTGGTACTAAATTATGGAGCTCGTCAGATCATTTAACATGGAAGTAGCAATAGGCTTTTGAAGTTGCACCTGAGAGAAACATGCTGTAGCATGGAAAAACAACAAAACAATGAAGATACATTAGAAAATAATCAGAATTATAGAAATGATAAACAAATGATAAACAATATATAGAAATGATAAGCATTTCAGAATGATAAACAAAGCTTTGGGATAAAAAGAAAGAAAACAATGAAGGTCCTTAATCTCGAACTCTGGACAACAACAAAAAAGACAACAACAAAAACAACAACAACAAAAGCAACAGCTGCAACTATTACTACTGCCACTACAAGATAGTGAAGAAAAAAAGGGGATAGAGAAGGACGATTATAAAATTTAGAATAAAACCTCCATCTCGTGGTTATTTTTTTTATGGCCAAGATATTATGGGTATTGTTGCATGACATATAAAGCTTTTTTTATATCACTATTCAACAAATACATGGCCCAAGAGCCACTCAATGTAGAGGGTTACTGAATGAAGTTGTTTTAAGGCCATAAACGTATGAGGTAAGAAATGTATTTTATGAAGACATGTAGGATACTTTGCAATTTGATAAGACCGAATCGGTTCAAAAATTTGTCTGGAAATACCATTAACTTTCAGCTTATGAAGAAGACCAGTATACCAAACTTTGTCAAATGCTTTTGAGATGTCCAAAGCTATAGCCCGGGATTCACCAGTCTTATCTAAAGCTTCATAAACTCTTTCAGCAATATTAGTACATCAGCAGTTGACCTAGAGAACCGAAAGCCATAAGAAGGTCCTTCAATGTGATATGTAGGATAAATAATAGTTGACCCTAGACTTGAAGAGATTAAGATTGTAGTAGTCATGGAAGTATGCTCTTGGGAGTCTGTTTTTTTAATGCTATTATTCACCCAATGCAAGGCCCAAGAGCCACTCAAGGTAGAGGGTTACTGAATAAGGATATGTAGAATAGATAACGGTTAACCCTAGATTTAAAGAGATTATGATTCTAGTAATTGAGGAAGTATGCTCCAAGGGGTCTGTTTCATGAAGTAACAGTTCTGTGGCAGAAGATCTCTAGTGGAAATTTCTTCTTATCAAAGGAATATGAAGGGAATGTAGATGAGTTGATACTGTGTACACAGCATGGCATGTCCTAGCTGTGAAGGTCTGAACTAGTGAACTAAACAATGTAGCTCCTCTGAACATTTGCTGTGGAAATAGAATAGTGAATGGATAACAATGTTTCATCTGTGGGAAAGGGGTTGCATAGTGGAAACAAATTCATCACCCACAAGGACGCGTAATCATTTTTGAACTCTGGACAGTGAGGACTGGGCAGCAGATATAGAAATAAATATAGTATAAAGAAAGCTTCCATGGTATTGGAAGTAAGTTTTTGTTATTTATTTGTTTGGAATAGCAAAGATAAAGGATGTATTGATCGAAAAGTGATATGATTTCTCTCTCTTTCTTCACACACACACATACACAGCACAAAAAAAAAAGATGGTTTTCATCAAAGGTGTGTACTACTTTAAATTTAGGTTGCTGAAAAGGAAAGTTTTATGACTCTATTTTGAAATTAAAAATATATTAATATTGATTTATAATCAATATTGTAAGAAAGAAACCTGATCGGGGGTGGGGTGCTGTCTTGAAATTTCTGCCCAATCATTTTTAGCAAGTCAAACTGTGATTTTGCTGCTTGTTAAACCGAGAAGAAGAAAAGAGAGATCTGAATAATCAGAAGAGACCAGTTAGGATATCTAATTCAACCACGACTTGTTTGAAAGCATAGAAGCACTAAACACCTGTATTTTCTTTAAACGTTTAAGGCATGCTCTGTTTCAAGCTGAAAGAAACGTATTTTTTTCTGATTTTATCATAAACTTAAATAGAAGTAAAGAGAAGATAAATTCAATTTCAATCATTGAAGTCTGCAATAGAACTGTTTGCAAATTTCTTTTCTTTTTTTTTTTATTTATGTGGTTTCTCCTGCAAAGGGGGATGCAGGTTCAAATCCTGTTGGAGGGCACATTTGCTTTAATACATTTTCTTGAGTGTACAGACTGGTAGATGAAATGAATACTCTTTAGAAAAAAAAAAGGTAGTGTTTTTTAAAGCAGAGCCATTTTATTATCTCACAGTATTCACAATCATATATATATATATATATATATATATATATATATATATATATATATATATATATATATATAGTGGGAGAGAGTAAAAAAACTTGAAAATGCAACTGGAGTTTTTAAGAATATTTATTTAGACTTTACTGGTATCACATTTCCATGATTTTCAAAAGATAAATTAAGATAAAGAGATGTGTGACTTTGCCATAATATGTCTTGCATCTAACTGGAATTAGAGGATTCTTTCTATTTTATGCAAAAAATGGGGCTCCAATTGCTGACTGTTTAAAATGCAATCTGGTAGGTTGATTGTGATCATGTGAATTTGGTTGGTTGATTTTGATCAAGTGATCAGGCATAGTAATTTTTGTGCCCAAAGTTGATGATCATAAAATTTTGTTGTTAAAAATTGGGATTGTCATAGTTTAGTGACCATGGTTAATGACAACAAATTTTTAAGTATTTTAATTGTAACGAATTCTATTTTATTGGACCTTAGTGGTAATCCCAAAATGTTCAATGTACAAAGATTAAATTTGTGCATCTGTGTCTGTCTGTGTGTAAAAATAGTTTTAGCCTTTCCTACCATATTGGAATGTTATATATACTAGCAGCATGGCCCGGCGTTGCCCGTGCTTGATTCAAAAATCGTACAACTCATACAGTAATCGCTATCACTTGACTTAAAACATTTTTGCCCATCCTTGCCTTTAAAGGAGTGCCCTTTGCCGTGCTGATGTTGCTACATGCCTTACTTTTTGCCTATCTCACACTGCAAATTTTTTCTAAGCTCTATACTAAACATTAAATCTGTTACGAAAAAAGAACTAAACAAAATGAACACAAAATGATCAGCTTTAAAAAAGGACTCGTAACTGGAAAAACTGATTGAAAAAAAAATGTTAACAACAAATACCTTTTCACACCCAACCCAGTTCTGCGGAATCAGAATCAACGTTGAAAAAATCGATTATTTTCACTGGAAAATGGAAGTTGGGAAATGCAAAATCGGTCTTGGCCTTCCCACTAACTTGGAACATGTGCATGTAAATTTTGTGTGTGTATATATGTACATACATACATACACATACATACATGTACATATATATATATATTCCGTATATACATTATTTTTATAGGTATGATTTATTTAAATAAATGATCTGTTTTTTTTTTTTAATTAATTCAATTACATTTACTGACCTGAATGTTCGAGAAGCTTCTCTGACAGGAATTGAACCAGTAAACCTTAATGGGAATTGTCATTTGATCTGATGTGCTGTTGACCATTCAGCCACAAAGAAGTATCTAGTTAGCAAAGTACGAATTTCTGTTTATAAACATACACCTTCAACGATTTCTCTTGATCAATCATACCTGCTTGCAAAATATATCTTAACAAAAAAAAAATGACAACATATTATGAAATGGATTAAGTCTGATAATTATTTTATTTTCTGTTTATACATTATTTTCATAGATAAAATTTGTTTAAGTAAATTTTCTGTTTTTAATTAACCTGTATTAATTACATTTACTTGCCTGAATTTTTGAGAAATTTTGTAGAAAATATGCATTCTCTAATAGGAATCGAACATGTATTCCTATACGGAAACTGTCATTTGGACTGACGTGCTGTACCAGACACTTCTCTGTAGCTGAATGTTACAAATTACACAAGTAAATACATAAATTTTAAAAATTTTTAATTGATATGTCACATAAATATAGTGAGCTTGTCATTAAATTAAGTGTATTGAGAAAAATAAATGAATTAACTTGCATTGTAAGAGAAATGTAAATATAAACTAATTTAACTTGAAAGAAAATGTATTAAACTGTTGTATATTTGCTACATGCAATCAGTGTTCAAACCCAGGCCAGCAAATCAGTGTTCAAACCCAGGCCAGCAAATGAGGAGGGCCAGCTTGTCTTGTAACCCAGGACTGGGTTACAAGACAAGCTGGCCCTCCTCATTTGAAAGATTGGCACAGCATAATCTTCCTATTCATTTTTAATTTTGACTACTGATTTTCTTTCATCTTAATGTGTATTTGCTCCATATTGTAATTTATTGGGATTTGTATTTATATGAAATATTAGTATATTATTGGATATTATCCAATAAGATTCTGACTTGGGTTTGATAGGATTAAATTATCTGAGTCTTATGGAATAATATTTAATAATTTAATAATATTTAATATAAATAGAAGTATAGAATCCATTCTATAATTATACAATATTGTAATGATAAATGACTCCCACTTGCAGACAACAATGTCATCAGAAGACATTTTGTTTTCATTCATTCATTACTTTGTTAAGTCAGTTATTTTGCTTAGCTTAAATTTTAAATGACTTTTTCTTGTTTTCTAGGACAATAAATTACATCACACACTCTTTATTTACTAATGTGGTTTGTACAATTAAAAGTAGTGTAGTTTTTAGTTTTTATTGTGATTTCTTTTAACATTAAAAAATGCCTTTCAAATAGAATATTAGCTTATCAAGATACTTTTGTTTTCTAAGATTCAAAATGCTTGTTACTCTTTCTTTCTTTCTTTCTTTCTTTCTTTCTTTCTTTCTAATAATAATAAAAACATAAGCTTCCATTAACCTCCACTGATTCAAGGTCTGTAATAACACTAGATAGAAATAATATTGGTAGTGAAAATTAGTGAAAAAATTTATGTATGTGGCGAGAGAGAACAAAACTACATTTTTATTAATAATGTATCTTCCCTGTGACTTTTCTGTAAATACTTTTATGGTAACTGTCTGTATGAACTCTTCACTATAGCATGCAGACTTTATGAATTTAAGTGCAGTACTAAATTGGCAGTAAGGTCTCATCATTTCACAGTTGTATTGGTTAGATGCAACCATAAGTTCTATGCAAACAGTTTCTTCTTTCGCACTTTTCATTTGTGGAACCCTTTCCAGCTTTATTTGTATAAATTATATATATAAAATATATGTGTGATAGATAAATTGTCATGTAAATTATGCAAAAATGAAAATAACAATGACATCTCATTTTAACAGATATATTTACCAAAATTACACAAAAATATCTTGAAATACTAAACAGTAAATTTATTCAATAAAGTCGCCATTAGCTTCAACCATGACCTCCAGACAACTTCGGAATCTCCTGCAACTCTTCTGGATAGTCTCCCTGTTTAAGTTGATGAATTCTGCCATAATCTTTGCCTTCAGTTCATCTTTGGTGTTACAAAGAGTTTTGTTAGTCTCTCACTCAACTGTGCTCCACACATAATAATCAAAGGGGTTGTAATCTACAGAGTAGGTGGCCAGATGTAAAGGCTGATATGGCTGCAGAAATTGTCTGACAGCCATGACTAGGTTCTCCTGCTTGTGTGGCATATTGCAAAGTCATGTTGTCAGACATAGGATCTTCCAGCAGCCACCCTCACCCAGGGCAGCACTATCTCCTCAAGGCACCTGATTTAGGCTTCTGTGTTGAGTCTGAGGCCCTCACCAATAAATTCAGTTCTTTTCTTATCAGAACTATCAAAGTGAGTTTTTTGAGCTGCCATATCTTCATAATCACCATTAGACCCATCCAACTCTTTCCGAATGTTCTGCACTGCTCTCAGATTGAGGCCCAAACACTCTGAAATGTTTGTATTGGAACTTCTGGCATGAATGCTGAGCAGTACAGCATGGTGTTTCCAAATTTCTGGCAGATTAAATTGAGTCATGGTGTGCTTTTTTTTGTCACAGACAGGGCCCACTGACTCTACTATACTGTGCAGTCAACAAAATAAAAAATAAACAACGTGTATGCATGAAATTAAAAATGTAAAATGGTGGCAATTTACACATCGCACCCTCTTTGTGTGTGTGGGGGTATATATATATATATATATATATATATATATATATATATATATATATATATATATATATATATATATATTAATACAAATAAAATGTTTGTCACTTAGCTGATTGATGTTACCTACAGCATCCTGACACCAGAGTTTCATAGAATCGATCCACCCACTTGCCAGGGGGTATATATATTTTATTATGTAAACATCATTTTTATTGGATACCCATATTTGAGTAGATGCTCCATTTATTTATTAAATAATATGTTTATTTATTTTCATCTACTGGCCTGAATATTTGATGCTGTTAGACATAAGCTGGTAATCATAGTGTGTGTTGTTTTGCAAAAAATAAAATAAAATAAAGGAATAAAGAAATAAAAACTCTGACAAGACCATAGAGATTTTGTAATTAAAGTGCCCAATATTAAAAGTTAATTAATAGTGGCAAATAAAATTAGTGAACATTTAATTTTATTTAATTGAATATTTAATTTTATTTGCTAACATATATATATATATATATATATATATATATATATATATATATATATATATATATATATATATATATATATATATCCAAAACAAATTTGATTAAAAAGAACCAAAAACCTGTTTAACTTTTTATTAAATTTTTACAAATTTCGAATAAGATTTTATACATTGGGATCTTATTTGAAAATTGGAAAAATATTAGGTTGGTGAAAAAATAATGTCGTTTTCTCAGATATGTTACTATGTGAGAAAACAACATTATTTTTGCACCAACCTAATACAATAAAAAATTAAACAGACAGACCATGTCAATTCTTTTTAATCAAAGCTGTTTGGATGAATAGTTGGTACCTGAATATACTTATTCATATATATATATATATATATATATATATATATATATATATGAGAGAGAGAGAGAGAGAGAGAGAGAGAGAGAGAGAGAGAGACAGAGAGAGAGAAATTCAAAGCGGGGTCTGTAATTTTATTGGTCCTGATCTGGCATCTTGGCTTCAGTCATCTACCACTATAATTTATATTCCCTGTGCCTTTTCTATAAATATTTTCATGGTAATTGTTCTGATGAACTTTCCTCTATGGTACCTAGACTTAAGGCATGAAACTGATAGTCACCATGCAGTGTTGATTCATATGTTCACACTTTATATCAGACTATCTACACACACATATGTGCATCCATATATATGCATGCACACACACACAATTTAGTTATTTATAACAAATGTCCTTCAGTCAGACACAACAACTAAAATGGGTTGCACATGTAACTCAAAGAGAGAATAAAGACGATCAAGATACTGACATTGGTCAGGCTGATGACTTTTCACCATGTCCTAATAAGGGCTAATCAGCAAATCTTGCATACCCAAAACTAAAACTACTTTACAAAATATGTTCCAAAAGAATAAAATATTAAAAAGAAATGATGCTATAGATCTTTTTATTATAATAGATTTAGTGTGTGTGTTTGTGTGTGTGTATCTGTCTGGCTGTATCTCTGCGTGTTTTGATAACCAAAAATTGTGTTTCACAAAAAAATGGTTGGCCAGGTTATTTCTGTGAGATAACACTTTTTCGGCAAAGCAGTCTTTGTAATTAAAGTACTTAATCTCAAGTGATAAAGCATTAATACCAGCAAATAAAATTAAATCTTCATCTTATCTTTTCATACTATCAGGCCCTCTGATGAGTTGATAGCATATCCATGGAACTCCAAGTAGGAACAGATAAATTGAACATTTAATTTTGTTTGTAGATACTTATTAAATATAGTTGTAATTTATTACTGCTAAAACATGTGCTTTTATGTTATTTTATGTAATTTCTAGTAAATAAGGGTAAAATTACATTAAAACATCATTAATTGACAAGGGTAAATTCTTTTTAGAATTAAAAACATTTTTTTCAAATTACAGCTATATAAAATTTATTTAAAGTTGATATTTGGATAAAATATTATCATATTTGGTGGAATATGAGCACCATGTGCAGATAATAACCCCTATTTTAGCAGCGAATATTAATATAAAAAAATAAAAAATTAGTGTAAATGTTTACATATTGGGCGTCCCAGAAGTTAGGGATATTTTAGTGATATGTAAATGCTTGCCTAATTAGCATAGCTAAAGCATAGAGACTATATAAGTGCCTATAAACAGTAAGGGGAGGGGCAGAGTATGTTATACGAGATCAACGACTACCACTGGACTGAGAAAATATGAAGCAAATTACATTTCATAAGAGATATAAAAATCTAATAATCGCAATGTTTTTATTATTCAAAAATTCTTTTATGCAGAATGGAAATTCAAATAATGAAAATATATTCTCATTTAATTATGAAAACATAATAACAGCATAAATATCTTCCATTTGCTACTTCATAAAAATGCACTCTTTCAATAATATTCTATATAACTGGTTCATAACTCTAGCTGCAACCCTTGAATTTCTGCTCTGATATTATCCTAGCATTGCTGAATTGTCTGCAGTTTACCAATGTATTGATGCTCATTAAGGTATCCCCAAAGAAAATAATTGGGAGGTGTTGGATCAGTATGTGGTGACCATAAAAGTTTTGTTAAATTCAAAATAAGTTTCTACAATTTGAATAATTAGTTCAGTTTTGAATTTTTTCCTGGGGTAATTTCACTCCTAGTAGCCCCTTGAGTTTTAGTGGCATTATCACTTTGTTTGGGGTGAATTGATTAAAAAGAAAATAGCCTGATTACTGGTGATTTTTCTTTAGAAAAGCATTGATAGTTGCTTTATTCTAGGAAAGTATTGATAGTTGCATTACACTAGGAAAGTATTGGTAATTGCTTTACTCTAGAAAGTACTGATAGTTATTTTACTCCAGAAAAGCATTGATAGTTGTTTTACTCCAGAAAAGTATTGATAGTTGTTTTACTCTAGAAAAGCATTGTTACTGGTTTTACTCAAGAAAGCAGTTCATTTACTGCGAGAAATCATTGCTAGTGATTTTACAATAGAAATGTATTGTTAATACTTTTACTGAAAAAATGCATTAATAATGATACTTGACTTCAGAAATATTAGGTTTGCCAGAAAGTCCTGACTCACTTAGGAAGTGGAAAGAAAACAACCAAATTTTATGGAACAACACCAACATTTACTCTTCAAAATAAAATTCATCATTCTTGATAATCTTCTACCACCATCCAAATCTGTCTCAGATACCAGTCCGCTGTCTTTAACTCAAAAAACTGTAAACAAACTTCCTTCACTTCATCAAAAATGTTGAATAGCTGGTCGTGGAAGAATTGTGCCATTGAGCGGAATAGGTCATAGTCACTCGGATCAGCATTGGGACTGAATTGTGTATGCGGAAGAATCTCATTACCGTCCATCTGTTTGAAATTCTCCTTAGTCAACCTGGCAGTGTGTGTCCTCGCATTGTCTTGCTGAAACAAAGCCTGACCTTGATTGACCAAAGCAGGATACTCTTCCTTTAGTTAGTCTTGCTGCTGGCAATACAGTTTAGCATTGATGGCACGACTATGTGGAACAAACTCAAAATACAGTACTCCTTGGGAATTCCACTAAACAGAGATCAAGATTTGTTGTTTTCTTTCCACTTCCTAAATTAGTCAGGATTTTCTGGCCAACTTTAATGTATTAACAAAAGTGAAGGAAAGAAATTATCAGTTGTCAGGAATTTATGTAAGCATTACTGATAGAATAGGACGATAATATGTATAATGTAAATGAATTGCTAATCACATTTTAAGCATAGCAATGCATTACATGAGAAAATAGGGATTGTCAGTAATCAAAAATTGATATACGCATTACTGGTTGTTATATGCATATTGGAAATGTATTGCTAATGATTTTAATACAGGTCCTCCTGCTATCCTCATCTACTTTTACAAGCTCCAGATCAGGCCAAAAATGGAGTACTTCTGCTATATATGAACAGGAGTTGCCCAGTTTTCATTCTCCAGTCTTGATAGAGTTCGAAAGAATCTCCATGTCCTTGTGGGTGATGAATTATTTTCCATCCTATAACCCTTTCTCCACAGAGGAAATGTTGCAAACCTAGGGCTGCTCTATTGTTATTTCCATGGACAGTGTTCAGACAAATTTCATTCTACCAGTTCTAAGCTAACCCACCATGCCACACTCTAACTTGAGTGCCTCTTGGTCTTTGTTCAGGGTGAACATCATTGTAAAAAAAAATAAAAATGAAGCATTGCAAATATTTTATTACAGTGACACATTGCAAATTATTCTGTAGAAATTCATTGCAAATTATTTTATAATAGGAATGCATTATGAATGGAAAAACTGGATTGTCACTGGTCAGGAATTAATGTGAGTATTACTGATAGAAAAGGGCTATTATATGTAGAATGTAAATGCATTGTTAATGATTTTTCTTTAGAATTGTATTAAAAATCAGGAAAAAAGGGATTGTTAATGGTCAGGAATTAATGCAAACATTAGACAGAATAGGACTGTTATGTATAATATAAATACCTTTTGAATTTACTGTAGAAATACATTGCAAATCAGACAAATTTGATTAATGTATGCATTACTGGTAGAATATGACTATTTGTTTTATGTAAATGCATTGCTAATGATTTTGATTGCATTAAAAAATCAGGAAAAAAGTATTGTTACTGACAGAATAGGGCTATTATATATTATATATATTATTATTATATATGGAATAAATGTGTTTAATTATCATCATTTTAGTCTGTGTAATTAATTTTGAATATCACAAGTGTATATCTATAAACTTTATATTTGTATTGAACTTTTGATCATTATCTTTAAAGCATCTAAAAAAAAAAGATTACATTATGCAATTTGTGAATTGAGTTAAATGCACTGCCTGACTTAATAAGGTAAAACCGTGTTAAATGTTTCCGTCATTCTAATCCATTTTTAGTCTCTCTCTGAAACAGATGAAGATATAACTAATCCGTAATAAGCAGATTAAGGACATTATTTCCTTCTTCCCGACAACACACATTGTTCCCCACTAACAATTAACATTTATTGTCGATTAATCTTTTGTCAGACTTAATAGTTTTTTTTTTTTGTTTTACTGTTCATTTAAGAATATGTCAGTACCACTGCATATGTACATGTACATGTGTGTGTGTGTATATATATACATATCTATGTGTATATGTATATTAAAAATTATGTAAATGAATAACACTTATGATTAGAGAATTTAATGTTGTTAAAGTTTTACAAAATTTTTAACAAGTGCTCAATAGATAAAGTAGCAATAGCAAATAAATTCATAAATGTATGTGTGTGTATAGTGATTCATGAAGCATAGCTTAGATGTGGCACAAGGCCTGAAGGATTGAACTCTATACTCCGTCATAACAGAAAATTTTTTCTGCTGATGATGTCATGTTGGCCGAAACTAGTTGAGGAATCTAACTGAAATAATAATAAAAACGAAAGAATATTAATCTACAACCCAGTGTGTCTGAAGATTTTTAATTTTTTAATATTTTTTATTGTTCAAAACATTATATTAGGTTGGTGCAAAAATAATTACGTTTTTTGACGTTAAAAAATATGTCAAAAAACGTGATTATTTTTGCACCAACCTAATATGTATGTATGTATATGTGTGTGTATGTGTGTGTGTGTGTGAAAGTGAAGAAACATTGGCAATTACCAGTGCATCTAAATTTAGGCATTTCTCTATAGGGACATTTTGTGCATAAATCATAAAAATGTGCCAGATAATTACAACATATATATATATATATATATATATATATATTGGATGATTAAAAAGCAACCATTTTAAAATACTTATAATTTATTTACTAACTATAATTTTTACAAAAAATGGATATGAGAGGAAAGCATTTAGCATGAGGTTTTATTTAAAATTCTATATGGGCACCAGATTTCGCTACCATCTTCCTGAGCTGCCTAGGAATTGCATCAACTGATTTAACCAGGAACTCTTGTATTCGCCTTCAAGTTATTCCAAAATCTTGGTTTGGTATAGACTTGCTCCTTTAATCAACCCCAAAGAAAAAAGTCACAGGGTGTTAAGTCAGGACTCCTGGCTGACCACTTATACATAAAATAGGGAGTTACATTTCAATCACCCTGTGTGTGTGTGTGTGTGTGTATATATTCAGGTTAGCCAAACTTCTGTCAAAAAACACTCAATTGATAACTAGAGCTATAATATTCAATAAATCAAGAAAAGCTCAAGTGACTTGCCTGGTTAGCTGACTCAAGAGTTTTGCATCAAAACACTCATCAGATGTTTGATAAATCTATTGAACTTATTGTCAGATTTCATATTTATACTTTTTCTGAGTGAAAGGCTAATTACAACTTTCAAATTTCAAATTTTTAACAAGCTAAAGTTTTGTCATAATAATGATAAAAATGAATCAAAATTCGTTAAAATGTTTAGAATGTAATGTATTTCAAAGTTAACAATTTTTGTCACATAAGTCCCCAATAGATAAGTAGAATGATGATAGTAAATAAATAGTAAATTAGTAAGTGTTTAAATGACTTATTACTTGACCAACACTAGTTTTGCATAACACTGCTCATCAGGGTCTTATAAATTTATAATAATAATAATCTATAATAATAACAGATTTATGATATCCTTTGAGTCATTAGTAATGTCATATGAAACTTTAGAGACGGTTAAGAAATAAATTGTTTGAACATTTATTAATATATATTTATATATATATATATATATATATATATATATATATATATATATATATGAAGAAAAATATTTGGAAAAAACAAACAAAAATCCTTAAATGCAATTATGTTGTTTTAATATGAATGAAATGTCAACGTCTGACTTTTCGGTTTAATAAACCTTCCTCAGGACAATATTCATTAAAATACAATTAACATAATCAGTTCAACATGACAAAGACGATGGACATAAAAACAAGACTTATCCAAAACAGATAACTGAAAATTTTAAATGATCAGCTTTCCGTTTAAGCGTGGTCTTCATGGAATCAAAATAGAAATTATGATCTGTTTTTAAGATTTTAAAATATTTTCATAATAAAAATCTTAGGAGGATTTATGAAGCAGGTATAATATCCATCTCACGCACGGTGAATACTAGACCTGGCTTCTTTAGTATTTCCCCTTTTTTAGTGAGATTAATGCTCGACAAGCGTACATATAAATTTTAGATCATAATAGAATTCTTTTCATTTTTCGTTTTCATTCAAAATACTCAAATTTTAGGAATACGTTTTGAAAGCGTCGCCCATTTGACGACAACGTGACCACGCTTAAACGGAAAGCTGATCATTTAAAATTTTCAGTTATCTGTTTTGGATAAGTCTTGTTTTTATGTCCATCGTCTTTGTCATGTTGAACTGATTAAGGTAATTGTATTTTAATGAATATTGTCCTGAAGAAGGTTTATTAAACCGAAACGTCAGACGTTGACATTTCATTCATATTAAAACAACATAATTGCATTTAAGGATTTTTGTTTGTTTTTTCCAAATATTTTTCTTCGTTCTGTCGGATTCATATCCATTTATATTTGCTTACATATATATATATATATATATATATATATATATATATATATATATATATATATTGTGTATTTAGGCACCAAATTCACTTTTAGGCATGTCTCATTGAATAAATTACAAACATTATGTCTGCTAATTTTTAACAAAATCCATTCATACTCATGAATCACCTTCCATGTATTAATGTTAAAGGATGAGAGAAATGTGCTATAACTGTTTAAATTTCTTTTATTTTCATTTCCCAAGTACTTTCGATCTTCTTTCAAGTTCATCTTCAGGGATGCAAGTAATACAAAACTATATGTTATTCATTAATATAAGTATTTATACAAAGTTGTGCATTGTTATCCATTACCATAATGGATAACAATGCACAACTTTGTATAAATACTTATAATGTGTATAATTAGGGAGGAGTGGATGTCATAATAGTTAATGGCAAAGGATATTGAAATAGGCAAACTGAGTTCAATCTCTGGCTGAAACAGACTGTATTCACATTGCAAATGAGAAAGGAATGAACCCACTTCTTCCTCAGCTGTAGGCAAATAGCAAGGCAGTTGGCACCTTTATGCCCTGTCAGGCAGTTGGAACCTTTATTTCCTGTCAGGCAGTTGTTCTTGCACATTGGGTTATCACCCAACCCCTGCCAGCATTGTCAAATTTTGTAATTGCTGATTGGGTCTTGATGGATCATTGCTTTTCCATATAGGAGAGAGAGAGAGAGACAGAGAGAGAGAGAGAGAGTGTGTGTGTGTGAATTTTTATATCTGTATGTGCATTCAATAAATTAAGAAAAGTTCAAAGTGACATATCATGTTAGCTTCACATCAAAATGCTCATCAGGTCAGATCTTTGCTAACCAGATAAATCACTTGAACATTTTTTTAATTTATTGAATAATATAGCTCTAATTATCTATTGAGTGTGTTTTGCTAGAAGTTCTGCTAGTCTGAAAAAATAGGTAAAATTCTCGTAATTTTAATTTATTTTCTCAGTTATATTATTATTATTATTATTATTATTATTAAACAAAATGATAGTAACTCTTCTAGTATTTTGCAATGCTTATAGTAGGCACATTTTGAGAAAATGAAAAAAAGACTGTTTAACTTGTTTTTTTAAATATTTTTATACTTATATACAATTTTTAAATATAGCTTGACAGATATACTGTCGAAACATTGATAAACATTGTCTTTTCTTTTCTAAAATTATGCTCTCTTGCAAGTATTATTATTATTATTATGTATGCATATATATGTGTGTGTGTGTGTGTGTAAAAATTTCAGATAGAGGATATCTGTAAAAGGACAATATGAATAAAGACAAAAGGAAAACTTATCTTAGTCGACACATTTCTTCTCTGAGGGACTTTATCAAGGCATTTACCTTGATAAAGTCACTAAGATAAGTCAGCTAAGATAAGTTTTCCTTTTGTCTTTATTTATATAATATATATATATATATATATATATATTTGAGGGGCTACCGAACATATCAAACATCAGATATTTCGAGGAATGATTAAACAAACAATATACCAATTTTGTTGAACTGTAAGGTGAGTATATGAGGAATAGCATAAATGATTTTAAGTCATTCTTTCTAGTTGGACTAAGAACTTTTCAGTAACCTCACACTATATCTAATTTTATTATGCAAGCTATGGTTTTCACAATAATATTGGTAATAATTAAACCTTGTTGGAAAAATATTCAGCATATATATTTTTATGTGAGCATTATACCGTGTCAATCTATAAAATCTATCATTATAAAAAAAAATAAAAAAATATTGGGTTTCAAGTTTTATTATAAAATGTGCTGCATAAATTAACACCTATTGGGACTTAAGCTCCTCCCAAAACTCAAGTGGAACTTGTATATACGATCCGTCACTAAAGATGCTGGGAAAATGATCAGTTCCTTATGCCACTCCAGTAAATACCTGCCTCCTCCTAATATGCTCTTTCTCTACAAGAGCCAGATCAGACTGAAAATGGAGTACTATTGCTATATCTGGGTTAGAGCTGCCCAGTCTTTACTTTCCTGTCTTGATAGAGTTCAACATTCTGTATCTTTTCTCCTTACTTTCACAAAAGTTTTTCTTATTGGTCTATCCACTTTTCTTGCTTATTAAGCTTTTTAATTTTGTTCAAATGTTTTTCATAACATTAGTTTTTTGTTATCTTGCCAATGCTTTCAATTTCCTTTTTGATTTAAAAAAGAAATTCCACTGCTCTATATCTATCATTCAATAACTTTGAAATCTCTTGTTTCTCTTTCTTATAACCTATGGCAACACCTTATATATATGTGAAATTGAAAAATAAATATTAGTAACTGTACTATTATATATATTTATTTATATGATCAATTTTGGGCTGCATAATAATAATTCACATCACTAAAAACACTAAATGTAAAAATTTCTAATAAAAACTGATAAGCTGAAAGTCATGATACATTTATCATATAAATAAACTCTGAAAATTATACCAATATCAGTTGGTTAATACCAATTTTATGGTGAAAGTATAATAAAATCTTGCATAATGGTCACAGACACACACACAGATAAAGGGTGTTTCATTAAGACAGATTATATATAAGGGTGTTTCATTAAGATGGATTAAAATCAGCAGTAAATAAATCAGTGTTATTGGGGAAAATTGTTTTATTTCTCTATTGAATCATGTTATTTAAGTCATGGCAATTATGCGTGAAAACAATATTGCCCAAATGTCCGCCAAATCTAAAAGAAAAAATCATTAGACGCTTAAACTTGATTTACATTTAAAATCAGTCCAAGTTATTGGAACAGCCTTTAATATTTAAAAGAGATTTAAAAAAATAATAAATATAATGATAATGAGTATTATAATCCATTAGGGTCAACACATGCCCTGCAGTTGAAGTTGCAGGCTGTAGTGGTTGTCTCTATCTCTTTTCAGGCTGGTTTCAAATTCACAGTCTTCCTTCTCCTAGATTGATTGCTTATCAAGACTAAAAGAGCCCAGTTTGCTCAGTTATTTTATCCACAAGAAAGGGAGATGGATTCATGCCTTTTCCTAGAGCATTAGTACTAAGTAAACAAGACATATTTGGGCAGAATTTGAACTCAGCATACCGATTCCATTTACTGTTCTAACAACTGTTATATTACCTACACATCCAATGTGTGTGTGTGTGTGTGTGTGTGTGTGTGTGTGATCATAAATGGATTTGAAAAATTATATGTGTGTGTGCATATGTGTGTCTGTATGTATACATCCAAATTCAAATTCACGATTTTCTCTCTCCTATCAGAGGAACCGCTCCCTGATTGGCCATGTCTTCAGGAGTGTAGCCATACTCGAATTGTGGGTTGTATTTAACCTATAATTGGAGGTTTTGAATTCAAAGTTGTCCTTCTAGACCAGTTGCCACCAAGACTATAGGATCCAGTCTGTCCTGCTATTTATCCATATTGTTTAAAATTTGTTATATTTATATAGGAAGAGTGCTCAGTATTGGAGATAGAGGTTTTGTAGATATAGATAGTATGGATATGGGAATCATGACTGCATGGTGACTGTCAGTTCCATGTTTCTAGTTACCTTCAGTGTTGGTCCCAATATCCACACTCTCTGTGTGTCTCTCTCTCTCTCTCTATATATATATATATATATATATATATATATATATATATATATATATATATATATATATATATAAATAAGTGGATACTGAGGTCAATGACGAGCGGCAACAGCCTGTTTCAAGTTTGAACATAATCTTTGGGCTATGAAGATTGTGTTCAAGTGCCCATTTTTATATTTACCTATGCTCTATCTCTGATATTGTGCACTTTTATCCATCCATGTATATATATATATATATACCATACCATAAAACTATATTTTTATCATGTATATATATATATATATATATATATATATACACACACACACACACATACATACATATATATATATATATATATATATAGCATGCCTTAAAACTATATTTTTATCATATATATATATATATACACACACACACACAGAAAAACACACACACACACATATATATATAGCATACATTAAAACTATATTTTTATCATATATATATATATATATGTGTATATATATATATATATATATTGTCAATATAAAGGGATTAAAAAAATAAAATAAATTCCTACAGATTATAAATATAAAGAAAAGATTTATTTTGTTGTTCCATATCCTAAAAACCCTGGTTTTGTTTTGCTTTAATTAAAGTCTAACATTTTTTTTAAGTTGTATTGATTCTCCTCAGTTTCCCAGATATACTTTTCTATCAACAATATTTTTCTTTTACTTTTGATTGTTCAAGAAAAGTAGAAGTTATTGAATAAGTGTTTGTTTGTTGGAATTTGTTTATATAAGTAAAAACGACTTTCTTGTGACATTTGCCAGAAGCAACAGCGGCTAAAATGTTGTTTCTTTTATTTTAACACTAAGGATTTTCAGACCTGTTTTTGAATGATACAAACTTCAAACTTATCTTTTTTACTAGTATCTGCATCTTTTTTATTGTTTTTTTATCCGAACATGGTTAAGTTAGGTTAGGTTGATTAATTTAATGAGTCATCAACTATTGTTGGGTTATTCAGTGTTGGCTATAAGTTTTATGGACAAAAATCTCAATTAATTGTCATAAAGGTAGACATATGCCTACTTTATATGAGAGTTAAAAAGATAGACATATGCCTAGCTTAAACTAGGGTAAAAAAGTTAGACATGTTTGGTGTATACAACAGTAAAAAATGAGGATATGTCTGATGTATATAAAAGTTGGAAAAGTAAACATATATCTGATATGTACTAGAGCCAAAAAAATAGACATATGCCTGATTGCACAAGAGTCAAAAAGTTAGCCATATGTCTGATGTACAAAACAGTAAAAAAGTAGACATTTGTCCAGTTTAACCTAGGGTAAAAAAATTTGTCATCTTTAGTATACCCAAGAGTCAAAAACGGTAGACATATGTCAGATGTACACTATTCAAAAAGGTAGACATACGTCTGGTTTATGCTAATGTCTGCAAGTATTCACTTAGAAGGTGACACCTATTATGGGAAGGGTTCTTACTCTTCTGTAGAAAATGCAGTTGGTGTATTTTAAACCATGCCAACAGGGCATTATATCATGCAATCAGATAACATAGTTGCTGTCTCATTATTTCATATACTTTTTAAACTTTTGTTCATATCTTCATCTCATGATTGTGTAGTCTAAAAAGTTACTTCTGTTTTTGCTTTTAGGTGTCATTGTTTATTTTTTTACTAACATCATTAAAAAAGATTGCATTTGAGTGTGTAGTGATAACTGTTGTATTACTGTATTAACATTAAACATAAATAACATTATTAGCATATGCTTTTTTTAAAGAAAGGTAAAAATGCTACTGAAATGCAAAAAAAATAAAAAGATTTGTTCAATTTATAGAGAAGGTATCAGGCATAATTGATCAAATGTATCAAAAATCACTTGTGATTTTTTGTACTGGATATTTTTCACTGAACAATGCTCTGTATCAGGGTAGGCCAGTTGGGGTTTTGATAGTGATAAAACTAAGATATTTGAAAATAATCTAAGTTATTGATAGTCAACATTTTTGAAATATCAAAATCAGATACTGGAAATCATTTATACCAATTTGTTTGTGTTAGTCATGTTGATGTGTAGCATCCATGTATGTTCCTTATTGTGAAATCTTTTTGTGAGCTGTTGTATTTCTTCATTTCATCAAGTGAAGAAACCTACTGCATCATATTAAACCAATTGAAGGCAGTAATTAGCAAAAAAACATCCATAATTAGTTGTCAGAAAGTGTGTTAATATTCTATCAAGATGACATTAGAGTGCATTTTTCTTTGCTAACCAGGCAGACATTGTTACAGGTTAGCCATATTCCACACATAATGTATATTCTAATTACCATTTATTCTAGTTTTTATAGAATTGCTTCTAATAAAAAAAATATATTCATTTCTGGGAAGATTGTAAAAGGCATATAAAGCAGTTTTTTCTGAGAAAATTAAATTGTTTTGGGAGGATTGAATTATGAAATTGCCTGAAAGATGTCAGAAGATGTTGGAAAAAAATGTTAAAAAATGTCATGCAATAAAGTTAAAGTTGAAAATAAAAAGACTGATTTTTAATAAACTTTTGGCCATTCAATAGTTTATGACACAAAACTTTTTGGAAGATTAATTTTTTCCATAATTTAATTTGAAAGCCAGAGAATATATCGACCCAAAAACATTCTGATAAAAAAAAATAGTAAAAAAAGGAAATAAAAGAAAAATATGTTTAATTATAATGTAACATTTATTTAAATAAATTTCACCCAATACAAGGCCCAAGAGCCATCAAGGTAGAGGGTTACTGAATGGGGTTGTCGTATGGATGTAAGGAGAAGGTAAGTACAGGTTATGAGGATGTTAAGGATAATGGTTTAGTGAATGGGGAAGTATTCTCTTGGGAGTCTGTTTCACAAAGTAATGGTTTTGGGGTAAAAACTGTCTGAGTGGAACTTCCTTCTTAACAATGGAATATGAAGGGAATGAAGATGATTCGATCCTGTGTATGTAGCATGGCAGGTTTTAGCTAGTGGAATTAAAGAATGTAGTTTGAATATTTGCCGTGGAAAGAGTGATAAAGTAATGATAGGCTTGCAATGGTTCTCATTCTTATATACATTATGTCCTAGGTTATTAGCCACTTCATGTTATATTGATATATAAAATAAATACTTATTGGAAGACACCTATTTCTGATTAGGATGAAATCTGGTTTGTTCTGCATAAATGATTGTCATTTAAATAAAATCTGAATTTTGAGGTTTGAAATTAATAGCCACATTACAAGTTTGAAGTTTTAATGTGGCTCATAAAACTGATTTTATGGATAAAGAAAATGGGTAAAATTTAACTAATGTCCCTGCAAAATAACACTGTGTCAAAATGATGTTTTTTCTCTTGACAGTACTATTACGGCTTACTCTCTTTTTTTTTCAGGTATTTTTCTTTATTTAAAAGCATATTTTGGCAATCTAATAAATAAATAAATAAGTAGTGTTTAACATTTTTCTTGTCAAAAAATATATACATTCAAAAGCTCTCAGCCTATTTTCATTAATTTATGTGATGAGAGCAAATGAAAGAAATGTTGAGAAAATGCTTTTTTGTCTTTCAAAATTTTTAATTACGTTTACTTGTCATTATGTGTTTATTTAAAGTTTCTTGTTTCATAGTTCACAGACATTTGTATGAATTAGTTTTTGTAGCTATTTCTTTATAATATGGTAAATAACAAATATTGCATTTTAGTTGATTCACATATTTTTAAAATCTTGTAAATATAAAATTATTCTTGTAAATAAATAATTAAGTAAATAAATAGTGTTTAACATTTTTGTTGTCACTTCTTGAGAAAAAAAGGTTTTAATCAAGTTTCATATGTTAGACTTTATCAAAATTGCAAACATAGCTTTTGAAAACAATAAGAATTACCAAGAGTGTATATGGTAATAGTGGTGCCAAGAGAAAATCAGTCCTTTTCACAACTAATTACATCATTACTATTAGCATTGCAAATGATTTTACAATAAAAATAGATTTGAAATGAATTTACTATAACATTCATTTTTTATGTATTATAAGAAATGATTTTATAGTAAACATGCATTGGAAATGAGCTCACTATGAAAATATTAGGTTGGTGCAAAAATAATTTCGTTTTCTCACCTAGTAACATATGTTAGAAAGCGAAATTATTTTTGCACCAACCTAATACAATGAAAATAATTTTAGCAAGAAAATACATTGGAAATGATTTTATTATAAAAATATGTTGGGAATGATTTTATAATAAAAATGCATTGGTAATGATTTTACTGTAAAAATACATTTGAAATAATTTTACTAAAAGTACATTGGAAATGATTATAATAGAAAAACATTCAAAATGATTTTATTATAAAAGTACATTGTAAATGATTTTATTGTAAAAGTACATTGGAACTGATATAAAAATACATTGGAACTGATTTTACTATAAAAACATTGCATTGGAGTCTTAAAAAGCTCTTTTAATAGGACTTTTTAAATTTCAACTGTAAATTAGCAGTAATTCTGTTTGATCAATGAATGCCAAATGTTTCCTGTGTAAAAACAGCCAATTTCACCATTACCATGTTGACAATGTGCATACCACACCAAGAGAGAAATTATAAAAAATCCATCTTTGTCAAGCTATGAAATTTTTAAGAGGAAGTGTTGTAAAGTACAAGATGTTTGGTTGTAAATCAAGTGGCAAATCATATGAGACTAATCAGTAGGCTTTCCGTAAAAAACTCCTACAAGGAAAATTGAATGAAATGAGCCGCAGAATACATAAAACTGATTTTTCATTAACAAATGTCATGCTATTCTTGATGGGCCAGATGAAGCAAAATTTTGTTGGTTACTGGCAGAAACTACCCTCACAGGTTGACATGTCAACAAAGGAGAAATGGTGGGATATTTTGGGGCTGGACTGTAAGTGTTGATGAGACCATGGGTTTCAAAGATACTCTTTTGATAAAGTGGCAAGGTCGGTCACCTGACCATAACCCAAATGAAGATTGTAGAACATTCTGAAGAACAAGGTTTATCACTGTGAATGGCAGTTTACAAGTGTGGTTGGTTGGTTCCTTCCCAGATTGAGATGTTTTGGGGATGATATTATAGGTGATGAAATCATGGGCCCACGGCAAGTTCTAGATGGTGTTAAGATGACAACTCAGATATACATTGATCTTTTGAAGGGCGCATGAAACAATGGTACAAGAAGAAGCCAAACATGTTTAGAAAGATGAGTTTTATACATAACCATGTTTGGTAAGAGAAAAAAGAAAAATAATGATAATAATGGATACCTGAATAAAATATATTTAAAAGTCTCATTTGATGAAATAGCTGACTTTTTTTTAATTCAAAATTAACCTGACTAAAAACTTGTGAATCATTCTGAAGAATGGTAATTTGGCAGCAAAGACGAACTTTGGAATGCTCTTCTAGATGCTGTGCAGACCGTTTCATACAAAGAAATACAACAGCTCATAAAATCAATCGATGAATGACTTCTAAAACCAGTTGCAAAACAGGGAACATACATTTCACATTAATGTTCTCTTTATAACTTTGGATATACAAGTGGTGCCATAGATAGTGGCTTGGAAGGAGAAAATCAGAGAGCAGAGTTCAATTTCCAGTCAAGTTCGTTACATTCTCTTATGCACAACTACCCTTGGGAAAGGTATGAATTCATCTCTTCTCCTTCTGTGGGGTAAATAGTGGGATTATGATCTGGAAAAATCATAGTTTCCAAAAACCTGATAAGAAAAATGAATTAATTAATCTTCATAAATTTTTCTTTGTTACAGTGACACTGTTTTTAATTTTTTGTTGAAAACTTTTCTTTTAATAATTGGGTATATTATGTAATAATGAATTTTAATTCGAACAGAACATTTTTTTTTGGAGTTTTTCTAATTTGGTTCATAATGTGAGGTTTGGAAAATCCATTAAAATTCATTAAATTTCTGCTACATCGTAACAGTGATTTGTACTCTACTCTAATTTACATATAATTATGTTGGATCAACTGCACATTAATAGTACAAATATTTCCTTGTATTTTGCCATTAGTTTTCTAAAAATTAGTTAAAATTAAAAGTAATTAATAATGTGTTGTACTATGTAGAGTAAGACCTCACTATCTGTAGAAATACCAACTATGAGAACCTCACTATCCACAGAATGACAACAAAAGTTTCACTTATCCTCAGTTGGCATAATCATAATCAGTTAGATTTTTCTGTTCTAAATCTTTATTGAACTAAAATGATGGTTCATTATCATCCAAAGATTTTCTCATCTTCATAGTGTCAATGTACCATGGTTAATAAGATTATTATTACACACACACACACACACACCAGGGTTGAATAAGACTGATGCAATTTTCGGCAACTGGATAAATCTACCCCCCCCCCCCCGACTTTATGAGGTAATTTTGGATTTTGTTGTGTAGTACTATTTATAGGCTCTGTTATAATAAATACATTGAACTCTTTTTGCGGATCAGTTTTAATATTTTATATTACTAGGATCTACTTGGATTATATACTAACGGATTGATTACCTGTAATACATATATATTTGGGGTATTTGGGCAGAAATCCGTCTTTTATGCAAGTTTCATTAAAATGATTGATAAGGTACTGTTGTTAAGTTTTTTATATAATTTTTCATGTGTTCGTATAAATTTTTATATAATTTTTCATGTGTTCTTATAATTTTTTTTTGACATAAATTACATAATCAGTGCGCTTTCGGCTGTACTTTTAGCTATCATCAAGAATGAATTTTATTTTTACTTTTAACTGAATGTATGGATTATTTTATATATGTATCTTGGGGTATAGGTTTGTTTTATTTTCCAAACATGGTCAGCACATAACTATGAACACAGCCACAATTATTTTTTTATATAATCTAGTCGATTGCATTTAGATTCCTTAATACAAAATGGTCATTTTGCAAAGTAAGACATTAAATGCATTAGTTGCTCACCATAATGAGACTGACCACAATTTTGGCATAAAAAATGCTGCTCTGATCAAAGAAGAAAACAATTCATTGAGACAAAAATGTCTAGAGAGTACCTTATTCACAAGCTCAGCCACAATAAATTTGTGCCCTGGATCATTTCACCATTTTTGGCAGATCTTCTGTTATCACAGTGTGGGGGATATATATATATATATATATATATATATATATATATATATATATATATATATATATATATGTATATATATATATATATATGATAAAATATAGTTTTAAGTTATGCTATATTTATGAGTTAAAGTGCTCAATATCAGTGATAGAGCGTATGTAAATATAAATGTAAAACACCCAGTGGCAACAACCTCTTTCATACTAAACACATCAATGAAATATTGTAAGAGCCAGCCCTGATAATTGTGTTTAGCATGAAACAGACTGTTGCCTCTGGATATTGATTTCAATGTCCACTTTTGTATTTATGTGTGTGTGTTGTAATTACAAAAGTATACAGATATAGGCTTTAAGAAAGCTTTATTCAACTGAGAATGCAAGGTTTGTATATAGTGTCTTTTTATAGTTCCAGTAAGCAGAAATAGCTCACTCAAAGAGGGGAGTAACAAAACAAAGGGAGACCCCTCTTGATTATACATAACTGATATAATGGAATATGCATACACCTGAGTTATGGAATATGATTGGCTAGTGTCCGTTATAAATACAGACGGATGTGTAGGTACAACAGAGTTTAAGTCTATGACGATGCCTATTGGACCGCCATTATTGGCTATCCTATTGGTCTACACCTATTACCTGTGTCTACGACGGGCACTGATCGATTACTGCTACCGTGTACTACTTGGTTATAGTAGCCAAAACCCCTTAGCTACTTCGATCAAATATATCCCTTTCCGGGACATATCAATAACATACATACACACACTCGCGCGCACACACACACACACACACGCACACATACACATATTTGTAAAGAACTAGTGGATTTATATTTAATATACCATCTTTTTTTATTTCTTCAAACATTATTATACTAGATTTAAATAGACACCCCATTCTTATTAAACATCGTGTATTATGTTTATCAATCTGCTCATTCAAGAAATCTAAGTAAAAAAAAATGTATTCCCCGAGAGGAAGTGAAATTGTGTCCTTCCATAAAGGGAAACCCACCATTTGATCTAGTGTGCTTTACCACTCTGCCAAGAAGAACATAGCAGCAGGTAAGGTTCTGTTTTTCCATTTTTAAGGAAAGCACATCCCTTTCACTAAGATTATTATCTTGAAAGCTCCATATCTACTCAGTTTCATATCCAAAACATAAAGCGATTAATGGATTTATTTTGAATCTGACATTTTTATTACTTCAAACATTATTATAGTGGATATTTCATTTCCATTATATATGCAGTTATTAAATAATAAAAGTTCAATGGACTTGTCTTTCAATTTCTCCTCATATCCCCTTCATATGAATAGAAAACCAACTACTGAAAGTTATGCAGGTACGTGGTTGGTGTTTATTGCAGTAGCGAATTCAAAAATAATATAAATCCATTCATTTTTTAGAAATTGCTTTGTTTACATATATATCTTACTTGTGTCTGTATGTTTATATATTGGATCGAATTTCCTACATTTTTCAACCGATTTCAACAAAACTTCACAGGACTACGTAAAATTACCTTGCGGTGGTTCTGACAGCGGCAAAAATTGGAAAAACACAATTGTTTTTGCTCAAAATCAATTTGAAAATACGATTACGAGGCATCACGAGAATGAAAGGGGGACAACTCATATCGAGTTATACTTATAAAAACCCAGGTTGTTTGTGTGTGTGTTTGTTTATATATGGGATTTCCTACATTTTTCAACCGATTTCAACAAAACTTCACTTTTTTTTTTGGCAGGTAGTGTTTCTTATTGTCTTGCACACTTTTTTCTTTATTTTTACATTCATAATGCTTTAAAAATTCCATTTACAAGACAATTGTTTATAATAAAATTCTATTCAATCGGTAGACTCATAATGATTGAAAACAATGTTTTTGTTTGAGTTTGGGTTTGACCAATTCATAAAAAAAAAACTAATTAAGACATGCGTGTCCGTCAAGCTTAAACAATAATCTTTGTCAATTTTATTTTTCAGTCTTTATGATGGTCGATACTTGATCTATCTCTTACTGTTACATCCCCGGGCAACGCCGGGCTCTATTGCTAGTCAATAATAAAAGTTCAGTGGACTTGTCTTTCAACTGACTTCAAAGTATCACAGTCTCTCTTCTCATCAGGGTCAGATAAATCTATTGAATTATTACCACATATATATGTAAACAAAGCAATTTCTAAAAAAAATTAATGGATTAATATTATTTTTTTTTAAAGTGTTCAATGTAAAAATAGAGCAATTGAAGTTATGAAAGATTGTTTTAAATAAATAAATATATGTTAACCTAACATCTTGGTATTTACAGGTGTGGCGATCCACAGGTAAAAGCATACTAGCTACTAAGTTGTCACATTGTTTATATATTTAAAACAATCTTATATCAATGTATGTGTATCTGTGTGTGTGAGTCACTTAGAAATACTATATCTACTGGCCTATAAGACACACTTCTCCTCCCCAATATATCTAAATAAAAAACCAACTACTGAAAGCTATACAGCTAGGTGGTTGGTGCTTATTGCAAAAGATGCCCTTGCAAAATTGTAATCTATCCTATACATACCTACTTCTCATGCTTGCGGCTGCATCATATTGAAACATCGGTTCCTGTATGATCACCGGTTAAGCAATGTCAAGCCTGGTTAGTACCCAGATGGTTGACTGCTTGGGAATACCAGGAGCTGTCAGCTTGGATGTGCATGTGGTGTAATGTATAATGGCTCTGAATTGTTAATCGGAGAGCCAAGTTCCAATTCTTGTTTATTACGTGCAAATTCCCTTGGGAAAGGTATGAACTCATCTCTTCTTGTCCCACCACCAGCTATGTAAGACTTGTATCACTAAAATCATTATTACATGAAAAAATTTTTTTTTTTTTTTTTTTACTATCTAAAAATATTTTCCAGCTTTAAATAGCATACAAAAAAGATGATGAGCTGTAAAAAACTAATCAACCAAACAAAAATCAGGTCCTAGAGTAACCAAATTAAAGAGGTCGGACCGCACTTTAATATTTGGCAAGCATAATACAATGAAAAAAAAAAATAAGCCCATGGGAGCTCAATTTTTCAAGTGAGAATGGTCTGCTTGCCTCCAAAATCGGCATTCAAGATCCTGGTTTTTTCTTGCGTTTAAACACTTACTCTTGGCATCCTCTGTGTGGGTAGTGTAATGGATAGCAGCTTTGAATGAGAAATTGGAGAACTGAGTTTGAATTTCAGTTGGGTTTGTTGCATTCACTTATGTGCAAATATCCTTGGAAAAAGGTATGAATTCATCTCTTCCCCCCAGCTATGGGTTTAACAGAATAACTTGTATTTGGAAAATCATTGTTATATCAAAAAAATTGATAATGTAATATTCACTTTCAAAAAAAGAATTATTCTTATAATTCAAATGTTTGGGCTTTAGATAAGCCACAAAGGGTTGGTAACCCATAAAAAATAAATCAATAAGACTGTGGAATCCTTGATAAATGTACAATTATCTGCTGGAATTGCACAGTAGGTAACGTGATCAAAAATAATTGCCCCCCCTCCATTTTTTTAATATCATTAAGCTCTGTATCATGAATATCAATTTTCATTTTTGATTTTATTCAATTTTCTAAAAGTAAATAGGGGGATACATTTTGCTATTTAAATTCATTGTAAATTGATTGCCCATATAGGAGCCCTCCCACCAAATATACACATAGAACATGATTTCTTAAAATTTTCTAAAAGTAAATAGGGGATCCAGTTTTCATGTAAATCGATTCCCCCTGGCCAAGAAGCTAAAACCAATGTTAATATGATGTGATTTCTTAAAATGTTAAGAAACATATTTTTTTTAAAAATTTGAAATTCATAATCAGGAATTCTTTTTTCATATATTACTGTAAATTAAGCACTCCTGCTTACAAATTCAAAACAAATATTTTTTACATTTTTATAAATCACATCATATGAGCATATTTGTTTTGTCTTCTATGGGGAGGGCTAAATTTACAATGAATTTGCATTGCAATCAGGAGCTTCCTATTAATTTTTATAAAATTTAATGAAAATTAAAAAAAAACAAACAACAAAAATGACTTCCTCTCTGTGATCTGGAGGGCATCTGGTTGCAATGCTTATTGTTTGACTCCACCAACAATCCTAGCCAGAAAACTATTTATTTTTGATATTTACTGAACTAAACTACAAGGCCAAAATAGCAAAGCAGAGTCAGGGTGGAGTGGTGGTGGATTGTGCAACACCAATCAACATTCTACATCTTGGTCTTCACCTCCTCCAGGCTCAAATACCAATTCATAATACCAGCAGGAAATACTCATCTATTTTCAGGCATAAGCTATTATATCAATGTTATAAATATCAGATTATTCTTAAATACTACTAAATGAGACAGAGAAGACCTGTTATTAGGAAGATGTTATTGTTGTGACTAGTAAATTTATATGATCGATCAGTCAGATTGTATCTCATGGGAACTGGTCCTGTTTACATTGTAATGAGTAGAAAATGCGAGTGTTCTTAGTTGTATGACATTCTGATTGATAGTAGATTTAAGATACAGCCTAAGCGCTTCATGCTACACTTCATGAGTTTAAACTAAAAACCTACTTACTGTAACTAATACTTATTAATAGTTGATTTGGCTGCTAGTCTTTCTCTGTTCAGCTGTTATACATTTACAATAAAAACTATTTTATGTAAATAATCTGTTCTTCTTTATGGCTTTTTTCTTTTCTTTCTTTTCATTTTTGAGTAAGAATTTAGATAAGGTAAGAATTGTAAAAATAATTATAAAAAAATAAAATGATGGGAAAATATAAAAAACTATATATAATTATATGAATAATTCCATGGGTGTCAAGAAAATACAAACCTTTCTTGGCCTTTTGGCTAAAATCAAAGTGTAGTATCAGTTCTTTCATTTTTCCACTGAAACCAAGTAGTGTCTGTTCCCTCCTTTCAACATGATCAAAATGGAATAGTCCATTATTTATGCAGTTGTGTGAACTAATGAAGGGAGTAACAAGCACAATGAAGGCTTGGAAAATTTGATACTCACAAGACATATTGAAGGCAACAAGAACAAAAGAAAGCAGTGCATAACCTATCTATTAATTTTGTGTAAATGGTTGACAGAACAGGAATTAGTAGAAATAGCAAAAAGACAGGTTTTACTAAGGACAGGACATAATGGAGAACCATGATCATTCATATTCTGAATGAACAAGGCATATAGAAGAAGAAGGTTGACTACTTTCCAATTTAATTGTGCATTGCAGTGACAAGAAGGATAAATAAAATTAATATGTAAAAGAATAAAACTAATTTATTCAGGTAGATGGGATTTTGTGTTTATATGTTATTTTATATGTTTATATGCTATATGTTTTTAAAGCCTTATATATAATGGATTTATTTATAAATAAGAATTTATGTTGTATATATAATCTGCATAATACAATTGGTACCAACAAAATAAGTTATCAATATTTTTTAATAAAGATACATTTTATAAACATACAATATGGGCCTTCACCCAACTTTTCTCCAACTGACCAATACGGTATCACCATTCTTCTTCATGTCAGTGTGCACCAAAACTGGGAGGAGCCAATTGCAAACTCACAAAGAAACAAAAGATGATGTCTCAAACCCTGTTTCCAGTATATTTGTGTATTTATTCGGGGATTTTCTGATAAAATACAAAAAAAAAATGGCCATTAAAAGAGTGATAAGTAAACTCCTCTAATATTTATAAACATCCTGTACATTAATAGCACGGTTATTTCTGTGGATCCCTTCATTAGTTTTTCTAAAAATCTATATATAAAATTCTGTTAGTACATCTGTCCATCACACCCTCTGAAATACCCATACATTGACTGATCAAAACCAAATTTTGGGGAGAAGTGCAAACAGGTAAGCGGGTACAAACTAGTTAGTTTTACTAGAGTGCATAGTTTAGTACAATAAATTTTCATTAATTTTTTTTGGAAAAATTACGAATTTTATTATTTAACATACAAAATATTCCCACTATTTTAAAACAAATTTAATGATTAAAATAACAAATACTTATTTAATAAAAATGCAATATTGTTTTTTGCATATCTATTCTTTAGACTTATATTTATACAAGAATCCAGTTTCCACTTCACCCTGCATTTGCAAGAACTATAAAAACAAATCACAAAAGTTAAAATTTGGCTTCAGAAAGAATTATTTACATATGGACAGTTGTATGGTTCATGCTCAAGAGTAAGAAACCCTAGGAATTTATTCTTCACTGTTAAAAAGGAAAAAAATAAATTTTCTTAAAAATATTGTTTACTATGAAGTCCTATAAAATTAAAGAAATTAGTAAACTGCAAAGTAGGTTCTTTTGTCAAAGTATTTTTCCAAACAAATCAGCTTATTCAAATTTTATCGATTGGTTTGCGAAATTGAACTAAATGTAGAGTTTGTAAATTTTGACAAAAATGTTAATGATAACTTCAACAATACTAAATACTGTGAAGATTTCAATATGCTGATGTGTTTTGCAAAAAATTCTAGTTAGAGAAAAATTCTAATAATCTCTATCTATAAAAAGCAGGATGTGTGTGTGTGTAACGAATGCACGGCTGCAATTTTTGACGGATTTGCACCAAAATTTACATGCACATGCTCCAAGTTAGAGGGAAGGCCAAGACCAACATTGCATTTCCCAACTCCCATCAATAGTGGAAATAATCGATTTTTTCATGCTTCTATGGCAGTTTTCATGTAGTTTGCGACCATTTTCTGCTGGCCAGAGTGAGAGCCTATAGCTGGGTGCCACAAATAGGCAGGAAGATTCTATTGGCCAGCGTGAGAGCGAACAGCTGACTGACACAAATGTTAACTAGCATGCAAAAAAAAAAATCGATAGCTGCATTCGTCACAAGTGGGAAAAATTTAAATCTGCATGGCACTTTACTCCAATTGGCTCATTTGCTTGCTTAAACTCAACGTTGATCCTGATTCCGCAGAACTGGGTTGGGTGTGAAAAAGTATTTGTTGTTAACATTCTTTTTTCATTTGGTTTTTCCAGTTACGAGTCCTTTTTTAAAGCTGATCGTTTTGTGTTCATTTTGTTTATTTCTTTTTTTGTAACAGATTTAATGTTTAGTATAGAGCTTAGAAAAAATTCACAGCGTGAGATAGGCAAGAAGTAAGGCATGTAGCAACATTAGCACGGCAAAGGGTACTCCTTTAAAGGCAAGGAAGGGCAAAAATATTTTAAGTCAAGTGATAGTGAATGCTGTATGAGTCGTACAATTTTTGAATCAAGCATGGGCAATGCCGGGCCATGCTGCTAGTGGAAACATAAAGGACAGTTATATATAAAATCAGAAAGTGTCAGTTGAAATTTCTGGAACACAATGAGAAAAGAAGGCCTGGAAAATTTGACATGCACAAGACATTGAACACAGGAAAGACAGGAAATGTTGTGAGTAACATCCCTAACAAGCTTGTGCAAATGGATGGTAGAACAGAAAGTGGGTGAGATAGTAAAGAACAAATCTTGCTGAGAGCTACGAAAGATAGTAGGTTTTGGAGAGCCTTGATCACGCATGTGTCTAAGAGATACAGCATATAGAAAAAAAAGAAGTATATAAAATACACTGTATTATGGGGGAAAGGAATGAATTTAAATATTTTTAAATGTGAAGGCTTATATACTAAGCCAGTCTTTATCTAATTATAGGAAATCTAGGATTGTTGATTTTTTTTTTTTTTTACAGTGATCTTCACCCTGTACAAGGCCAGGGAGCAACTTGCTGTAGAGGGTTACAGAGTAAGGAGCACAGTTAATATGTGGGAAAGATAACAGTTAACTCTAAACTTGAATGGGTTAAGATTGTTGTGATCGTGAAGAACACATTGGTTTCACAGAGCAGTGGTTTAGGGGAAGAAGCTGCTCAAGTGGAACTTACTTTTCGCCAGTGCAATATAGAAGGAACAAGGGTGGTTTGCTACAATGTGCCTAGCATGGTGGGTGTCATAGCCATAAAGGTTAGAAGTGGTGGAACTAAGGAAAATAATTTTTTTATTGGTTTGTTACAGTGGATAAAAATTATTTTAAATTCTATTTCTGTGTAATATTAGGCTGGTGCAAAAATAATGTCGTTTTCTCACATATGTCACTATGTGAGAAAACGACATTATTTTTGCAACAACCTAATACTAGTGTAAAACTAAAGAGATTTTTTTTTTTTGTTTTCTTTTTTACTTTACCAACTCCAACTTGTTTTCTATTTGTAAAAGGTTTATTACTTAAATATAGGTAAGAGTTGTGCAATAAAATTTTTATCCTATTAAATGTTAACTGATCACTTTGACCATTGTTTTGTGTTGTTGTTATCTAATGACAGGTTAAAGGTTGATTGTTGTTTGTTAGTAAAAGTCTCACTGTTGGTTGGTCACCGATATTAAACATGTAATACAGTGGCATGTTTGCTGTAATATTTCTAGAAAAGGTGACATTTGAATTTGTATCAGTAAAACACAAGTGGATGTGCAGGTTGGGTAAAGGAAAGTATAATCGGTAAACGTAGTTCAAATTCCAGGTTAGTCTGTCTGTTGTGTTCACTTCCATACAAATGTCTCTTCTCCCCACCAGTTATGAGCTAAATAGCAGTGACGATTAGGTTCTCTAGCCTTAGGTGATAATCACTTTAAGAGAAAGAAAAATTCTGTATTAAAACTTAAGAGAAGGTAACTGGAAACCACTCCACCATCTTCCCCAAGAAGTCATTGCAATTCACAAACCAACACTTTTACCCACTAGACCATTGTCTCATAGATTAAATAAAAGGTTCAGTCCCTGTGGGTTACCCAGATTGATATAAACAACAGAGGGTACAACAGCTGAAATGTTGGGATAAAAACAACAAAGATGAGGATAATAGTTCAAATATAAATAGTGTAAATAGTTAAAAACTGTTCAAGATAGAAGCACATAATTTTTAATTTTTTTGATGCAAAAAATAGCATTTGAACAGAACAGAAGGTATTCAAAAATTTGGTTGATTTGAATAGATTGATCAGACTGTTTCCCTTGTGTTTCATCAACTTTTCAAAAAAATCCCTTGAAATTAGTCCACCAGAAAGTAAGAAACCTCATTTTTTTCTTTCTTTGAAGAAGTTATTGTACCAAAGTATCCAAATACGTTTGGGCAAGTATTTTTGCATGCATTTATGCATGTACAGACCTACATATGTGCACTTATGCACATCACATGTACACAGACACACACACATATCACATCCACCCACACATCACACAAAATATTTATTTAATTCTTGATTAATACAGGTTTGATTAAAAGTCACATATTAAATTTTGTTTTACCTGATTCTTCTTTCTGCGCAAGTAAACAGTAATCACACCAAATAATGCACTTTCTCTCAGATACACTAGACTTATGACCATATCACATTGAAATACTGGTTCCCATACGATCACTGGAGTTAAGCAACACTGAGCCGGGTCAGGACCCAGACGGGTGATCGCTTGGAATGCCAGATGCCATCAGATGCATTTCTAGTCACTCACTACTCTATTGCTATTTCCATAGCAAATGTTCAGAGGAGCTACATAGTTCACTAGTTCAGGCCTTCACAGCTAGGACTTACTATGCCATGTACACAGCGTCACCTCATCTTCATTCCCTTCATATTACTTTAGGCTTACAGCTGCATCTTATTGAAACACCATTTCCCATACAATCACTGAAGTTAAGCAACATTGTGTCTGGTTAGTACCTAGATGGGTGACTACTTGGGAATACCAGGTGCTATAAGCTTGAATGTGTGGGTGGTGTAATTGATAATGGATTGGAATTGGAAATCAGAAAGCCAAGTTCCAATTCCAATTGGGTTTATTATATTAACTTACATGCAAATACCCTTGCAAAAAATATGAATCCAACTTTTTTCCCACCTCCAGCTATGGGTTAATAAGTAGGACTAGTATCAGTAAATCATTATTATTTGCAAAAAATTCTAAAATATTTTTTGGCTTTAAATAACCTGCAAAAGGTTGATAAGCCATAAACAAATAATTCAATCAAAACCCATTGTTGAAGTATAGACCACAGGTTGGCTCTGCTGGTGTTGAAAAAATACAAATATGATTGAGGAAGCATTTGCAACAAGGATTAGCTAGCTACCTTAGCAGACAGGTGTATTAGGATATGAGCAAGTAGCCATATAAGTGAACATAGGTCAGTGGTTATTGTGAGAACTGCCCATGAGTTTTTGATTTGGCTATTTCTTTAAATATTTTCAAAATCCAAGACCTTAATGATTGGGGAGAAAATAAACTATTAACATTGTATGTAGACATTTTTTGAATGTACCCTTTCTTGTAACATTTTTTTTATTACAAAAGTATTTAATTAACTTGTAGGTCAATGTTAAGTAACATGCATAAACATATTCCTAGAACACTCTCCGTGCATATGTGAATGTGTGTGTGAGAGAGAGAGAGAGAAAGAAAGAAAAAGAGAGAGAGAATAAGTTTGGTTTTATTGGAAAGAGATTTTTATATTGTTTTTGTTTGTTCAAGATATTTTTCAAAGCAATAATCCAAATATCTAGTTTTTTATTATATTATTATAGGGCATTGTTTATTACTTTGAATTGTTTCTGTGAAAGTTGTTTTTTGGCTTTAGGGATTTGGCCATTTTTTTTCTTTTTACTTGTTTTTAAACCGTGCATTCTTGAAACGAATTGACCAGCTAGGAGTAAATCAAACAGTAATTTTAACAAGTTTGGTCTTGTCCGCAAACACCTGGTGACCACCTCTTAAGTATAATTGATTCTTCATAACCCACTAGATGACACATACCTTGTGTGTATATCTCATTTAAAAATAAACTGACTATTTAAAAAATTTTTTTTTAAATATCTTTAAAATATTGTAATTAATTTTTTTTTTTTTTTCTAAAATAAACCTGAATTTGCCCAGTTTTTGAAATGCTTCAATTAGATTTTTATTGTTCAAGTTTAATATTTTAGATTTTACACTAATGAGACTGATCACAATTTTTACATAAAAAATGCTACTCTGATCAAAGGAGAAAACAATTCACTATGACCTAAATGATTATAGAGTGTCTTGATTGCAAGGTCATTTACAGTAAATTAGCACCCTAGCTCTTACAGTATTTCATAATTCCTGGCAGGACTTCTATTATCACAGTGTGGGATACCTACTAACAAAAGTGATGGAAATAAAAAGTAAAAGATTCTAAATGAATTCAGCTAGATAAAAAAAAAAAAAAAAAAAAAAAATCCCCAGCCCCCTTGTTCGTGTGCATGTGTAGTCACACCAACATAATAAATTTAGTCCAATGAAGTCCTGAAGAAGGAAACACCTCACAAGTAAACTATACCCCTTTGTCATAAAATCTCGCCAATATTGTTCTTGATATATAAAAATATATATCATATACATATATATATTATACATATATTATTATATATATATTATTATATATATATATTATTATAAATATATATATATATTATTATTATTATATACACATAATAATGGAGTCTCCTGTCGGTTTCGACGTATGAGGATCTGACAGCTTAATGAGGCCACATATGGAGCAAGTGTGAGGATTGTGAGATGAGATCACTGTTAGAGTGGCTGACCTTTTAGTTCTTGCTCTCACCTCTTGAAGATGATTCAGACAAGCAATATATATGTATATATTGTTATCTCATTACACTCTAAATAAAATAACCACATCTATTTATGGTAAAGTTTCTTTAATTAAAAAACCATTGATATAATCATGCAATTTTGTTTTAAAAGAAATATTTACTGTGATTTATAATTAGTTTAATTTAAAATAGAGTTGAATAGGGAGAAAGAAGATTGTGTAGTGCCAATCTTCCAAATGAAGATCAGTGGTAGAAGAAGGTTCTGAAAGGATTCTTGGCAGAACCTGCTTTTCAAAATCAATACTTCAATGACCCAGCATTAGAATGTTTTATTCATTTATTTAAAAGTTTGATTGGGCACCTCAAGGTGGTGTAATGGTTACCAAGATTCTCTCACTAGAAAAATTATGACTGAGTAGTGAGTTTGATCCTTACTAGGTGCTCCATACTTTTGGCCTTGTACCACTTCTAAGCTACACTTGGAAAATCACTATTTAAAAATTTGATTGATTGATTTGTTTTTTTATGGCTTATCAATCTTTTGCAAGTTATTTCAAACCAGAAAATATTTTCAGATTGAAAGAATTTTTTGCAGATAATAATGATTTTACTGATACAAGTACTACTACTTAACCCATAGCTGGGGGAAGAAGAGGTGGATTCATACTTTTCCCAAGGGTATTTGCATATAAATGAATATAATGAACCTGACTGGAATTGGAACTCAGTTCTCTGATTTCCAAGCTGCTATCCATTACACCACCTTCACCTGGTATTCCCAAGCAGTCACAAGTACAAAATGAATAATGGTTGTGAAATAACTTGAACACTCATCACTGATACAAGTCGGAAATACACCAGCTTTTAGACATGAAACAGGCTCTGTTTATAGCTTAACACAAATATTTTTTTCAGCCAGGTTTAATATAGGATATAAAATAATAAAAGGTTGATAAAAAGAAAGTTTAATTGTAGATAACTGTTACTTTCATTAACTTTAAAGTTGGTAATGTTTTGTTTGTTTTTTCTGATGAGTACATGTGTACACACTTTTATAAGAAAGATTTCTTTTGCTGTTGTCACAAGTGCTTCCCATATGATACTCCACCTTGAATTCCTGACAAAGCTTCATCTATCTATCTATCTATCTATCTATCTATCTATCTATCTATCTATCTATTTATCTATCTATCTAAGTCTGTTCATTATCTATCTGTCTATCTATCTATCTATCTATTAGGTTGGTGCAAAAATAATGACATAATAATGTTGTTTTTTGACGTATTTTTTAATGTCAAAAAACGACATTATTACATCATTATTTTGCACCAACCTAATATCTATCTGTTTGTCTCTATCTATTTCCCATTTTGTGTGTCTGTTTAATTTTCTATTTCAATCTGTTCTTAATCTATCTATCTATCTATCTATCTATCTATCTATCTATCTATTTGCCTGGTGCCTTGTAGCACATAAGGTCTCCATAGAATATTTCTGCTCTACACTGTCCACAGCTGCTGCATGTGCCTGACTCCAAGATCAAGCTATTACTTCTGTCTCTTTATCCATAGTCTTTTACCATGTTGTTCTTGGTTCTTTTCTTTCAGATTAGTACCATGTTGCAGTCATTGTTTGAGTTTTACCATAAAGTTGGGACCATGAACCTTCTTCACTGTACCATGACATTAAGGGGTTTCAACGAGGCACTCTAGAGCAGTTTTGCCATGCTCACATGGTCTTTCCATCCAATCTTGAGGATCATTCTTAAGCTCTTGTTATGAAATTGTTCAATAAACTTGTTATCTCCTTGATTCAATTGGCTTATGACCCTGTTACATTGAAACACCAGTTCTCATACAGTCACCAAAGTTAAGCAACATTGAGCCTGGTCAGTATTTAGAAGGGTAACTGTTTGGGAATGCCGGGTGCTGTAAGCTTGGATCTGCAGATGGCATAATGGATAGTGGCTCAGTGTTGGAAATCAGAGAGCAGAGTTTGAATTCCAGTCATGTTCGTTATATTCACTTACATGCAGATACCCGTGGGAAAGGTATGGCGATTTTCTAAGTGTAACTTAGATGTGGCACAAAGCCAAAAGTATTGGACACCTAGTGAGGATTGAACTCATTGTTCAGTTATTAACTGCATATGGTTGTTTGCAAATGGAATCAACCACTATGTAACTTTATAAATTGTACTTATGGTACTATTTTGACTTTCTTTGATATTATTTTCATCTTACCTTTAGTTTATATATAACTGAGAGATGGTCACTTCCACAGTTAGCACTTGGGTGTATTTTTGAGGGCAAAATTGTTGTTTCCAAATCATTTGTTGATGATCAAATAGTCTGTCTGGTTCTTGGTGTTTTTTTTTCCTGATCTTTTCCATGTCCATAAATATCCTAGTTGTTCTTACCACATAGAATTGAACAAAGGAGAATCCAATAGGTATCATATCTACCACATTGTATGATCCATGTCTATAGTTACCAATAATTTCTCTATCCTCTTTCTTTTGAATCTTAGCCCCCCCCGGTGATGATGATGATGATGATATTTCTTTGTGACCTACACTGAGATTTGTCATTTTCTAGTGTGTCACAAAACATATCTATTTCTATGGTGTTTCTGATGTAGGTGCATACACCACTATGATTGTCATATTAAATGGATTACCTTTCAGTTTCACCAGAAGAATTCTGTCTGATAGATGCCAATGCCTTAAAATTTACTCTCTTTTGTCTTTGTCCAATATTAATCCAAGCCATCTTTCACTCTTCTTTCCTCCTTAGTATATAATTATAATTCAGTGATTATCATTTAAAAAAATCCTTATTCTTCTTCCATCTTGCTTGACATACTCCTAGAATATTAATCTTCAGCTATCCCATCTTTTGTTTCCACATTGTTTTTAACATTCTGACATTCCATGCTGCCTCTGTGATTCTCCCACCTTAATTACAGGTACTTAATGGAAGGTGGCTAGGCAACACCTGCCACACATGTTCATACTGAGCAAGGAATCCGTTTAGAGTGAGCTGACCATCTTTACACCGTCATGTGAACTACAAATTAACATGTTTTTGGTAGGGATTATGAAGTGTGTCCCTATTGCCTTCTCAACAGTGTTTTTATTAAGACACTGTCACCAGTTAACTATGATTCACTCACCTTTTGTTAGGTATTATATTTCATACCAAGTTGCTAACTACTAAAGTCACTTTAGCCTCTGGATATCTGATCAAAATTGATTAGATACATTTTTAATCAGTTTAAGGGTGATATATATTATATGTTGACTTTGAAAAAAAGTTTTCGGTGGATTTTCTATGACTTGATATCTCTCCTCTCCACACACATCATTTTTTTTGTTTATTTTTATTAAAATTTTTTTAATCATTCCATTCAAGGCAATAAAGCTACTAAGATAATTCATTGTGAAAGAATAAGAGAAAAAAAAACATTATTAACATTTAACACACTGCATTATTAATATTACTTCCCTTTCCACTGCATTCTTTTTCAAGGCTTCTCAATTGCAGTATCCTTATTGTTAATTTCACTCAAAATTTCTGTTCCCATAACAGGATATGGCAAAACAACTATGCAATTTAAACAAATTTATATTTAGTGATCAGAGTCACATTCAGTGGCATGATAAGCTTTTTGCACATTAAATGAAGGCGCATACAGAGTGATAAAGGTTAAGGAGAGAGAACAATAAAAGAACAAGAATTAAGACAGAAGATATTGATTGACATTGAATTTAAATTTTTTTTTGATATTTAGTTATGATGGCAGGTTTTCATAAACTTTTCATAATTTAGTATTTCATTTCTGAGATGAGTAATTATCAATATTCTTGTATTATTTCAAACTATTTTTCTCATCTTGGATGACATAGATATTATTATAGACAACATTTCAACCAAGTACCCTCTGGTTATCATCATACTATTTATCTCCCTTTCACTTTGGAAGCTGTCACAATTTGCAAAGTAAAACCAAGGGGAATTAATTCACAATAAAGAGAATGTTTACAGTGAAAGTTTATCATAAAACTAGTTGCATTAAATATAAAGCCAGTGTGTTCCATGTGTTACCATTTACTTTGTAGGTACAATCAACATTTTTTATTTTAAATCAGTCACCCCAAGTAAGGTGATAATGCTACTAAAACACAAAGTTACTGGGAGTGAAAGGGAATGAGAAGACTTTATTTATTGGAAACTCAATCCTAAACAAAACATCAGCTGTCCTCTCTTGGGTTTGAACTTAAATTTATATCAATAAGATGACTTTCAGAAAGTAAAAATTACTAAAAGAAAGAAAGGAAAACTTTACTAAGCTTCGTACATATTTAAGTTTGAAATAAACAGACTGAAATGATTAGATTTTTTGGAAAAGACTTCACTAATAACATCTTTATTCTTTTATTAAATATTCTGGAAATTTTCACCAATTTCTTTAAATTTAAGCTGCAAGAATTTTAGGACAAAAAGTTAAAAAAAAACAAAACAATTCTTGTTCATAGCTTGGGTGAGAAGAGATGGATTCATACATTTCCCAAGGGTATTAGCATGCAAGTGAATGTAATGAACTTGACTGGAATTCAAACTCGGCTCTCTGATTCATCAATCTGGGCCACTATACATTACTCTCCACCATGCCTCCTGGCACAACAACAAAAAACTATTAAAGGCAGATACGATTATAGCGATGTCAAGAAGAAAACATATCTTTTGACGTAATGTTTTTATTGCCTAGTCCGAACATAAACTTTGCCAAAAAACAGTTTGCACAATCTTAATAAAAATATCATCTTATTTCTTTATGCAAGAAGTTTTTCCATAAAGCAATATTTGGCATTGACAATGTTTAACAGCACAGGAAAAATGGAGACAAATGCTTGCTAAGTTAGTTTGTACTCATTTAGCAGGAACACTCTTGGGAAAGGCATCGTTCCTAATGAGAACCCCAAGTTAATCACCTAGGGTTCTATCAATTTGTTTGGACAGCACCTTCCATTTAACCTTTATTACTCTGTGACTTTATTTGCAATGCAAAAAGTTTATCCTGCCACTGAAGATGACTCTGATCCCTGTATGTTTGAATTTCATAGTTGTGTTGTCATATCCTGCTATGGCAACAGAAAACAACTTTGAGTGAAATTAACAATAAGGAAACTGCAATTGAGAAGCCTTGAAAAAGAAAGAATGCAGTGGAAAGGGAATTAATATTAATAATGCAGGGTGCTAAAGGTTAAGACTGCAATCTTTTATTGCAAGTAAAAATAAATGAGGTTAATTATTATTGAGCAACAGAAGCCGCTCTAACTGTGAATATTTCATAATTTCAAATATTATTAGCTCATAAGTAATATTACAAACCATGTTTTATTATTATTATTATTTTAGAAGAATATGTAGGTAAGTTTGGAAAAAGCTACGTTGATGTAACCATTAAAATGCAACATATTGATGCCTCGAAAATGTATGTGTCATTTGACAGGCAAACAACTGTTTTTTTTTTTTTTTATGCATTGTGAATTGAAAACATTTTCCATGAAACAAATCAATAATATTTAGAGAAAGGAAACACCTGCTCACTTATTACTTTAACCTACTTTCCCCACCTGGCTATTTTACCTAACAAAAGATGTTGATTATAAAACTGTATATAAAATGCAATACAAGTAGATATTCTCAAGACTGACTTAACCTCATTTTGTGGCTGGATATTTAAATTTTTTTTATATGTGGTTTAATTATACTAAAGTTTCTTTTGCACTTGCATTCTCACCTAGGTTGTTTTGGTCAGTATATCTTCAAGCCTTGTTATGATACATATCATATTTGACACCATTCAAGAAATATTGATTAGAGCGTTTTATTTATTTATTTATTTTTTTGCTTAGGTTTTATTTTCACATGATTCTTCAGGACTTGCATTCTCATCTTGTTTATTTTGGTCAGTATATCTTTAAGCCTTGTTTAGATACTTATCATATCTGATACCATTCAAGAAATGTTGATTAGAAGGATTTATTTTTTATATGATGTTTTATTTTTACACATTCAAGAAATGTTGAGCGGAAGATTTTATTTTTGAGATAGAGTTTTATTATTATTATTATTTTTATTTTCTTTGATTTCTGGCATTTACACATTTCTTTCCAGGTCCCACCCAGTGACCTAAGGTTAGAAATGGCATCATGACACTTTCCACTGACAAAAAAAAAATATATATATTACATAGATAAAGCCCTTCGTAAAGTGTGGGCTGTACTTGTCAGAACAATTTTTTGTATCTCTTTGAGGCATGGACTTCCAGGAATCCCTTCAATTAGTCTACTGGAATCTTTTCCAACCAGTCCTAGAGCTCCAGCTATTATTATTATTATTATTATTATTATTATTATTATTATTATTATACTGTGATTCTTTCAAACTTGCATTCTCACCTTGGTTATTTTTGATTACTATATCTTTGTTTTGGTTAGTATATCTAAGCTTTGTTTGGATGTTTGTCCTTTCTTGTACCATTCAGGATATGTTCAGTAGAAGATTTTATTTTTGAAATAGAGTTTTATTATTATACTATGCTTACTTTCTTTGATTTTGTCACTGTATCTTCTATCCATTTTCAGGTGTTTTCATATCTAATAACATTCAGGAAATGCATACTAGAACATTTTACTTTTGAGATAGACTATTCTATTATAGTATCATTCAAAGATGAAACCTCTTTTTTTTTCTACATAGAGTTTCCTGCAGAAATGTGTATTTGGTTGGAGATTAAGTAGTATATTCGTATATAATGTGAGAAATATAGCATCAGAATTAAGAAAAGTGTCCTGACTGTTATATAATATCAGTCTTCTTCATGGCAGTGAATGTTGAAGAAAAGACTTGAATCAACAGAAATATGGTTCTACAGAAGGATGTAAGCAACGACAAAATTTTAGAGTAAAGGAAAACAAAAAGTACACTTATACTTAATATCAGGAAGAGATAGTTGAAATTTCTAGGGCATATAATGAGGAAAGAGGGCTTGGAAAATTTGATACTCACAGGACAGATCGAAGGCAAACAGGACAGGAAAAAACACATAACCTATCTAGAGAGCTTGTGTAAATGAATGGCAGAAGAGGGTTTAGGAGAGATAACAAGAAGACAAAATTTATTACAAACTACAAAGAACAGAAAATAGTGGAGAGCCATGATCGCCAGTGTCCTGAAGGAGTACAGTACATAGAAGAAGACAGCATTTTGACAATGTTCTTTCCTTTTATTAATAAAGTAACAGCTTTGTACAAGGGTTGCCACTTATTAACAGTTATTGTCATCTATTTCAGTAAGTATTAATGATATTTGTGTGTAACAGAAAATTTGATTGAAGTTCAAAAGTTAAGGTCATATTGACATGAGTATAATGTCTTAATAATGTTGTTTGTTTCTATCAACAAAGCAGAGTCACAGTATCGTATTTCTCTGGTAGTATAGGGAAAAATAATACTGTAAATGTATTGCTAATGATTTTACAATAGAAATGTATTGAAAATCAGGAAGAAAGGATTTAATGCAAGCCTTACTGATAGAATAGGGTTATTATAAGAGAAACTGCTGAAAAGTTAATGGTCTCATCAAGAAGGGATTTAAGAAATATTTGATGTTTGGCTAGATTTTAGAAGTTTCACTTGGCCAAAGAAGTTTTTAGCATTCTTTCAAGTACACTATTTACATTGTTTGGACTGTGGTTCCCAAGTTTCATCAATTCTTCAGGTGATATGTATGTTGGAATTTTTAATCAAATCCAGGCACATGGAACTAGAAAAATCTATCCTGGTGGACGAAATAAAGGGTTTGGTTTGAAATTCCAATGTATATAACCTGAGGAATGCCAGAGTGTACATCGGCTGAAATGTTATGAATATAACAATAAAGATGAGGACAACAGTTTGACCAATGTAAATATTGTAAATAGTTACAATATCTCATCTCAGAAATATAAACAGATAACCCCTCATGTATAATGTAAATACACTGCTAATGATTTTTCCTTGTATAGAAATGCATTAAAATCAATAATGAAATTATCATTAGCCAGGAATTAAAGCAAGCATTACTGATAGAAAATGGCTATTATATTCTTGTTTAGACAATTGAACTTATTTCTCTTCATATTGTTACTACAGTGCTTTGGTTGATTCAATCTACAGGCTGCTTGAGGTGCATAATTGTAAAGAAAAACTTTTTTTTAAATTTTGACACAGATGCTTGTAGAATGGATTGATCAAAAAGTTGTAATAATGACATCAATTGCACAAAAAACAAAGCTTGGAATATTAAAGTTATAGACAATAGTTTGCATGATTATTTTTTTTATATCAGTGTTTTACAGTATAAATGTGTTGAAAATTATAAAGAAAGGGACTGTCATTGGTCAGGAATTAATACAAGTATTACTGTTTAGGGTTATATTCATTATTTCCTTCATTTCCTTCACTCCAATACCTGCTGGTGTCAACAGAATTCTGGATAATCACTCTCCAGTGGAACTAACCATATATATATATATATATATATATATATATATATATATATATATATATATATATAGTAAATTCATATATATTGTATACTAGCAGTAGAGCCTGGCATTGCCTAGGGATATAACAGTAAGAGATAGATCAAGTATCGACCATCATAAAGACTGAAAAATAAAATTGACAAAGATTATTGTTTACGCTTGACGGACATGCATGTCTTAATTATTTTTTTTTTTTTTTGACAAATTGGTCAAACCCAAACTCAAACAAAAACATTGTTTTCAATCATTATGAGTCTACCGATTGAATAGAATTTTATTATAAATAATTGTCTTGTAAATGGAATTTTTTAAGCATTCTGAATGTAAAAATAAAGAAAAAAGTGTGCAAGACAATATGAAACACTACCTGCCAAAAAAAAAAAGTGAAGTTTTGTTGAAATTGGTTGAAAAATGTAGGAAATCCGATCCCATATATAAACGAACACATACACACACACAACCTGGGTTTTAATATAGTATAATTTGATATGAGCTGTCCCCCTTTCATTCTCGTGATGCCTCTTAATTGTGTTTTCAAATTGATTTCGTGCAAAAACAATTGTGTTTTTCCAATTTTTGGTGCTGTTAGAATAACCGCAAGGTAATTTTACGTAGTCCTGTGAAGTTTTGTTGAAATCGGTTGAAAAATGTAGGAAATCTGATCCAATATATAAACGTACAGATACACACGCACACAATCTGTGTTTTATAATAAGTAAGATGTATAATGTATATTCATAAATTTGTTCTTTTGAGTAAATTTTCTATTTGATTATCAGATAAAATGTATTATGAGCTTGAATGAAATTCCAATGAAAAAAATTTATTTCGGCCTCTAAAAGAACTTTATTTAAATAAAGTAGTGTTCTTGTATGTAAATAAAAATGTCAATGCTGGTTATAATTATTCATTGAGGGGAAGCACTGAAGAAGTAGGGACGCTAAATTTTTAATTAAATTTTTGGTGTCTGACATGTTTAGACTCACAGCTCAGCTGATCTCATTCAATCTCCTAATGCTTTTGTTTTTATCACTGTCCTGTTGTCGTAGTATGTGATAAAGGAAAACAAAAGCATTGAGAAAGTGAATAAGATCAGCTGAAGTGGGTTTCTAAATATGTTGGATGCCAAAAATTTTTAAATTTTAAACTTTAGTGTCCTTACATCTTCTGCATTTCTCCATGGTGCATAATTATGACTGATGTTTTACATTTATATTGCCCACTCTCCCTGTAATTCCATCATTATGAACATTACTTTAGTCGGAAGAAGTCCTTTTAGAGAATGAAACATGTCACATGGAATTCTTTCTCTCTTGTCAACCTATTACCCAACATTGTTCTGATATATCAAAATTTACATATCATATTCTCTAATATTTGACAAAGTAAAAAATAAATCAATGAAACAAAGACTTATATTTGTGTTACAAATTATCTGAAGCAAGAAATAGTAATGGTAAAATTAATGTTAGTGGGAATGGTAAAATTAATGGCAATGGTAAAATTAATGGCAATGGTAAAATTAATGGCAATGGTAAAATTAATGGCAATGGTAAAATTAGGTGGTTCTATACAGGAAACATTTAGTATTCTTTGACCGAGCATCACTGTCAGTTAAAATTTATAAAATCTTTTTCTTAAAACAGTTTTTCAGGTAATTAGACTTTACAAATATACTATTTGTTTTATAATCTTTTCTAATATTGGTGTAATTTTTCCATTTTGCTTTGGTAGTGTGGGAAGTTAACATCTATATATATATATATATATATATATATATATATATATATATATATATACAATATATAATATACATTCCTATAGATAGGAAAATAAATATCAGTGCATTCCTATGGTAAAGCTAAAAGTGAAATTAGCCATTTCCATACAGGAAATATTTGAGATTCATTGACAAAAGAGTTAATGCTACAGTCAGTTGAAATGTATAAAACCCTTCTCTTAAAACAGACTTTCAGAAAAATAAGTTTCTTAAGTTCAGTAAATGTTATTTCTTTCTCATACTGATGGCAATTTCCTTTCAAAGCTTTTGTTTAAGCTTGTGTGGTAAGTCAGTATCATGATTATATCATTATTATGGATCATTTAGATAATACCATTACTTCCACTTCTAGTTTAGTTAAATGTGCTATCCATTTTTGTTGTTGTTGTTGGAAGTTATCAAGTGATGGTTTTTATTATTTGGCAAACTTCTTAGGATTTTGTAGTGCCAGTCTATAGAGTCTGATGAAGGATTGTCTCCATTAAATCCTACAAGATTCATTCACTTGAAGCTGTTTTTAATCCTTGATCTGAGAAAATGGTTGTATTTATTGTTTAGAAATGTCTGAATGAGTTGGACAACATACATAATAGTCTTGATCCTATGAGGCTATTTAAAAACATGATTCAAGTTTTCAATCATTTCACCCCAAGCAAGGCGATAAAGCCACTAAATCACAAGGAGTTATTAAGAGTAAAAGAAACTTAGAAAATGTTACTGTGACAAAAGGCTAATGAAAAGAGCAGGATTCAAGGAGCCAGAAGATGACTATTGACATTGCAAATAAATTTTTGAAGATCCTAGTTGAGAGGAAAGTCTTGACAGACCTGTAATATAATTGATCCTAACCTGGCATCTTGACTTCAGTCACATTCTCACTGACATATGTTTTTTCTAGAAATATTTTCATGGCAATTACCCTGATAAGATTTCCTCCTTGGTGTCTCGACTGCATAAATTTAAGCATACTACTAGATTGGTAACTAGGTCTCACTGTTTTACTGTTGAACAAGCTATATGCAACTGGTTGTTCTATTCTAATAGCTTCTTTTCTCATACTTCCCTGTGGGATTCTCTTCTGATTTCTTGGTTCTCTATAATCTTCAAAAATTTAAATGCAATGTCAAGGCTTGCCTATTGTTTGGTTCAGACTCCTGTCCAATTTTTTGAATGGGAGTAAAGGTTTATATCTTGTTTCCTATTTAGGATTGGGTTTCCAGTTCCTTCTAGAGTCTTTTCATTCTCTTTCACTCCCTATATAACCACTGTGTCCTAGTGGCATTATTGTCTTGTTTGGGGTGAAATGATAAATAAAAAAAAGAGAGAAAAATCCCCAAGTGAGAACAGTGAGAGAAGAAAACTATTCGAATAGAACTTAGCAATTTCAGCAGTAAAATCAAAAACCTAGCTGCCAATCTAGTCGCTTTCAATTCATGACTGATTAGGTAGAAGTTTTTTCTGCAGTAGGTTGCTGTTTCTTTCTCCTGTAGTCTGGTTACCAACCGAGGCTATTGGGCTCAGACTGTCTTGTTATTCAACCCATAACTGGGGGAAAAGAAATGAATTTATACCTTTCTCAAGGGTTCCCAAGTGAATGCAACGAACCCAACTGGATTTCAAAGTTGGATATCCGATATCTCAATCTGAGTTGATATCCACAATGCCTGGCACTATGCTTAAATTCATGGAGTTGAGGTATTAAAGAGAAAAGCTCACCAGAACAATTATCATGAAAAATATTTTGGTTTTGTAGTATCTTAGTGTTGGGTAAAAGTACCTATAGTTTAACTTATCCGAAGTCCAATTTTTTTTATTTCTTCGACTAAATTTGTTATAACTGATCCACATTGTTCATTTCCTTGTGCAACATTGATCCATATAAATATAAAATGAGAGAGTGATCTGTCATTGGCAAGTCAAGATTCTGCTTTAAATCAAAGTATTTATGAACATTTGATAAGAAGCACAATTTTTTTTATGATGTTTGCAATATGAGAGGAGACAAATTTTATTGATTTAGTGTTAATGTGAAAGATTTTGGCTGGATGCTAAATCTCAGACAAGCAGTCTGAGTTGGGTTTATAAATTATTGTTAGAAGCAGACAACTGCTAGGAACATTCTGGCTTGTCTATGGAGAATTCAGAGGAAGGAGAGGAAAAGAATATTTGATGAACTCTAAATGGATATTTTACTCTAATTAAAAATGGTGAATCAGAATTGTACAAATTACATCCAGAAGATTCTTTGTCTGTTTAATAAATATTTGAACATTTTTTTTAATTATTATATGCCTTATTTAAACCAGCATGCACACCTTAATTGCAACATTTTGGTTGTTACTTGTCAGCTTTCTTCAGATGACTATCTTCTTTTGTCCTGAAGATCTTCTGAAGTTCATTGATATGATTTGTCCTTTCAGGATAGATCATGGCTCTCCACACCTTCCTATCCTCTGTACCTCTTAGTAATGTTTGTCTTTTCACCATCTCTCCCCAGTCCCTGTTTTGCCTTCATTTACACAAGCTTGTTAGGTAAGTTTATCATGGCTCTCCACAACTTCCTATCCTTTGTAACTCTTAGCAAAGTTTTTCTTTTTACTATCCCTCCCAACCCATTCCCAGTTTTGCCACACAGTTACACAAGCTTGTTGGGTAAGTTGATCATGACTCTCCACAACTTCCTATTCTTTGTAGCTCTTAATAATGTTTGCCTTTTCACCATCTCTCCTAGTCCCTGTTTTGCAATTCATTTACACAAACTCATTAGGTAGTTTACTCTCTGCTTTCCTCTGCCTCTCCTACCTTCAATATGTCCTGTCAGTATCAAATTCTCCAAGACCACTTTTCTCATGATTTGTCTCAGAAATTTCAGCTATTTCTTTCTGATTCTAAGTATATGCATCCATTTTCCTTAAAATTTCCTTTTACTCACATGTTCAGTCCATGGTATTCTCAGTATCCTTCTATATATCTCTGTTACCTCAAGTCTCTTCTTCATCTGTGAGGGTATTGCTTCCGCCACCTCACTATCACATAGAAGATTGATATTACATATCAATTCAGCATTTTTTCTTTGTTTTTAATGAAATTTTCATATGTTTTAATACTTTGCTGGAAGGTAACTTTTGCTATTCCAATGTGCTTTCAAATTTTGGTATCACATTTATCCTCTGTTAAAACATTTATCAGGTATTTAAATTTTCGTACTTCCTTGATTTTCTTATCTACAATTCATTGCCAGTTGAATAAATATTGAACATTTTTATTTTACTTTATTTTCTGCCTTAATTGAACTATGGTGTTCATCTTAATTGTTATAATCACAACATTTCTCTGTTTTACTCTTCAGCTGCCTTCTTCTTGTCTGTCATCATATTCACCAATTTTCACCAAATTTTGAACCAAACCCTTTTATGTCAGTGATTCTCAACCTATTTTGCCTGATGAACCCTTTTAATCATAAGTCAGGATATCATCCCCACCTTTCCAAGATTATCCGACTCAGAAAGTGTATTTCAAATAATATGCATGTATTACTGATTATTATTTTTTTTTCCCTATAAGTACGTATATATTTACATGGTTACACTTCAAGGATAAACTTAAATACAATTTAATTGCTGCAAAGAACCCTATAGAGGAGTTCGAACTTGCTGTTGAAAACCAAGCAAACTGGAGAAATACCTGCTACCGAGGTATAACTATTAGGTTGGTGCAAAAATAATATCGTTTTTTGATGTTAAAAAATACGTCAAAAAACGATATTATTTTTGCACCAACCTAATAACTTTGAAAAGAATCATCTCAACCATCTGAGAGAATTAAGAATTAACACCAAATCTCGGGCTAATACATCAGCCCATATGACGGTCAACCCTTCAGTATGCCTTTCATGTGGATTTGTTTGCAAATCCCGTGCAGGATTGTTGTCTCATACGAAACATAAACTGAACTGAAAGGCACTCATATGTCAAAAACGGCAAGGGAGTCCATCATTTACATGGATTATTTTTGTAGTGGCAAAAAACATGAACTCCCAGAAAGAAAACCCAACATGACCTCTCAGTTGTACAGGCCGATGCACATTGTGGGTTGTGCTGCCTTGGGGAGTTTGAAAGTTATCAAATCTGTGGCACCCCCAATTCCCCCTCCCCTTGAAACCCTTAAATTCCCCCCTAGGGTGGAACTCCCCACTGTTTGAGAACCCCTCCTTTATCAGATGTAAATTGTTCAATCCTTAAGATTACGTAGCAAAGATTCACACTCAGTTGTGAAAAAGGCACCAAATCATTCAAGCATGTTGGCTGAGGGAAACGGAAATAAAAAGAAATTACAAGCAGAAATGTGATGCCAGTTTTGAAACTTGTTACATCTGGGCTTCTATTGGCAGTTTTTCCATCTGGGCTTTTGCCACATATTCCTCATCAATAAAAACACAGGCAATCATGCAGATGGTGAGAAGAATTGGTGTCAGTATTAGTTATGTTCCCTTCAAATCCAGGAGAGTGATTCACTGTACCACTTTGGGTTAACACTCTTAGCTGACATGAATTGGAAAGACTATATTGAATCCATTGCTAGATCAGCTGCTAAGAAAGTTAGTTCACTGTGTTGTGTTAGACAATTTTTCTCTCCAGAGTCTATTTTTCATATCTATAAGTCTACCATTCATCCATACTTGGAATATTGCTGCCACATATGGTTCGGTGCTCCTGCTATTTATCTAGATCTCCTTAATAAAATCCAAAGAAGAATCAGCAATATTATTAGCCCTGATCTTGTGTCTCAGTCACTTTCCCACCACTGTAAGGTTGTCTCCCTTTGCCTTTTCTGTAAATACTTTCATGGTAATTGTTTGGATGAGCTCTTCACTATGGTGCCTAGACTTTTTGAATTTAAGCACATTACTAGATCGGTAACAAGATCTCATCAATTTACAGTGGAATTGGCTAGATGTAACCATATGTTCTCATGCTAACAGTTTCTTTTCTTGCACTTCTCAATTGTGGAACTCCCTTCTGGCTCCATGCTTTCCAGCCAACTTCAATCTTCAAAAATTTAAATGCAATGTCAATTGCTATCTACTGACTCCAGATTACTCTTCTTATGTTCATGCTCCTTAGCAATTGTTCCAGTTTCTAACTCTTCCACACCCAGTAACCCCTTGTGTCTCAGTGACTTTACTGCCTTGCTTGGGGTGAACTCAATTTATTAAAAAAAAAGTGTTTGTTCCAGTTGCTAGCTGTTTACTTTAGTTGAAAGTGCCACCTACCAATTACCCCTTGTGTACTTATGTTCAACCCCTTTAGTTGAAAGTGTCATCTACAAATTGCTCCTTGTGTATTTGTGTTTACCCCCCTTTAAGTGAAAGTGTTACGTTGTATTTATTTGCATTGCACCTCCTATTATTACGTCAACCTACAGATTGGTAGTCCTGAAAAGTCACATATTCTGATTCAGACAAATGGACAAGTGACACAAAGTTTAATAAGACTAAGGAGTTTTAACTGATAGGAGTTATCTCCCCATAACAAGAAAAACAGAATAACAACAATCTGCCTCTGTGGATTGAATAAAAAGTTTGATTCAAAATTCAGAGACAGTTACCTGAAGAACGTTACCTGATGAAGGCTGGAGATTTGAACAGCCAAAATTTTCTGATTATAACAACCAAGTTATATGTATAACAGTGAGAATTCTTTATCTAAAATCTTCAAATGAACCTATTCTTGCAATTTAACTTTATTAAAATAGTTAACACTGATTAATCTTATTCACTTATGTGTCGCTTGTCTGTTTTATCCACTGGACCAGTGTATGTGACTTTTGGTACTTTCCAGAATCATGGATTAAACCCACAATTGTCAGAGAACCAAATATATTTTAACCAATACTTTAATCCACTAGGCCATCTACTGAAAAATTACACTCTCTGGTTCAGTGAAAGAAACAGGCAAGTGACACAAAAGGGAATAAAATTAGTGAGTATGAAATGATAGGAGTTATCTCCCCTAATCACGGAAAGCGGAATGAGAACAACATGCAACTGTGAAGTGACTAGAAGATCCGATTTAAAATTCTGAGATAATTACAGAGTACAACAGACACCTGAAGAAGGCTGGGGGTTACAATAGCTGAAATATTATGGGTATAACAAACAAGATGCTGGTATGAATAACAAGTCATATAATAATGATAATTCCTGCTCAGTGTATATACTATGTTGCTATCCAGAACCTGGAATGTAGGAATGTTCATTTGACTATTGTTGCCAGTATTGACACCCATCAATGTATCATGTCTAACATGTGCTGCAATTCTCCAATATAACCATTCAGCCTTTCACAACCCCTCATGCTGACCCTCTCAAATGCCTCTAATTGAATAAAAAAAGGAGCATGTGTGTGTCTTCAGATGACAGCTGCTTGCACTGAACTCTTTCCCCAAACTGAACATTATCATAACATGCATCCCAGTCTAAAGCTAAGGATCATGGATTGAACCCACAATTGTCAGTGTTACTACATCACAAGAAAAGTTTGACGATTTTATCACAATATCTCTTACCTCTGATCATACAGTAATTAAGCAAAAAATTAGTCAAAAAAATTTCTAAATTATATATTCCGTCAGCATATATAGAGAGATTTTTATTAAAAATTTCTGAGTACAGCAAAAATATGATTTATATACAGGGCCATCCTGGGTATGACGATAAACTACATCTGCGTCCTGGGTAACACGATAAACTACATCCAACAGCAAGGCCTCTGATCAGAAGATTTTGAAAAGTGTGGAACCACCTCTTAATTGCTGGTGTTCCCAGGTCTATCCTGACCCGGGGTGGTAGCACCTGTTAGGGTCCCAAATGTGGGTAAATAGTTAGTCCCCAAATTGTGGTCAAAACACTATGTAAGTGTAAAAATTATTTTTTAATACCAGAAATACTTTGTAAAAAAAAAATCATTATCAGCAATACATTTTTGAAAAAAAGATATTACCAGTTATACATTTTTGATAAAAAAATATTACCAGAAGTAAAAATTTTGTCGGCATAAAATAACCCATTGAGATTGATATGCCGTAAAACAAACTAAACAAAAAGCTAACCGATATACAGGGAGTTTATAAAGCCTGTGTGCAGTTTTAAAATTAGTTTTTTAATCTGCAAAAATGATAAGAAAAAACAATTAAAAAAAAAAAGTTTGTTTTATTGTTCTGCAGGTGCTACACATTCTTCACTTAGACTTGGTCTGCCAGATTGTGTCTTATGATTGACAGAATCTGTTTCTTGAAACTTTTTTATCTATTTGGATATGGAATTCCTGCATGGTATTTCTTTATTAAAATGAGTTCTTGGCCATCTTTGGGCAGCAGTGCCAGATTTTAGCTCAGCCAATCAAAGAATGCAGTTTCCTTTCTCATCAAGTGAAGACGTCGGTCAATAACAATTCTGGAAAAAAACAAAAACAAAAAAACAAACTATTTTGAAGTTTTAAGAAAAGGACAAAGAATAAGATTATTATTCTTTTTATGAACAATAAAAGATTTTTTGACTAACACGAAAAAGAAGAACTTGACATATCAAGCTTATAAACAGATTAATTATATGTTTATAATTGCAAAATTATAACTATTTTAAATTACACACAAACTTTATAAACTCCAGTGTAATTTATATGTGTAAATAATATGTTAGTCTTATTCCACGTGGACAATAAGGCCTCTGATTGGGAGATTGGAGCTTTTGAGAAGTGTGGAACCATCTATTAATTGCTGTTGTCCACCCTGACTCCGGGTGGTAGCACCCGTTAGGGTCTCAGCTATGGGTAAGTAGTGAACTGCCAAACAAAAACGAAACACTATGAAAGTATAAAATACATTTTTATAGTAAAATTATCAGTAATATATTTTTATATAAAATAATTACTAGCAATAGATATTTATAGTAAAATTACCAACAATACATTTTATTTCTATCTGAAAGCATAAAATTGTTGAAAATATTTAGATTTTGGCATTAAATAAGCCATATGCTGCTAAACAAAATGAACCAATCAACCTAATTCATGTATTATTTACTTTCATTATTATTGTTTTTAGTGAAGTGGTTTTAAGATAAAGTTTTTATTAATACTGAAAGAATTTCTTTTTGACAATCATGATTTTTATTATTTTTCTTTTGGACTTCGATATCTTCAATGGATACTTTTTTGAGAAAACTTGTATTCTTTGTTGATTTTCTGAGATTTTACAAGCATATTTTGCTTTTTTTTTATCTGGAACATCATGGTGTCAGTATTCAATTAAATTTTTAAAAGTATTCTTGTCATTGTTTTGTATTTTTGTTTTTTGCATTTCTTTTACCAGGCTTAGACATATTCATTCTCAAGACTTTCATATCCTATAATTTATTCATCCTATTGTTATTTACTTATTATATCCTATAATTTATTCTAACAAATTGTTCTACAACAGACTTGATATTGGTCAAATATTTCCCTTTAACCCTTGAGTATTCAACCCACCCAAACCCTCACTGTAAATATTGGCTCTCCATGTTCAACCTGCTGTAACCTGTCCCATGTATACTCCACCATAATATAACATGACATCATCACAAATAACACAGGAATTGACGCAAACAGTGAGACTTTGAGAGCCGATATTTATAGGGCAGGTTTGAGCATGTTGTGTGCTAAAGGGTTAAGGATAGAAAATGAAACTCTGTTGAAATATTGTTAAATGAAATGCAGCAAAAAATGAAAATAGTCCTCCAACAAAAAATTTATTGTTTATTGATTTGAAACATCTAACTTTTCTTACTGTTGTCTCCATACAATTTATCATGTTAGGCAAATATAGAAAAACAAGAATTTTACATAAACTTAATAAAAATAAATAAAGCCCAAGACTTATTTTAAATGTTTCTTTTAAAGAAAAACCTTTTGTTTCACATTTTATTTTACATTTGTAGAAGTTTCATCCTATAAGAAAAGAAACAGTTAGATTACATGTATTTTTTGCTTTAATCAGATTAATTTTTTTTTTTTCTTATTAAACCAGAAGATTTATTCCTAATTGATTTTGGCCTTTTTAAATAAGTTATATTTACTTATCAATAATCTGATTAAGTGTGAAGGATAATCTACAGAGAAATAATAATAATAATAATAATGATGATGATGATGATGATGATGATGATGATGATCATGTCATTGTCTCTACGGACCACAGAGTCAATACAAGGAGAAATTGAGAAAATGGAAGAAATAGCAGGACCTTGCCCTGGTGAATGTTATAGTCATGCTATTAAAATGTGCCAAAATCCAACATTTGAGATTGGATAAAAATATGAAGAAGATTAGAGACTGCCTGGACCATAGCATTGCTGGGGACTGTGAAAATACTACGGAAGGTGCTTCAGATTTAAGGTGACATTGTCTCTTCAGTGATAACCACCTGAGATCTGTTGTAAACATGCAGTTGCATTGATGATATTGATGATGATGATGATATTTGCACAATTTTTTGTTTTCAACTGGAGTTACAAGTGTTGTCCATAAAGTTGTATGTTCAAAGACAGAAAGTACCTTTCACAGTGCCAAGCTATGCAGACTTCTAAAGTGATGGAATACTAGGCTTTATTCTGAATTTCTCAATGTAGGACTTTATCATTATTATTATTATTAGCCAAATCTCCATCTTAAGAGCATTTCTCTTAATAATAATTTGAAAGCAATTCAGCAGTTGATGTTATTTCATTTATGGTAACTTGATTTTTGGCAAATCGGTTTTCGTTATTCAATACTGTGTGCCTGAAAAATAGCACATTTATTGTGGCCACCTCGGCTTCTCAGGCATCTGGCTGGGATCAAAGTGTAGTATCTGTCTTCAGGCAGATAGAATACATTTCATCTCTCAGTTGTGTCTCTGTGGAAAGAACACAACTGAAAATATTGAGAGATGCCCGGTCTTGGGAAAGAGCTGCCTGTGGTAGAACCTCTGTCATTGCACTAAAGAGGGAGCCGACAGTTGTGGGGTTTGGCTATTTTTGGACCTGGCCTGGGTGCACAGACTCCGAATCCCCATATTAAACTGATATTGTTCACATCCTGTCAGGATTAGAGTCATTGTGAACTTCACAATACTTTAATTAGCTGCATATCGTATGTGCTTTGCCAGGACTATATACAGTTTTTGAATTCAGAGTTGTCCTTCTCCTAGACTGGCTGCTAGCCAAGGCTGAAAACCTCAGTTTACTTTGATATTTAACCCATAGCTTGTTTTTTTAAAATCAATTCACCAGAAGCAAGGTGCAGGGGACTACTGGGTGTAAAAGAGAGTGAGAAGACTTTAGAAGGCACTGGAAACACAATCCTAAATAAGAAACAATGGATAAACCTCTACTCCTGTTCAATAGACCAGGTAGGAGTGTGAACTGGATGATATAGGGGAAGAGAGATATAGATTCATATATTTCCCAAGGGTATTCGAGCTTAAGTGAGTGTAATGAACATGACTAGAATTAAAACTCATGGCCTGACGATAACGTTTAGCATGAAATAGACTCTTGCCTGACTTCAAGGTCCACTTTTATATATATATATATATATATATATATATATATATATATATATATATATATATGAATGTATGTATGTATGTGTATATATATATATATATATATATATATATATATATATATATATATATATATATATATATATATACAAGTATAAATTCAAATAACCAACAATTACTATTCTTAAAAGAATGCTCAATACAGAGTAGAGCAAATATAATTATATATTAAAAAATTATAACATAAACATATTACAAAATCACTACAAAAATAGCCATTTTGTTTCAACAATTCTGGTGTCTTATCAAGTGATGATATTTATATATATATATATATATATATATATATATATATATATATATATATATATATGGAGAGAGAGAGAGAGAGAGAGAGAGAGAGAGAGAGAGAGAGATTTATGTTTATCTGTTTTAATTATGAAAAAATCACAGAATCAATGCATTTCTTTAAAAGTCTCAATATTCTCAACTCCATGTATTTCATACTTTTGAAAATGTCCCTCTTGCAGGAGTTAGTTAGTTATAACACAGTGTTGAGAAAATTCTCCCATTGCTTCAGTGAAAGATATCACTTAATTTCTTATGTTGGCTCAATCAAATTTCCAATAGAAATCTGAGGCTGATTGAGCATTTGTCTTTGGTATTTCATGCTAAAAACTTTTTAATTCAAAGCAGTTTCTTATGTTCTATCTATCTATCTATCTATCTATCTATCTATCTATCTATCTCAATCTGCTCAAATCTATTTATCTAGCTAGCTAGCTATCCAAGTCTGTTCATCCCTCCCTCCTCTCTCTCTCTCTTTGTTCATATCTATCTATCTATCTATCTATCTATCTATCTATCTATCTATCTATCTATTAGGTTGATGCAAAAATAATGTCGTTTTTTGACGTTCAACTTCAAAAGAAAAACGACATTATTTTTGCACCAACCTAATATCTATCTCTCTATCTCAGCCTGTTCACATGTATTTTTCACTCTCTCTCTCTCTCTCTCTCAATCTGTTCATATTCATTTAAGTCTGTTCACTACTTTCTCTCTCTCTCTCTCTCTCTCTCCGTGTGTTCATATCTATCTATCTATCTATCTATCTATCAATCTAAGTCTGTTCACTTCTCTCTCTCTCTCTCTCTCTCTCTCTCTCTCTCTATCTGTTTATAAATATCTAAGTCTGTTCACTTCCCTCCTTCTCTCTCTATTTCTTTCTCTCAGATTGTTTATAAATATCTATCTATCTATCTATCTATCTATCTATCTATCTATCTATCTTAATGTGTTCCTTATCTATGTATCAATCTATTCATTTTTCTTTTCTCATTCTATTCAGTATCTACAGATTATCTATATATTGGAATCTGTTCATTTTCTTTCTTTCTAGAATTCAACCTCAGCTCTTGCATTCCTTGCCACTATCCATTACACTGTCCCCCCGTTCTCTCTCTGTTCGTATCTATCTATCTGTCTATCTCAATTTTTTATATATTTTTGTTAATTATCTCAGTCTTATATATATATATATATATATATATATATATATATATATATATATATAATATCAATCTTAATCTATTTATGTTCTTTCTTTCTTTAATCACATCTATCTCAATCTTTTATCTGTCTTAAATTGTTCCTTATTTACATATTGATCTAAGTCATTTTATCTCTCTCTCTCTCTCTCTCTCTTTTCTATTTATCTGTTTGCTCATATTTCAATCTGTAATCATGCTATCTTAATCTGTTATCTATCTGTATCAATCTAAGACTACACTTTTTCTTTCTATCTTTCTTTCTTTGTTTACATCTATCTATTTATCTATTGAGCCTAGTTTATTATCTATCTGTATCAATGTAAGACTTCACTGTATCAATTTTTTCTTTCTTTGTTTAAATATATCTGTTATCTACTTTATTCTGTTATCTCTCTGTATCAATCTAAATCTTTTCACTTTCTTTTTCTTACTTTCTTTCTTTCTTTCTTTCTTTACATTTATCTATCTATCTCTTTATACCTGGCCTAAGGTGTAGATTATTGGCAAGAGATCAGAGGTTGTATTGCTTATTGATCCCTATTTTTGCCTTCTAGAGCAAAGGGCTAACCTCACAACTAACTTTCCACCTTTCATATCCACACTCATTGTTTTAATATACATATACATACATACATACATATATATATATATATATATATATTTATATATATTATCAGTATCACCCCATGCAAAGCAGTCTTTTTCTTTATGTGCTGTGTCACTTCAGGATGTAGGCAATCATGGCTCTCCTCCTGTCCCTTGTAGCTCTCAATAAGCTTTGATTTTTTGTTATTTCTTCCAGACCTTGTTCTGCAATTCACTTGCTTAAGCCCATTAAGTATGTCACGTGTTACTTCTCCCTTTCCCTCTATCAGCCCTGTGAGTATCAGATTTTTCAAACCCTCCTTTCTCAATATGTGTCCCAGAAATTTCACCTGCCTCTTCCTGATGTTAACTATGAGTTTCCTTTTTGTTTGCCAACTCTCCAAAACCTCATTGTTGCTCACATGTTCGATTCATAGTATCCTCAGCATCCTTCTGTAGAACCACAACTTTGCTGCCTCAAGTAAAGTGTCTAAGACACAAGGGGCAACATAAAAAAAGTAATTGTTGAGAGCAATGATTGCTTTTTGTCACAAAAGAACATTGTATTAAAAAAAAAAATTACCATTCTATTTGACTGGTTTCTTTGTCTTCTTCTCAATGATTTTAATCTATCTATTCTTTGGCTGTTAAAGTATAAATATTCAGCATACAGAAGTTGCTTATGCTGTTGGTTACAAACCCACTCCCATATCACAAAAACAATTCAGAACTATAAATAGAAATATGTTTAATAACATTTTTCCAGCATGCTATTTTAATGTATGAACGATTTTTTGTTTTCTGCTTGAGGTCTGTTAGAAAGTACTGCTTAAATTGAGAAATTTAATACAAAGTGAAATCTTAACATTTATTTATATGCATGTCAATTCAAAGGTATTTTACCTGTCATTTGAAAGATATTTTATCTGTTATGCCAAAGGTATTTTACCTGTCATGTTAAAGGTATTCTACCTATCATTTAAAATGTATTTTACCTGCCAAAGATATTTTACCTGTCATTTCAAGTGTATTTTACCTATCATGCCAAAGTTATTTTACCTGTCATTACAAAGGTATTTAATGTCATTGTACATTACATGTACAATGACATTATATCATATCATAGATATTTTATTTATAATTTTAAGTGTATTTAAACTGTCAAAGATATTTTATTAGGTTGTTGCAAAAATAATGTCGTTTTCTCACACGTGTTACTATGTGATAAAACGACATTATTTTTGCACCAACCTAATACCTATCATAAAGAAATTTTACCTGTTGTGCCAAAGGTATTTTACCTGTCATGTTAAAGAAATTCTACCTAATTAAAATGTATTTTATCTATAATCTCAAAGATATTTTACCTGTCATTTCAAGTGTATTTTGTAGTTAAGTTTATGATTTATGATTAGTGTTGAAATATAAATCAGATAATAATTTCAATCAATTTATCAAATATCTGGCCCTGATGAGCATTTTGATTTGAAACTCTGGAGTTGGTCAATAAGAAAGTCCATTGAACTTTTATTGATTTTTTTAATTATGACAAATGGAAAACTGTTTCCTTAAATCTAGATTTTCCATTTATCCTGTTTTTCATACTTTATCTGGAGTCTGTATCCTATTTCAAAGCACACACATTTGCACAGATATATATATATATCTATATATATATATATATATATATATATATATATAAAGGCCGGAGCATACAATTGGTGAAATGTTGTGAATATGATAACAAAGATGAGGACAGCAGTCTGAACAATGTAAATAATGCAAATTATTTATTCTTATTTCTTATTAATCATATAGAGATTGAGTGTTATACAGTGGAAATTTCAGATAAAAAATTAGCTATTAACTGTGCATCAGCCTATGAATTTATTGATCTTCGTGTGTGTGTGTGTGTGTGTTTATATATATTTATTCTTTTTCTCTCTTTGTTCTGAATGAGAATGATTTTAAAACATTGAATGAATTTTCCTTGTAATGTTTCTAACAAATTTTTCTTTTTGTTTGCAGGTGAGTTAAATTGAAAACTTAATCTTTTTCTGAAATTGACAAAGTTGTAACTATCCATTTACAACATTTGTGAAAAGGGTCTTCTCAACATCTTTTGTTGGATTTCAAGAAGAAAGGAGTTCTTTGAATGAATAATATGTTTACTACTTGTTTAGATAAGGTATGTTTACCTTTGTTTTTCTGGTTTTTATTTTTTTTTTCAAATAAACGTACTGTTTATGTAATTTATGATATAATGAGTATTAAACAAAAACATCAAAACTCTCATGTTTACCTAGAAATTCACTGGGAAATATTTTACTGTAGAAATGCATTATTAATTATTTTCTATAAAAGTGCATTACAGTTACTTATAAAACTAACATGTTGAAACTTTCATTTGCCACTCAAATCATTGCATATATAGTAGCAAAGGAAATACTAAAAGCATTTATAGAAATACAATGGAAATTATTTTATTATAGTAATGGATTAGACATTCTTTTATTATAGAAATGCATCAGAAATTTTATTATAGGTATACTTAAATTATTTGACTTTAAAAATGCATTATAAATTGTTTTTGTATAGAAATACATCATAAATTGTTTTACTGTAAAATGCATTAGGTATTGTTTTATCATCAAAATGTATTAGAAATTGTTTACTATAGGAATACGTTAAAACTTATTTTACTATAGAAATGCATCAGAAATTGTTTTACTATATGAATAAATTGTTTTACTGTAAAATGCATGAGATATTATTTTACTATACAATAGATTGAAATACATTAGAAATTGTTTTACTATTGAAATATATTGGAAATTTATTACTATAGGAATACATTCAAACTTTTTTCTATAGAAAGCCTTTTATTCAAAGTACAGTAAAGTTAACAGCCAATTACATGATATTTTTGGGAGGGTGACCAGGAAATCCTGTGCTAGGTCATTGCCATAATCAGTCCCCTAACCAAGTGTGGCTGTAGGGGTGCTGTGTACAATATATGTTAGGGTTGAGAGATCATTTGTAGCATGTCTTGAGCAAGTAGAGCTAGCAGAGCCTACTCCTCTCCAGGTCAAATCACAGTCAATGTTCACCAACTTGAAATCTTGCCTTGGTCATGGATATGTGGCCATTGATTTCATCAAGAAAACCCTTCATCCTGGCCATTAACTTCTGTCTAGGAAGCACCGTGCCCAGCAGTGCCATGTCATCATCGCACAAGCTGCACACATAGCACTGGAGTTCAGTCTACTCCATTGTGCTAGATGGATACTGACTTTACAAAAAGGTTCATCCTCCCTTTAACAGGTCTTGTTTTTTTATTCACCAATGACCCAATCATGTAACAGGTAATACCAGGTTATATAGTACCAGTATCACCAGACAAAAAAAAACCTGGCATATTACCTGTGCTATTTAACAAAAAAGTTAATATAATATGTAGAAAGGTTAACTTTTATATTAAAAAAATCTACAGTAGCTATATTATTTTTATTCCTTTAATTCATAGCAATTATTTCACCATAAATTGTGTATCCTGTTCCTGCCTAAAATGTGTTTTTTACTCTTAATGTCATGGCAACTTTATTTCTAATCAAATAAAACCTAAAAATTATAAATTTCTGACTGCTTCTTCCATGCATTCGTTAATGATAATTTTCCCTTCTTTCCTTCCCAAATCTAAAGAACACGCATATATATCTATCATTTTACAAGTACTTAATCCAAGACCAGATTTCTTAGCAGACTTCAGCACATTTTGTCATGGAATGTTGAAAATTTGGTCTTGTTCAGCTGGTGAAACTTCATCCATTTTTCTCCCCACAGTCTCTCCCCCACCAAAAGAAAAAAAAAAAAAAGAAAGAAAATATTCTCTGCTTGTGTTGCAGTTTTCATGGAATAGCTGAAAACCCCTGATCCTTTTTCCAGTAAGTCTCATCTGCTAACTTTCATCTTGTGGTTCCTACCCCTATGTTTTGACTGAACCTGTAGCTAAAGAAATAGGCTGACAGAAATTCACTCTTCCCTCACTCCTAAAGTGTAAATAAAATCAGCTTTGGAGTAGATCCCTACCCACCACACCTGCTGCTCAGTTCTCCTTAAATATTAACTTGATGAGAATTTATGCAGCAGCTGGAAGTATGGCATTGCTTTGAATCTGTCTTAGACTTCCTGGATTTGTTAGGAGGCAGAAGAGTTCCAATTGAAAAGGGTTAGTTATCTCCATTAAGGCTGTTTGTGGGTAAGAAATGCCGTTCATGACGAGTATGACCGTTAAAGATGTTAAATAATGTCTGAAATTCAGAAACGAGTCATTCTTATCATTCTAAGAATTATCTGAACTAATATCCTCTTCTTTGCTTTTTTTTCATCACTTTCTTCATTTTTTTTTTTTTGACTAAATGTTCAGAGTAGAATGTAACCGAATGAGGTTGTTGTATGTATTTAAGAAGAGGAACGAAATGTAGGATGACCCTAGACTTGATGGGGTTAAGATTTTAGTGATCAGAGAAGCATCCTCTTGGGAGTCTGTTTCACAAAGTAGCAGTTCTACCTTTAGAAAGTTACTAGTGTAGCTTACTTTGACACAAGGCCACAAAAGTGGAGTACCCAGTGAGGATTAAACTTATTACTAATGATCTATGTCTAGCTTGTTGACTTATGCCATGATAAAACCCACAAGTAATTTATGTGTTAGAATTTGATGAATTTTTTTTTTTTTTTTTTTTTTGCTTTCCTGTCTTTTTGCTTTTGTAAAAGGACCTTTTGTTTCATTTGCTAGTGGATTCATTCCTATTTAAACACTCTCTTTTTGTACCTCTCAGGAAATGGTCAGTGATGGTCATCCATTGCTTAGCGTCTACTGTTGGTCATACTTAAACTTTTATGATTCCTATTTCTCTTTATGGTAATTGTTCTTCCATCAATTTGCACAAAATTTTTAAATTTGCTTTATTTTGTTTCTCTTGCCTTTGATGTGACCTCTACAAAAACCAATTCAATATATTCAATACCTTTTATATCCAAAATTCATTCAATATAAATACCTATTATATACACATTTCATTTAGTGTATTTGATCACTATCTGGATTACTTTGGAAGTGTTCTGGTCAAACTCTCTGCCTTTGGGCAGAGAGGATCCCCAGACAAGGCTATGTTGAAGAGCAGAGTCTTGGGAGACAGCTACCTGACCCTGTTTTTTACGGGGTCTATGGGGAATTTTTGACCGTGCATACAGGCTTGGACACCCCACAATAAACTCGGCCATGGGGCAGTTAGTGAATATCGCATTCAGTGTATTCATTAATTATAATATAATTCAATATGTTCAATATCTTTAATATACACAATTCGTTCAGTGTATCCAATACTATCTACATATAAAATTATTCCATATATTCAATACCTTTTATACACCAAATCCATTCAATATAAATACCTTTTATATATATATGATTTATTTAATATATCCAATACCATTTACATGCCTTAAATTTGCTAAAAGTTACTGAATATACTGAATAATTTTAATTATTCAATATCATTTATATGTAAAATTCTTGGTATTGAATGAATTTTCTATATAAAAGGTATTTATTATATTGAAGAATTTTGTTTATAAAAGGTCTTCAATTTATTGAATAATTTGAATTATTCACTATAACAAATGCCTTTTCAATCCAAAGGCAATTCAATGTAATCAATATATATATATATATATATATATATATATATATATATATATATATATATATAAAATTCATTCAAACTATTCAGGCTTTTTATAGAAAAACAATCTGTACTTTAACATTTATAGTGAACACAGCTGTTGAAAGAATATTTATTTACTGCATATATTTAATCTGTTCCTTCTTTGACAAATTGAAAAATATTTCAAAGACAAATTCTGTCCATTTGTTCATCATAGAATCATTTTGGATTCAAGCAACAAAGACAAGGAAACTGGTTTGACTGAATCACTGTATAATAGTAACAAAATCTCGTCTGGAAATTCTAATAGAAAGGAGAACGGAGGGCATTGTGTCTGTAAGAGTGGAATAAAAAACAGTAAAGACAAGGAAATTAATCTGAATGAATCAGTGTATAATAGTAACAAAACCTCATTTCAGTAATTCAGCAAGAAAAAGTCGAGGGTGGGGAGTACATCATCCAGGGTGTTGTGATAAAGATGAAGAAGCCAGTCCAAATAAATTGATAAATAATAGAAATAAATCATTGTTTCTGAAATTCAGATAAAAAGTTAAGCTGGAAAGTTCTGTAGCTAAAAATATTGATGATCGCAATAATAACCAGGAAGCTGATTCACAAAAATCAATGTATAATAGAAACAATATCTCAGCTTAGAAATAAAGAAAGAATGAAGGCCAGAGAGTAGAGCAACCAAAACCTTGTGATACAAGCAACAAAGACAAGGAAATTGGCCTACAAAAGTCAATGTATAATAGAAACAATATCTCAGCTTAGAAATGAAGGAAGTATGAAGGCCAGAGAGCACAGCTCCCAAAATATTGTGATACAAACAACGAAGACAAGAAAAATGATCCACAAAAATCATTGTATAATAATAGAAAAATATAATCTCCAAAATTTAGATGAAAAGAAGTCTGGCAGTTACTACAGCTCAAAATAATGTTCAAACAATTATGAGAGTGAAATGAAAGTTCACAGCCAGAACCATCTCCAAAAATGACCAGATATCTGAATAGTGATTGTTGGAAAGTGTGCTGGTCAAACTCTCTGCGCAAAGGCAGAGAGGATCCCCGGACAAGGCTATGTTGAAGACCTATTGTGTTAAGAATTTTTCTATGGCTGATGTGTTCCTTTTCAGCAGCTCTACATCCAACAACTCAGCAGGTTAAGAAACATTTTCAATGTACATAACACATTATAACACATTATGAGAACACATTATGAGAAAACATTTGGTCATTGGATAAAATTGCCAAAGAAAACGTTGTTGATCTTTTCTGATTTGCATTTTTAATGAAAGTAGATATGTTTATATGTCTCTTAGTTTGGAAGTCTTTTGTTAATACAATGTAAATTGAATGCAATCAATTCATTGTCAGGGAAAAGTCTTTGTACTGTACCTCCTTTTAGATTAGGTACAAACAGGAAGGCAGGTGATAAAACTGGAGGCCCAAATAATTAAATTCTATCCACCCAGTTTGTATTCTTTACCCACTTTATTTCTTGTCCTCTCTCTCTCTCTCTCTCTCTCTCTTGCTCCATCTTTTTATTTTCTCTTGCATTCTTTCACTCTGTCTCTTCCATCTTCTTTGTTTCTCTCTCTTCTTTGAATCTTTTATTCTTTAACTCTGTCTTTCTCTCCACATTTTTTAATTTATCTAAGTTATAAGTTTCTATCCTTATCTTTCTCACTCTCTCTCCATCTTTTTTTTGTGCTCTCTACAACTTTCCCTCTGTTTTTCCTTCTTCTCTCACTTTATCTTCATCTTTTTCTTTTTTCTTCTAGCCTCTCTTTCCTGATCTTTTGCTTTCTTTCTGTCCACCTTGTTCCTTTCTTTCTTCCTTTCTTTCTTTCTTTCTTTCTTTCATCATCATCATCATCATCATCATCATCATCATCATCATCATCATCATCATCATCATCATTTCTTTCTTTCTTTCTTCCTTTTTGCCTGTTTTCTTTTTTCTTCTCTCTCTTTCTCTCACCATCTTTTTTGTTTCACTATCTCTCTACATCTTTTTCTTTTCCATTCACTTTTTCTTTTCTTTTTTGTCTCTCTTCATCTTTCTCTCTTCATCTTTTCTCTTTCTTTTCATTTTCTCACTCATCATCTTTTCTTTCTGTCCATATTTCTTCCTCTTTCTCCATCATCATCATCATCATCATCATCATCATCTCCCCCCCCCTTTCCTGGTTCCTCTCTAATAATATAGGAAAGATTTTTTCCCCTCCTTATAACATCTTTGTCTCTTCATTCTTTTCACTAAGAATGAAGCATCAAAAATCTTTCCCTATCTCTAATGCCAACACACTCACAGATAATTACTAAGCCTAACAAAAAAAAACCTGGAAGTAACAAAAATGTGGTTCTACAGAAAGATACTGAGAATTCCATGAATGGAGTGAGTAAGCAACAAGGAAATCTTAAAGAAAATGACAACAAAAAAGAACATGGGCTCAGAATCAGGAAGAGATAGCTGAAATTCCTTGGACACATAATGAAGAAGCAGAGGGGGCTCAGAAAACTTAACCTTTAATGGGCATATTGAGGGCAAGAGAGATAGGGAAAGGTAGCGAGCCACCTACCTTGTGTGAATAGAAGGCAGGTGCCTTAGTAAAAGGAGAAAATTGCTAAGGTAAAAAGAGATAGGAAGTTATGGAGAGCCATGATTGTTCATGTCTTGAAAGCTAAGTAAAGGAAATGCAGCTAAGGAGATGATATTGAGCTCATCTACAGGCTTAAAAATCAGCACTTGAAATCATGGATTTTTGCCTATTATATAATCTATTAAATTCTCTCTATATATATTTTAACTTTTTTTTTACCTACATGTATCCTCATCTATTAAGAGATCTAGGAAATATATTTTAACCCTCAAAATGCATTTATTAAATACACTGTTAACTATCATTTAACCTCTATATGCATTTTGATCTACTAAATATATTATGAAATATATTTTATTGTCTGTATGTATTTTTATCTATTATATCTCTATCTATAAAAGGCAGGATGTGTGTGTGTGTGCGTGTAACGAATGCATGGTCGCAATTTTCAACAGATTTGCACCAAAATTTACATGCACATGCTCCAAGTTAGCGGAAAGGAGAAGACTGAATTTGCATTTCCCAACTCCCATCGATAGTGGAAATAATCAATTTTTCATGCTTCTACAGCAGTTTTCATGTAGTTTGCGGCCATTTTGTACTGGCCAGAGTGAGAGCTTATAGCTGGCTGCCACGAATAGGCAGGAAGATTCTATTGGCCAGAGTGAGAGCCAACAGCTGACTGACACGAATGTTAACTAGCATGTAGCATGCAAAAAACATCGGTGGCTGCATTTGTCACAAGTGGGAAAAATTTAAATCTGCATAGCACTTTACCACAATTGGCTCATTCGCTTGTTTAAACTCAACATTGAATCTGATTCCGCAGAACTGGTTTCATTTGGTTTTTCCAGTTACGAGTCCTTTTTTTAAAGCTGATTGTTTTGTGTTCATTTTGGTTAGTTCTTTTTTCGTAACAGATTTAATGTTTAGTATAGAGCTTAGAAAAAATTTGCAGTGTGAGATAGGCAAGAAGTAAGGCATGTAGCAACATCAGCACGGCGAAGGGCACTCCTTTAAAGGAAAGAAAGGGCAAAAATATTTTAAATCAAGTGATAGTGATTGCTATATGAGTCATACGATTTTTGAATCAAGCACGGGCAATGCCAGGCCATGCTGCGAGTAATCCATAAAATATAAAATATCTTATTATAATTACGCTTGCCCCTCACTTAGTTACTTAGTATATACATTCATTACACCCTGTCAATACCTCATAAATAATGGACTATTCCACTGTGATCCAGGGAAAGCTAGAACAGACATATCAGAGATGCTACTTGATTTCAGTAAGAAAATGAAAGAAAGAAAGAAAGAAAGAAAGAAAGAAGGGAAGATAGAAGCATTTAGTGTCTGTTTCAATGAAATGAAAAAAGTTGTCAATTTCAAATCTTTTCATTTGTACCCCCTTACTTCTTTAAATCATATTTATGATTGTTATTAACAATATTTTGTTAAAGTTGTTAAGCTCAAATATTTAAGGATAGGCGAATTTCTTCAAGTATTTTATTGTCATAGAACACAAAATTCAGTCATTAACCTATGAATTAAGATTCATCAGATTATTAAAATAGGGAAACCGTGAAATTTTCACACAGATTTCTAATAAAATATAGTAAGCAAAGAAAATGATATACAAACTAAGCATTCTGCAAAATCAGCAATTTTGTTCTCCCTGCATGATAAAGTGATGATTTAATTTAAGAACTGTTTGGATGTCACCAACTATTACTTTAGTAAATTTGCAAGAAAGACCTCTGCCCCTCTGATGGGTTCTCTCTTCACTGTGACTGCCCACACAAGCTGTAGCACTTCTTGTCTTGCTAGTTTAAAGAGCCTTTATCATCACATCTGACGCTGCTTCCTCGCCCTTCCTCATTCTCAGACTCTAGATAATAGAACTCACAACCAGTACATGACATCACCCTCATCTCATTGACACAAATCCAGTCCCATCACCACTTCTCACCCCCTCATTACTGAATGGTTTCCTTGTTTGTTGTGCTTAGATTATAACAAAGAAGAAAAACATTTTGACTTGCATAAAAACAATAATTCTGTTACAATCACAAAAATGGAATGCACACACACACAGATTTTCATTTAGTGCTAAATAATATTAAAAATGGAACATTGATAATATTATTTTTTATGTATACAGAAGAATTACTTAATTGTAATTGTCCATAACAATCCTTGTAGCAGACATAACAACAAGGATTGATATGGACAATTACAATGAAGTAATTCTTCTGAATATACAAAAAATAATATTATATATATATATATATATATATATATATATATATATATATATAATTAATGTAAGTTAAAAATTTTCACCCAACTAATTGATTTTAGCATCCCGACTCAAAAGTTTTATAGGTGGACCTGTCTGTCCACTCTTCAGGGGGTATCAGCAATTTAATTTATATATATATATATATATATATATATATATATATATATATATATATGGCTTAGGGGTAAAATCTCCAACTGATACCAAATCAGTTGGGTTTTGACCATGGCTTGAGACAGTTGGATGTCTAACCACACTGATAACGTGTGAAACAGTCTGTCTGTGGATGACAAGATATATATATATATATATATATATATATATATATATATATATATATATATATATATATATATATATATTGGAGGTATGGTAGAATAATCAATAGTTGCTTGTACTGAGGAGCTGAATTCTTTACATTCACTTACATGCTAATACCCTTGGGAAAGGTATGAATCCTTCTCTTTTCCCTGCCAGCTATGTGCAAATAGCAGGACAGCCTGGGTCCTATAACCTTTGTTGGAGTAGAACAACTCTGAATTCAAAACCTACGGAGAATCATTTGGGGACCTTGTGCCATAGTGTGCACCGGTTCTCTATATTCAGCTCTTCCAAAAAGTGTGGTTGGGTCTGCACAAGCCTTAACTACTAACATACAGTGTGTGTGTGTTATATGTGTTTGTGTGTTTGTGTGTGTGTGTGTAAAACTTCAGATATGAATTAAATATATTTGTAAAAAGACAATATGAATAAATACAAAAGAAAAACTTTTTTAAAGTGGTTCACTGAAAAAAATATAAATGTTAGTATTGTTCTTGTAAAAAAAAAAGGTTAATAAAGTAAATTAAAAAGAAACAAAACGAAATGAATAAATAAATAAATATATGTATATAAATAAATAAAATAAAAAAGTGAAGAACATTTACTCACTTTCATTTTTTAGGCTTTAAATTACTTTACTTTTACAGATAGGCTTAATAATATTTTTGACCATTCTTAAATTGAAAAATTTTGAAAACCTAATAATATTTTTTACTTTGGTTTATAAATGCATGTTGCAAAATAAAATCCTTACATTTGCCTTGATAAATTCCAACAGAGGACAAAATGCATTGGTAAAGAAAAGTTTTCCTTTTGTCTTTATATATATATATATATATATATATATATATATATATATATATATATATATAGTCATCAATAGACAGACTGTTTCCCTGTTTCAGTCAGGCTAGTAAATGTTATTAAAACTGTTTATTATAAGCGGAGCATTTTATTTTAAATATTTGTATCTAAAAATAATGTATGAACAAAAAATGTCTTAAAATAATTGTGAGACTTTGTCCATTTCTTAATATATATATATATATATATATATATTAGGTTGGTGCAAAAATAATATCAGTTTTTGCTGTTAAAAAAATGCGTTATTTTTGCACCAACCTAATATATGTGTATATATATATATATATATATATATATATATATATATATATATATATATATATATATATATATTGAGAACCCAGTAGTATATGTTCAAAAGCATTATTCAATGCTTTGTTTGATCAGGAGGTCCTACGTGGCTGAGTTGGTATAAAGTATGTCAGATCTGATGATGGTTCCCCCTGGAGGACACAGGTTTGAAACCTGCTGAGGGACAGATATTTTTCTGACAAGATTTCTCAAAATATTCAGGTTGGGAGATGTAAATAAATAAATAAATATGCTGTTTCATAAATAAATAAAAACAATGCATCTACTCAAATATGACTATCCATTTGAAAAATAAAGTTTGAATAAATAAATTATATATATATATTTATATATATATTTGTGTATATATTTGTGTGTATATATATATATATATATATATATATATATATATATATATTTATATTATAAATTAACTAATTTAAAATATGTTTTTTTTCCCTACACAGTTCTAACCATATTCCAAAAATGGAAGCTAAAAGCTTACAATTTAATTTTGTTATTAAAGACATTAGTTACATTTCATCCTCAAGTGAATATATATATATATATATATATATATATATATATATATAATACACACACACACATGCTCTGTTTTTATTTATTTATGAAACAGCATATTTATTTATTTACATCTATACACACAAGCACACACACGTGCGTACGCACACACACACACACATATATTCTCATGAGCAGATTTCTTAAAAATATATTTTATCCCTCATAATGGGTATTAAGTGGGCCTGTATAAATAATATTTATGGTGACAAAATATAATCATTCTTTTTGAATATCTGCTTTTTGGCAGTTGCTGACAGAATAGGAATATATGTAAATTATATATAAATTTACACATGTAAAAATAAACAAGACGAATAAGAGTAAGTTAAGTGAGAAAAAAACAAGTGGAAAATATTAACAGTGAAAGAAAGTGTGCAGAAATATGAAGACATAATTGTTGAGACACACCTGTAAAAGACACTTCTATAGTGTCAGATAATCAACAGGTATTGAATCTGAACATGGTTTGTTTGCAAAATGTATAGTGATGCATATAAATAAGCAGCTGATAGTGTCATTCTTATGTATTATATATATATATATATATTTTATTGCCCAAAAACGTGTGTATGGAAACAAATGTGTCTGTGTTTGTGTGTGAGGAGGAAGTGATGAAAAATTTTTTTACCCCCTCCACTGCCAGAAATGAGTATTCTAGTGGTGTTTGGTATTGAAATATTTATTTTAAAAAGTGAGTCAAGCCAAGAATTTTTCAGCAACCCCATAATGTGTGTGTACACGTGTGTGTGTACACGTGTGTGTGAATTGGAAAGAAATATGGATTAAAAACTGAAAATGATAGAATAGAGAAACAAATAGGAAGCATTTATAAATTTAACATGTTTCAATTTTAATTAATCTTAATCAGAAATTGTCAAAATGTGTATATGAGAACCAAATGTGTTTGTGCATGTGTGTGAGTGTAAAAGCTGATGAAAAATTCTTTACCCCACCTAATTTTCAAAATCAGTATTTGAATTGTGTTTTGATGTTGAAATATTTATTTTAAAATGTGGCCCAGGCCAAGAACTTTTTAGCACTCCATAAAAGCGAAACATGTTACATTTATAAATATTTCTTGTTTGTTCTTTATCTAATTGTGTGTGTGTTTGTGTGTGCGTGTGCATGTGTGTGCACGCGCGCGTACGCGTGTGTGTACGCATGTGTGAATTGGAATGAAATATGGATTAAAATCCAACAATTATAGAATTAGGAACAAACAGAAAATGTTTATAAATTTATCATTTTTCACTTTTATTTAAGCTTCATTAGAAATTGTAAAAAAAAAAATAAAAAATCTGTATATGAGAAACCAATGTGTGTGAGTATGTGTTTGAGAGGAGAGAGTGATGAAAAATTCTTTACCCCAAACAATTTTCACAATCAGAATTCTAATATTGTTTGGATGTTGAAATAATTATTTTGAAAAGTGTCCCACCTCAAGAACTTTTCAGTACCTCATAAAAGCAAAACATTTTAGATTTATAAACATTCTTTATTCTATCATGTGTGTGTTGGAATCAAATATGGATCAGAATTCGAAAGCAGGATAAAGAACAAATTAGAAATAGTTATGAATTTAACATTTTACTTCAGAAATTATCAAAAACTAAACTAAGTGTGTGTGTGTGTGTGTGTGTGTGTGTGATGGGGGTGATGAAAAATTCTGTACCTACCCACTTCTCAAAATTAGTATTCTAATGGTGTTTGGATGTTGAAATAACTTATTTTGAAAAGTGTCCCAGGCCAAGGAGTTTTCAGTACCCCATGATATGCATATGTGAATGTACCTGTGTATGTGTGAGGAGGGGGTGATGAAAAATTCTTTATGGAACTCAATTTTCAAAATGAGTATTCTAATAGTGTTTGAATGTTGAAAAGTGGCCCAGCCCCAGAGCTTTTCAGCACCCCATGGAGTGTGTATGTGAATGTGTGTGTGCATGTATATGAATTGGAATCAAATATGGATTAAAATTCAACAGGATGATAAAATAAGGAACAAATAGGAAACATTTATAAATTTAACATTTATGCTTCACCAGAAATTTTCAGAAATGAATGTGGAAGAAAATGTTCTCGTACTTTTAGTTCTGTGTTGTTTGTTTTCTGTTGGTCAAGTAGATCTCATGTGTATTTGTCTTGTGGTGTTAGTATGTGTTTATGTATGTGTCTGTGAGTGTGTATATGTGCACATCTGGATTCTAGTGAGCATTTTTGTGTTTGTCTGTTTGTGTCTATGTGTTTAATTCCTGAAGATGGAAATTGAAGAAAGATGAGAAGAGTGTATATGCACGGGTATATAGGATAGATGCATGGTTGATGTGTTAGATTGTTGACTTTCTGACCATGTGACCCGAATTTGAATCTCACAATCGTTGATCTGTCAGGAAGGTGAGTTCATGATAATATTAGCATGCTTGAAAATCACACAGCAGTTTGACCCAAGCCTTGGAAGTGAAATTGGTTAGATGGAACTGTTCATTGATGATTGTGCTAGCACAAAGTTGCAAATCATCGTGACCAAGGGCTTGAATGTACTGACCTTGATCAAACTGCTGATCACACCAGATTATGTGCTTTCTCTCTCCCCAAAAATATAATTAATGTCAGCTCAGCATAGCTCCAGGATAAACAACAAGTTGGCTGTGTGGGTGTTGAGCAAAATAGGTTACATCGGATTATTTTTTTTGTCATTCAGTTACCCACCATAGCTAAGTGACAAATTTTATTTGTATTAATTGTATATATATATTATATATATATATATATTTTATATATATATATATATTTTATATATGTAACCATTAATAAATAGCTAATTCTTAAAAACATCTTTTGGTCGGAAAAACACATTTATTTCGTCTTCCAGTTTTGATTCTAAAGGAAAAAAATACAGCCCAAAGATGAATGTGTGAAGTATTTGAAAGTACTAGTTGAATTAAAAAATACACCATATCCATTTTATACATAAGGATCTCATCATTCAGTGGATTATTAGTAGTATTATGCTTATAATTATGTCTACTAGTGAAGGGATTTCATCAATAATTGCATTAATATTGCTAATTCATTCAAGGTATGATTAACTCTTTGTAATATATATATATATATATATATATATATATATATATATATATATATAATAGCTGGCTACTTATATTTGAGGATACCCGTCTGCTAGGGTGGCTTGCCAATCCCTATTGCAGATGATCGCTTAGGCACATTTTGTATTTGCTCAACACCCACAAAGCCCCTTGTGGTTTATATTGCAACTATGCTGAGCAGAACTTAGTTGCAGTTTCTGGGAGAGAGCATGTTATCTAGTGTGATCAACAATTTGAACAAGGCCAGCACTCTCAAGTGACAAAAACATGTGTTAGCGAATGTAGCACAATGCAATATAGCATACAGCCAGTGAAGAAACAATGCTATCTTCCTCACATAGAGCTGCATGATGACATGTTATGGGAAATGGCGGTATAACCACAAAATGGCGTACATGTATAAGTGCTGAAACCTCCTGATGAGTGGATTGAACGGTTACAAAAAGTAATCGAGGTGCTGAATATAATATCAGTCAGCTAACTGACAAATTTTATATTTGTAGTAATTATATATATATATATATATATATATTATCTCTTTAAACATTATTTTTGTGGATGCAAATATTTGAGTAGTTGCTCCATTTATTTATTAAACAGTATATTTATTTATTTTTAAATCTTCATCCCTCTGTGTAGATAGAGCTACTGTTCGATTCAGTATGCTCTGACCAACTGAGCTACAGAGAACTAATCAGTCAGGCAAGGCCAAAATTGTACCGTTAAGTGAAGCATCTCTTGTCATAGATCTGAAATTTTTTTCATATCTGCACAGTTTCAAATCCAAATGTAAACAAAGCAAATTTTTGAAAGAAAATAGTGGATTTTTGTTTATCTGACAGATTTTTATCACTTTATATGTTATTTTTAGTGGATGCCCGTATTTGAGTAGACAGTATATTTATTTATTTTTGTTCGAGTCCTGCATAAAGTAACTCTTGCTGAGTGCTAGTGATAATGAAATAGTGTTTGATGTATAATAACAGAACTAAAATTTATACTACTAATAAATATATATGTTGTTCCTCACCGTTTGATACTACTCTGAGTTATGTGCATGTGACAATCCTCAGGTGCAGATTGAAAACTGCTGAAATCTGAGATTGTAGATATATATCTAAATGCTCAATATCAAGTTATAAAAATCAAATCTGTAGAGCAATTTAATATCCTAATAGCCAAACTCTCATCAAGTGTTTAGCTTATATATAGAAATATATATATATATAAGTATATATATATATATATATATATATATATATATATATATATATATATATATATATATATATATATATATAACCAAACCAATCTGAAAATCCAAAGTGTAAAACTGTGGTAGTTTTTTGTGATAATATTTAAGAATATTGCTCTACACTCTAGATATCAAACACTTTCTAAAATTTACTGGGATTAGTTGATGGTAGATGTTTTCCTGTAATAGATGTATACAAAAAGAAATTTTATACGCGCACACACACATATATCAGGTGTAAAATATTGTCTAAATCATGTAACATCATGGGATAATTGTCTATCCCACAAAATGTTTAATATCTAAAAAAAACACTAAACTAATTGAGTTTCTTTTTTCCAGGTTTCCAGATGAGACATTTAACCATCTTGATACCATATTTCATAAGAATCAGTGAAAAACCCTTTGAGTTATTCAGCTAGAAAGAGAACAGGTTAAAATCATTTTGTAGCAGCCCCATTATGTCTTCCCAACTGAGCAATGGTGAGAAAAAAAAAGCTCATTCAGGCTTTCAGTAATGATATGACATTTATACTCTGGCTTCCATATTCAAAATCTAATCAAGAACCATCAAGAGAACTGTGAAGAAGTTTAAAAAAGAGGGATCAGTAGAAACCTGGCCCAGAAGGTTACAATAGCAAGAGGGATCATCATTTCAACTTAGAGCTAAATACATTCTTATTGTTCAAAGTAGAGTCCAATAGTATTATAAAAACCTTGGAGAATTCCAGTAAGATATATTTAATAATTTCTAAGATACAATGGTTCAAAGCTTAATCTAACAATTGGACAATTTGGGTGTTACACAATTTGGACAATTTTGGTGTTACACCTGATTGTTTGTTTGTGTGTATAGTGGTGGTCCAGTCATTTCTTTTAATGTATGGCTCTCATAGATCTTTGTGCTTTTCAAACATATGTCAACATACCCAGTTGATATTTTTTTCAAAAGAAATTATATATATATATATATATATATATATGTGTGTGTATATATATATATATATATATATATATATATATATATATATATATACTGCAGCAGATGTCGCATACAGCTGGGCAAAGTTGGGGAATAGGCTAAATGAAACTTTAAGTTTAGAACTAAATAAGACGAAGATATTAGACAGAACCAGATGTCACATACACCTAATGAAGGTTGGAGAATGTACTAACATCATTATCGTGTTAAAAAAAAAGAAAAAAACATGTTCATCCACTGAACATAAATTGCCTCTATCCTCAGACTTGATTCCATAATTACATATACTAATTTCATTTTCATTTAACTCAGTTATCCCATGAACATTCCAATTCTATGCTGAGTTCTTCATGGCATTTCTCAAAGCAATATGGGTTATTTTGCAATGTCCAACTCTTCTCTAAAAGGAGAAGTTGTCTTGAATTAAATGGTTCCAGCAGGAACAATGAGTAAACTCTGATCTGATTTATTCAGAAATGTTTATACCTTTCTCAAGAGTGAAGTAAAACCAAACTACCATAACTGGGATTTGAACTTGGTTTGTCAGTTACATTTTCTTTGTTGTTTACCATTAGGCCAACTCTGCACTTGCTTTTATTTAATGGAAACAAAATCTTGCAATCGTTCTTTGAAAGAAAAGAAAAGTAATCAAAAAAAAAAAGAAAGAAAGAAAGAAAGACAAAACAACCTAGTTTGCATTGCTTTCATTGGCCATTATTGGTCAATGGTTGACTGAATAGGGCTGGTTTCTGCTGCAGACAGACACCTGAAAGAGCTGTCTGTTATTATATTATCAAATCTCTTTCTTTATATTGCTGTATGTCTATTTATATCTATTATATTTACATATGCTCGTTTCTTCCCCATTCGGAACAAAGAGAGAGAGAGATTTCAAATCAAATTATTTTATGTTGAGCCTGATTTACTCTCTCATTTGTTTTTGTTTTTTTATTTTGTTGAAGAAACTGACAAATATCTTACAAATTCTGCTTCTTCTTTGCTTTTTTTTTTCTGATTAATTCCTCTTGGCAGGAATATAAATCATCAGAACAGCTAGAGATGTTAATTATATTCACAATAGAAAAATGATGTACTTTTTGAGATTTTATCATTTCTATAGGAAGTAAAATTTTACATCAAAATGCATCACCTTTATGAATTTAAACTAAATATAAGTATCAGGAGTATACTAAATAAATATCTTGTAAGCGCCCAACTATTTCTTTCACTTACCTGACTATAATAGCCTTGTCAGTAATGTGCAGGTAGTGTGATGGATAGTGGCTTTGAATGAGAAATCAGAGAGCCGAGTTCAAATTCCAGTTGAGTTCATTACATCCACTTACAAGCAAATAACCTTGAAAAAATTATGAATCCATATCTTCTTCCCTCAACTATGGGTAAATAGCAGGACAGACAGCTTTATAGCCTTGGTTGCCAACCAGTCTAAGAGAAAGAAAGCCTAGCGAGCATTGGGCTCTACAAGGCTACCTTGCCCAAGACAGACCCCGGCTGTAGTACATGTGTTGTCCCTATGACCCTAATGGGTTATAAGACTTGTGATCATGATTGTGATTGTGAATATTCTTGACCACCAACAATACCTTTCTCCTTGATTTTCCATGCATTTCTATAGTAAAATCATTTGCAATATAATTATGTAGTAAAATACTGTTAAAGAAATAATAATTATACAACGGTCTGATTCTGTCAGGACATGCAGATAGAAAAGCCAAGTACAAATTCCAGCCTAGCCTATGTCCTTAGGAAAGATATGAATCCATCTTGTTTCCCACCTCCTTGATATGGGTTAAATAGCAGGTCAGACTGATCTCTGGACTATCCTAAATTCAAAACTGTGGAGAATGCAATGGGAAACCACTTCACATTCTTCCTGAAGAAATCTTGGTAATTTACACATAAAGAAAATGCACCTGTAAAGAGACATAATTGCTTACATTGTGAAGAGACATGGCAGAAAAAAAATTCAATCAGTGACACTTATATCAATGTGTGAATACTGGAGACACCTTCAATTTTTAATGTATGTCTAGAGTAAAATCATTTGTATTTCTAGAGCAAAAGTTATAATAATGCATTTACATTATAAACATAATAGTTCTGTTATCAGGATTGCTTGTATTAATTCCTGACCACTGACAATTCCTTTCTTTGTGCTTTTCAAAGGATTTTGATAGTAAAATCATTATGTAATTACATCATACATATAGTAATTATGTTCTGTCAATAATGCATGCATTAATTCCTGACCAGTAACAATACCTTTCTTCCTGATTTTCAATCTATGGCATATACAGACAAATTACTGAAACAAATTTTAGGTAGAAAAATGAAAGAAAACACACTGGTCAATATATAGAGAAAAAAACACGGACAAGGATATTAGTTCAAACACATTATTGATTGATACGTACTCTGAATTTAAGATTGGGTTTCTGGTTCATTCTAACATCTGTTTTAGTTTCTCTCTCCTCTACCAATAAGGGTAGATATGTTCGCCTATTGTTCAGTTCACACTCCTCCCCGGTCTTTTGAACAGGAGTAGAGGTATTTGCATGGTTTGGACTGTTATCTACATCTTTATTGTCATATTCATGACGTTTCAGTTATTGTAGGCTCTGGCCTTCTTCAAATGATACCCAGAAAATGTATGGCATGTGGAACTAGAACAATCTACCCCAGTGAATGAAATAAAGGGTTTGGTTCAAAATTCCAGTGTATGTCACCTGACAAAGTCCCAACTGTACAACGGCTGAAATGTAGTGAATATGACAATAAAGATGAGGACAACAGTTTGTAACAGTATAAATAGTTAAAAAACCTCATCTCAGAAATATAGACAGAGGAGTAGCAGTTTATCCCTTGTTTAGGATTAGGTTCCCAGTTCTTACTTATGTCTAGTAGTAGTTGGCACCTGCTTGCATCCAAGCATCGGGATTGTCATTCTCTCCCCTTATTCATTTTCTCCCCTTTGTTAGTGATGGCAGAGATGGCTGTGAAGGCCCAGCCTACTCTTGAAGAGTAGTCAAAGAGAGTTAGACGAGGCCATTTTTATAAATTTGATTTTGGTAGACAAATCTGCATGATGGAGAAGCTGACACACTTGGCCAGAAGTGCTGCCCTTGTGGCTCAAAGGAGATTGAGACAGGTGAGATCTGGCAAACCTGGTTGCTGTCAGATGTCAAAAATCTACTTCAATGCTAATGCTTGTTCATACTTATGCTAATACAACTCCACACAGTAACCCTCTAACTTGAGTGGCTCTTGTGCCTTGTATTGAGTGAACATTAGTAAAAAAAAAAAAATTTACTTGTTCTCTGATAGTTTTATGTACAAACTTCTGAGATGAGGAATCGTTGCTATTATACATTGATTTATTCATCCAGTAACTGAGATTGAAAAACAGGATATTAAAATCTTTCCAAATTGCTATTTTCATGCACGAGGGGATATGTTGTGGTTCTAAAAGTGCTACTAAAACTGTTATTGCTCACATGTTTGGTCCATGGTATTGAACCAAAATTTTAATACCATATTGGGTGGCATATAAGAATCCAGTCCCCCCCCATTTCTTTTCTTTCATTTCACTCCAAGCAAAGGCAATAAAGCCACTAAGATGCAAGATTAGTTAGCTGTTTGAGCAGACTTTTATACTTAGAAACTAATAGTGAGCCCTATATTTATTTAGTTTTTTATTTCTTCTTCTTCTTTAATGTGCCAAGACCCCTCTGGACATAGGTGATCATGGCTTTTCACAATTTCCTGTCCTTTGTAGCACTTAATAAATTTCTTTCTATAATTTCTCCCAAGCCCTGTTCCACCATCTATTTACTCAAGCTCACTGTTATGCATTGTTTTCCTCTGTCCTTTTTGCTCTCCATCTGTCCTGTGAGTATCAGATTTCCCAAGCCCTTCTTCCTCATTCTGTGCCCCAGAAACCTCAACTGTCTCTTCCTGATGTTAAGTATTTGTTTACTTTTTGTTTCCATTTTCCCCCAAACTTCATTGTTACTCACATGTTTGGTCCATGTTATTCCTTTCTGTAGAACCACATTTCTGTTGCTTCACGTTTTTTCTTTATCTGTGAAGAAATTGTTCCGTATTCACTGCCATATAGGAAGACTGATGTTACTTGCCAAATTTTCCTGTTTCTTAATACATTGCTTATCTTTTGGCTTACAAACTCAAATATATTTCTGACTAAGGTTTAAGTCAAATGGGCTTAAAGAGAAAATGGAAAAAAAATTATTTTTACTTGACATCAGGAAGAAATATTACATAATAATTCAGGACTTTTTTCTTTATTTCAAATGAAATCAAACATATGTGCAATGACAAATTTTTAGAGAAAATGGAAACAAAAAGAAAACTCATACTTAATATCAGGAAGAGAGAGTTAAAATTTCTAGGGCACATAATGGTGAAAGAGGGCTTGGAAAATTTGATACTTACAGGAAAGATTGAGGGGCACAGGGCATAACCTACCTAGCAAATTTGAGTAAATGGATGGCAGAACAAGAAGCAGGAGAAATAACATATAGAAAAAATTTATTAAAAGGAAATTATAAAGTGCCATAGTTGCCAACATCCTGTAAGGGCATGGCACAAAAGAAGTTATCTACAAAAATCAAAAATGAAATGAATTGCGCCTAGGGTGGGGTGGGGTGGGGTGGGGTGGGGTGTTTTGTTTAGATCATTAGTCAATGAACCAAAGATTTCTTTTTTCCTTTTTTTTTTTTTTTTTTTTTTAATTAATTTCAGCTTCCCACCCACACCTGTATCTGATGATATATTTAATGGTTTTAAGTATATTTATATTGATAATTTTTTAAATATATATTTATAGATTTGAATCTATAGCTTTCTTTATTTCATTTTTTTAGTAATATCTTACTCCTTTGAAATCTATCTTTGCAGTTTAGTTCAATAAAAATGTTGAAAGTTTTAACGATTAGTCTGACCTCAGAGTAATGAAACCAAAGTTGGTGCTTCCTTCATGTATGCCGTATGAGTATTCTTTGGATTTTACACACATGTTTCAGAAATGTTATTAATTTTCACAACATTTATCATGACATGATGCATGAGAGGGCTGAAAAGTTCTCAACCTGACCAAGACAAGAAATTTCTCCTCTTATTCTCCCTCCCCAATAAATAAAAACAAACTAATGTTTGGACATTTGGTCAGATTTTGGGAAGTAGGTAAAATTTCATCACTTTATTTTTGTCTTTATTTGTTAAAGTTGTTGTTTTCAGCAGGAAAGAGATATTTTTTTTTCTCTTTATTTATTTTTTTGTTTGTTTGGTTTCTGTGGATTTAAAATCCCAGTGTTTTGGATGCACATGAGGTATGTCCTTATTGATAGATGTAGGTCATGGAGTCACATTGTTTCATGAGAGAGTATAGAGCCAGGAAATAGTAAGGAGAGCAGTATTTTAAGTAGGTCTCTTTGCAACTTAAAATAGAGAGCCAGCAAAATTTCATAATAATACATTTTCATGCATATGTGTGTAATGAATTAAAGGATTTATTTTTAATCGCGACATTTTTATTACATCAAATGTTATTATAGTGGATACTCATATTTGAAATAGATGCCCCATTTTTATTTTTTACTTTAAACAGTGTGTATTATGTCCCTATCTATCACTGGCCTGCATGTGTATTCTAGAAATCTTAAAGATAATGTTTGAGAGCAGATTTTATTTATTAAGATTTACTGCAGGCCTATAGACTAGCTGTAATACGCACTGTTTAAAGTAAAAATAAAAATGTGGTGTCTGTTTCAAATATGAGTAACCACTATAATAACTTTGAAGTAACAAATGTGTGTGTGTGTTATATAGAATAGAAATCCAAATTTACCTCATTCTCAACTCAGAACTTCTGAGTTGACAATACCAACTTGGGACCTGTTGATTGAAATACCTATTTCAATGAGGTAAATTTGAATTTCTATTCTATGTAACATATGGTCTGTTATAATAAATACATTGAGCTCTTTTGGTGGATCAGTTTCAATATTCTATGTCATTAGGATTCACTTGGATTATATACCAACGGATTATTACCTCTATATTCACATTCTTAAAAACAATATGCTAGAATTTGTCTTTCTTTCTGCCAAAAGCGCTGATGGCCTGTGGGTAGAAACTCCAACTGATACCAAATCGGTTAGGTTTTGAACCTGGCTTGAACTATTTGGTTGTCTAGTCACACTGATGAGCTGTGATACAGCAAAACAGGCATGTATATGAATAACATTATATATATATATATATATATATATATATATATATATATATATATATATATATATATATATATATATATCATTTCACCCCAGGCAATGCAATAAAGCCTCTAAGATGCAAGGGGTTTACTGAGTGTGAAGGAATATGACCCCAAAAAAAAAACTATTAAGGAGAGAGTATGATAAAAGAACAGGAATTAAGAAGAAAGAATATAATATGATTGACATTGGATTTAAATTTTTGAAGATAAACTTGACTGGAAAGACAAAAGCCAGAATATATATACAAACACGCACACACAAGCAAAGCAAAAGCTTTATCATCATTTTAATAACTTGAACATAGGATTGAAAAAAATTTTTTTGCTTGAAATTTTTGTGGTGTGTGTGTGTTGTGAAAATTTTACTATATTTTTAAGGGAAAGAGTACTCAGTATTGAATAGCGAGCATTTATAGAATTGACAGTGTGGACACAGGAATATATATATATATATATATATATATACATATATATATATATATATATATATATATATATATATATATATATTAGGTTGGTGCAAAAATAATGTCGTTTTCTCACATGTGAGAAAGCGACATTATTTTTGCACCAACCTAATATATATATATATATATATATATATATATATATATATATATATATATATGAACAACAAAATGTGCATTCCTTAAAAAGGTAAATAGAAGCTTGCTGGCCTGTGACACTCTCTGTGGTTGAGTGGTCTAAAGCAAGCTTGATCAAACAGTAGTTTCTCTCACAAAGGGTGATGCAGGTTTGAAATATTCATTTACTAAGTTTCCTTGATTGTGCAGGCCAGTAGATGTAATACACACTGTTGAAAATAATAAAAAAAAAAAAAAAAAAAAAAAAAAAAAAATGGGTGTCTATTTCAAACACTTAGTATCCACAAAACAAAAACATTTGAAGTAAATGAATTTATATATATATATATATATATATATATATATATATATATATATATATATATATATATATATATATATAATCATCTTTAGCATTAATTTTTAATTTTGTTTTCAAAATACAGTTTGTTTTTCTGGAAGAAATTTTTCTTTCAATGTAAAGAAGTAAAATATATATCTATTGATATTGTAAAATAATTTATTTTCATACTTTGAATCAGGATATATTTGTATTAAGGTGTTTTGTATGCTGTTCATTCATTTTGAGACTGGAAAAATATTTATTATTAACTAATAATTAATAAAACATATACTTGTTATTTTGAAAAAGACTACACCTGTTCTAAGTTATTACTCCAAATGCACTGTTTTAACTCTTAAGTGCAGTGGAACAATAAACCTTCTTTTACCATCTTTAAATACAAATTAAAATGTGATTTAGTAATCAAATTGATAATATTGTTACCTCATCATTTTGTATCATGAACTGCTTTTAAAACAAATCCAACATTTTTAGGTAGAAAGTGGGGGGGGGTCTTGTACAATATTATAAATGGAAATGGGAAACAGAAAAAAAGTTTTTTTTGTTTTTGCTACAAAAGTTTTATATATGTCTAGCCATTTTAATCTTTTTAATCTCTTTTGCAAACTTGAAAATATTTGAATGACATTTTTTTTCAGGAAGTTTTTTGGTAGACACTTCTATTTAGAGATATTAGTTAATATAAATTGATATATTAATTAACATTTTGAAATTGCTATATGTTAAGAATAATTATTTAATTTCATCTTTCAAAAAATAATTTTTATTCATTGTTGCATAATTGTTTTATATTCATCAATTTTATTATTACTGAATTCAATCTGTATTGAAATCCTTGCCAAAATTTGTCTCCAGTATTGAAACAAAGCATGTTATTAAGCATTTTTTCTAGAATTTTCTTTTCGTTTTTCTCTCCCTCACTTTTGTCTTGTTCTCATTGCATCCATCTTTTAATCAAACAAAATGCATTTTTTTTTTCTTTTTTTCTTCTCTAATCATGTTCTTTCTGCATGTCTGGGCTCAACCGTGCTATAGAGTAAAAAAAATAAACAAAATGAACTAGAATTTGATTCGGGACGTGAAGGGATGAATTTACTCCCATATATATTACATTTTTCATCAGTTCAGCTAAAATTATAACAAAAAAAAATTTTTTTTTAAAAGAACTTCAGTTGTGAAGACATTTTTAATATCTATCATTCTTACAACTGGGTCTTGAGATTTCTCCTTTTAGCCACAGGCAGATTACTGGCTTTTCTTTTTTCTTTTGTGGTATCACATTCGTTCGCACACATACTTTTCAAAATCAATAATTAATGCATTAAATACTTTCAATTGAGAAAGTATCATGTGAGTTAGTGTAAATTTAATGAACATCTCATGTTGCAGTCAACGTTTCTGACTGTATGATCGTAATAGAATATATTAAACAGGATTTAGTAAGAATATTGATTTTCTTAGAAATTAATCATTGATGGAACCAGGTAAGCAGCTAGAACGCACAATATTTGATGTCATTGTTTATCTATATTTGGTATCTAAAGATTACATGGTAATATAATAAATGGCCATTTGCATTATTTCTTTAGGAATGTTATAATCTTCAAAGAAACATTTTTATCTACATTCAAAATGATTTCACCATCAGTATTTTTGGCAAGGATTTTTACCTTTTTATTCACATTTATTGAATAAATTCAAAACTAGGAAATCTTTCAGGATTTTTATTTCTTTAAAAAAATGCTTTACAATTTATTAATCAAATACATTCAAACTTTGATTTACTCTAAGCGTTATATATATATTGACACAGCAAGTATTGAAAGCATTTATAGAGATTAAGTGGAAATTATTTTATGATAGATATACATTAAAATTATTTATTAAACAAATCTTTCAAAACTTTTTGCTCAAATCATTATATATATATCATAAGAAATGCCAAAAGCATTTTAGAAATTATTTTACTATAAAAATACATTACAATTTCAAAACTTTCATTCACTCAAAGCATTAGATAAAAAAATACTAAAATCATCTATGAAAATTAATTGGAATATAGAATTTATTAAAATTACTTATTAAATATGTCAAAACTTTCATTGGCTTTAATTTTTACATATAAATTGATAGAGTAAATGCTTAAAGACTTTATAGAAATTCGTTGGAAATTATTTTACTTTAGAAATGATTTACAATTATGCATTAAATAAATATTTCAAAACTTTCATTCCTTTTAATGATTGCATCTGTTAAATGATAGAAATTCATTGGAAGTTATTTTAATACAAAAATACACTGAATATTTGTTCAGGATTTAAGACAGATTTTACTAATAGAATAGTATTACTATATATTATATAAATGCCTTACTAGTTATTAGAAAGGAATTATCAGGAATTGCTATAAATATTTCTGAATAAGGTTATTATACGTCTAATTTAGATGCTTTACTAATTAACTATAGATAAGCCTTGCAAATGATTTTATTTATAAATGATTACCTGAAAAGTTGTAAACAAATTTAAAGAAAATTTTCTTTAAATTTGTTTACAACTTTTCAGGTAATCATTTATAAGTAAAATCATTTGCAAAGCTTATCTATAGTTAATTAGTAAAGCATCTAAATTAGATGCTAAAGCAGTAATTGCAAAACCAAATTCAAATGCTAGCTACAGCTATGATTTTTCACTGTACACTTTTGCCAATTTTAAAATATGAACCCGTTTCTCTCTACACTTTGCTCCATCATTAGATGTCTTCACAGTTGGATCATCTCTATATGCCATGATAGTTGATAGTGGACAATGTGGTTTGGTCTGGAATTTGTCCTCATTGCTGTTATTTTATAACTTTTGTCTTGATCTATAGAGAGAAGATAAACAACATTAAGTAATTTGTCTCTCAAAAGGGGAACATGGAAACACTCTGTGTAATACTCTAAACCCCCCTAGATCAGCGTTTCTCAACCGGGTTTCCCCAGAACCCTAAGGTTCTGCAAAAGGTCCCCAAGAGTTTCACAAGAACAGTTGAGATAAGCTGACGAGCTTTTGACTTTTTATTTAATTTCATATATTAGGTTATAATGTCGTTTTCTCACATATGTTACTATGTGAGAAAACGACATTATTTTTGCACCAACCTAATACATAATATTACTAAACACACACATTATATTCTTGGTTATTGCAATATAGACATCATCCTATCTAACCTATTATGTTATTAAAAAAAATATAACAATCATTGGGAATATATTTAATGATGTCTGTACGTTGCCAGTGTGAAACCACCTTCACTAGTCAGTGCCCACTCAGCAAATGGGACCTGTACTTAAGGTTACTTATTTCTTTGTTTTTTTCTTTATTTTTACAGAAATACTTAATTTGCACAGGGCTTCCTTGAGACATGTAATTTATTTTAAGGGTTATGCAAGGGTAAAAAAGTTGAGAAATACTGCCCTAGATCATCAGATCAATGAGCCTTACAAATTGAAATTTAATTCAGATATCATTTAAAAAAAAGTATCTACACTGGTGAGATTTAATGACTATCAGCATCATTTTCATCTCATTTGGTCTTTTGCTATGGTAATCTAAGCTTAACCAAGGAAAGCAGGCCCTCCCCACTTGGAAGACTGGCACAACACAATCTTCCTGACCTCCATTTTCGTCCCATTTGGCCTTGAGCTGTATTAACCTATGTTTAGTAAATATCAAGGCAAACCACCCTATTTGAAAAATTGGCACAACAAAATCTTCCTAACCTCCATCTTTGTCCCACATAATAACATATTAATGTAAAACAGAAATTATGATATTAATTTTTATGTAATAAATAATGTTTAATAACGTATTAATGTAAAACAGAAATAATGTTAGTTGTTACATAATGCCAAGACTTCCTATGTCATGAAATTACTAATAAAATGTGATTGATATGGCCATAAATATTTCCTGTGCTATGCCAAGTAAACCAAGTTCATGGCATCACTTTAGTCAATTAGTTAATTGGTGCTGACCATCTTTACAAGAAACTGCATGTGACAGATTGTATTGAGTTATATGGTACCAACAGCAATGAATGATAACCAGCCTGAATTGCCTTTGCATACCTTAATGTCTCCAAATGTCCTTCTGTTTAAGCATAGCTTAATGATGTGGTAGGGAGAAGTGGATTGATAACTTTTCCAAGGTTTTTAGTGTGAAGTGAATGAAAACTGTTCCAAGCAGAGCTGAAAGTGGCTTTGCCTATTCCAGTTGGTTTGTCAACCTACATCTTCTTGATTGATATAAATAATAGATAAATGGGAAGAGGAAAAAGAATTAACTTTGTGTGAAGATTGAAGTTTTACTTTTTAAGTGGTAATGATAATATTAGCCATTTCCTTATAAGGAAACATTCAGCATTCATTGGCTGAATCGCCAGTGTGACATGAGTTACACTTTTCTTTGCTCCCTGTCCATCAGGCTGGGAACAAAGTGTAGTATCTGTTCTCATCACGAATGGAAATAGTAATATTAGCCATTTCCTTATAAGGAAACATTACATTCGGCTTTCATTGACTGAGTAGCAAGGGCTATTCGAGTTAATGCTTTTCTTCATTTTCTGGCTGTCAAACAGGAATCAAAGTGTAGTATCTGTTCTTGTCATCTCCACAGGAAATAGTAATATTATCTGTTTCCTTATAAGGAAACATTTGGCATTCACTACCTCTGTCAGTTGAAATTTATAAAATCTTTCTTAAAACAGATTTTCAGGAAAATAGGTTTCTTAAGTCCAGTAGCTGTTATCACTCTTTCCAGTATGGACAGGGGTTTCCTTCCCAACCTTTTGTTCGAAGTAGTGTGGAACATCAATATCTTGATCATGTCATTATTTTCTCTTCAAGTAGATGTATGGGTGGTGTAATGGATAGCAGCTCGGAATAAGAAATTGGAGAGCTGAGTTCCAGTCTGGTTCATACATACATTTATGTGCAAATAATCTTTGGAAATGTATGAATCCACCTCCTCCACCAGCTATGGGTTAAATAGTGGGACTTGTATCTAGAATACCTTTGTTATTCTCAAAAAGTTGTTAATGTATTATTCACTGACAAAAAATAAGAATTATTCTTAAAATCAAAAATATATTTCAGTTTTAAATAACCTACAAGGGGTTGATAAGCTGTAAAAAACAGATCAATTGATTCTCTTCAAATTTCATGTGAGATCCATTTCAGTTGTTGTGGTTGTTGAAAGTTCTCATGTGAAGTGGTTTCTGTTATTTGGTATTTCTGTAGTACCAGTGCACAAGGTTCAAAGAAATATGGTCCTTACTAAGACCTACAAGTTTAATTCAGTGAAAGCCACCTTTAACCATCGATCTAAGCAGGCAGTTGTATAAAGCTGACAGTTTAGATATTTCTGAACAGGTTTGGTGTCATACATGACATCCATATGAAAGTCTTGAACTGACAAGACCAAGAATGTAACTTCAGTTTTTAGGTTAATGTTTTGGTTTTGTAGCAACTTGTAGAAAATGTTAATTAAGTTTAAATTAGTTTTGCTGTATTAATATTAAATAAATTAGCTGTTAAGGTCATCTGAGATCATGAAAGGGATTCATTAAACAAGAAAATGAAAGCATTAATTTGCCCTAATGATTACATATATGATGATATATTAAATGTCAAAGACATTAACATTTATTAAATTTATTTACAGTATTTACATTGTTCAGACTATTGTCCTCATCTTTATTGTCATATTCACAATGTTTTGATTGTTGTATGCTCCAGCCTTCTTCAGGGGATATATGTTAGATTTTTGAACCAAACTCTTTATTTCATCCACTGGGGTAGATTGTTCTAGTTCTACATGCCATGCCTTTTCTGGATATCTCAGTTTCAGTTATTTGCCTTTAGTAACTCAACTCTCCAAGTTTTTATTCACTTCTGCTGTGACCAGATATTGAACTCACAACTCTTTGGGTCAAGTCAATCAACACTTTCATCCACTGAACAAAAACTTGAAGTGTGGAAGCAAAAGGGACACATACTTAGAATCAGAAAGATATCTGTCTATATTCCTGAGATGTGGTATTGTAATTATTTATACTATTTACACTATTTGGATTTTATGTCCTCAAGGACACATGGTCCAGTGGATAAAATCATTGGTTGAATCAAGTGACTTGACCCAAAGAGGTGTGAGTTCAATACTTGACTAGAGCTGAGGTGAGCAAAAATGTAGGGAGTTGAGTTAAAGGGAGATAACCTATACTGAGACATCCAAAAGAGTCATGGCACATGGAACTAGAACAGTCTACCTGGATGAAATAAAAGGATCAATTTGAAATTCCAATCACCTGAAGAATGCCAGAGTGTACAACGGCTGAAACGTGGATGATGAGGGCAACAGTCTGAACAATGAAAATAGTGTAAATAACAGAAATTTCTAGGACACATAAGAAGGCTTAGAAAGTTCACTGGAGATACTGAAGGTAAGAGGAGCAAAGAGAAACAGTGAATAACCTAACTTACGAGCTTTGTAAATGGGTGGCAAGGATAGTGAAAAGACAAACTTTGTTAAGAGGTACAAAGGATAGGAAGTTGCGGAGGGCCATGATCAACTTACCTAACAAGCTTCTGTGAATGGATGGCAGAACAGGGACTGGGAAGGGTAGTGAAAAGACAAACCTTGCTAGGAGGTACAGAGGATAGGAAGTTGTGAAGAGCCATATTAACCTAACAAGCTTGTGTAAATGGACAGCAGAACAGAGACCTGGAATGAGAGTGAAAAGACAAAGTTACAAAGGATAGGAAATTGTGGAGAGCCATGATCGACCTACGTAACAAGCTTGTGTAAATGGATGGCAAGACAGAGTGGGAAGGATAGTAAAAATATAAACATTGCTAAGAGCTACAGAAGATAGGATGTTGTGGAGAGCCATAATTGATCACATCCAGAAGGGATGCAGCACATAGAATAAGATAGGTATGCCATACAATTATTTTATTAAATAAATGTTCAAATGATAATTGAATACTTAAATTAGTGTAAAAGAATGAAGAAAAAAGTCATTTTCTGAACGAAATTTATTAGGTTGGTGCAAAAATAATGACGTAATAATGTCGCTTTTTGACGTTAAAAAATACGTCAAAAACGACATTATGAAATGATGCATCTTTTTCCTGATGGTTTTTCGTTTTTCTGCCACTAACCCCCAAAGCTCGATTAAAGTAGACATATTTGTAAGGCTAGCTTCTGGTTGAAACTTAAATATTTGTTAAACAAATTGCTTCAGTATCTGAAATTGAAATTTTGAATATTGAGTATGGTTTTCTAAATTCTCAAAATGCTTGTTTGAGACAAAATATTAGAATGAGTTTAGTTCGGATAATTGAAGAACGTTTGGATGATTTTTTTTTTTTTTTTTTCATTTTACATTTGGATAATAAAATCCAGAAAATTGAGGTGTGAGATATTCAAGGGAATATTGTAGTGGCACAGCAGATATTAAGAAGACTTGTAGAAATTAATTGGAAATTATTTTACTATAGAAAATACATTACAATAATACGTATCAAAATTTTGATTCACTCTAAGGATTACATATAGAATAACATTACTGTCGGTTATCTAGATTGTTATACACCTGATGAAGGCTGGAGGGTACAGTGGTCGAAATGTTATGATAACAACAACAACAATGAGGACAATAGTGTGCATGTAAATAGTGTGAATAATAATAGTAATAATAAGATTACACTTATCAAAATACATAAACCTTACTAGAATTTAACATATTTTTATGGCCAGCTGAGCTTTTGTCAAAAAAGTACTCAATAGATAATTGGTGACAATAGTCCATAAATGAATTAGTAGATGTTCCAAGAATTTATCTCACTGACCAAATCTAGAGACAAGTCAATAAGTCCCTTAAATATCTACTAATTAATTTATAGATTATATGTTATAATATATAAATAGAAATTGAATAAAAATATTCCCCGCAATATAGTGTAGCTTAGATGTGGCACATGGCCGAAAGTATATAGCACTCAGTGAGGATCGAACTCACTACTCGGTCATAATTGATTTAGCAAGACAAGCTTGCTAACCATTATACCATATTGAAGTACCCTATCGCCAACAATATAAGAAAGCACACTTTTGTAGAATGAGTTCTATTCTGAAGATTTTTCTAAATAATTTTTAGGATAGATTGGTTTTGTAAGCTTTGTCTGTAATAGTTATTTAGTCATCTTTAAGCACAAGGCTAAAGTAGTTGAGCACTCAAGAAAGGTGAACTCATTACATTGGTCAATTAAGATTGCTGATACCCAGGCAATTGTAGGCGATCATGTTTGACTTAGGGTGGTCAGTCAGCCAAGTACCATACATAAAACATAATTTGGCAAACATGTCTCTTTTGATTCATGATCAACTAGGCTGAAGGTTTTCCCACTGTAGGTTGCCGTTACTTTCTGCAGTAGACTGGTCGACAACCAAAGCTATAGGGCCCAGTCTGTCCTGCTATTCAACCCATAGCAGGAAAGAGAAGAGATGGATTTATACCTTTCCCAAGGGTATTTGTACCTAAGTGAATGTAGTGAACCTAACTGGAAGTTGAACTCAGCTCAATGATTTCTCATTCTGAGCTGATATCAGTTACACCACAATGCACATATCCTAGGGTGGTACAAGGTCTTAATAGTGGGGATACCTAAAAGCAATTGCACTCAATATAATGCATTAATCTGCAAGGTGACTTTATGAATCATATTATTGTTCCTCCTTGTCCTTAAGTGCTATGTTTCTTCAGAATGTAAACAGTTGTGGCTCTCCACAGCTTCAGTCAATTATGTGCTATGTGTGATACACGCTTAGGCAATCATGTATCATTTGATACATGACTGTTAACTTTAATTGCCTTGTAAAGCCTGTAATATTTTGAATGCAAGATGCTTGTAGTAATGTGTTTTAAGATGTATGTGTGTGTGGTGCTAGCTAAGTGTAACTTTTACAAGCATGGAAGAGACAATTGGCAAACCGAGTTCAACTATTAGCTAAAGCTGCTTATTTTCACTTTGCACTAATAACCTTGGGAAAGGCATGAATTCACTTTCTCCCTGTATTCTAGACATGTACAAAATGATGTTGGCAGTAACAGAACACTCATCAGTATGAAATTATTTTAACTTTGCACTTGTGACAGGCATGATTCCACTTCTCCTTGCATTTTATATATATATACTAAATGGAGGTGTGAGATAGAATAACAAATAACAATTATTTGCACAGAAAAAAAATTCCCTCTGCATTCCATTGCTGAGAAGTAAGTTCCACTCGAACAGAATCTTCCTGTGACCTACTGCTTTGTGGAACAGACTCCCAAAAGGATGTTTCCCCAATCACTTCAATCATAACCTGTTCAAGTCTAGAGTTAACCATTATCTTTCCCTCCTATCCACATAAACTAACCCTTTTCATAACACTCTAGCTCTAGTAGACCCTGGGCCTTGTACAGGGTGAAGCTTGCTGTAAAAAAAAAAAAAAAAAAAAAAATGGAACGGACACATTTTGGTTGAGACTATTATTCTCTTTGCACTATTATCCTTGTGAAAGACATGAGTCCTGTTTTCCCTGTAAAATAAATATATCACGGAGAGGAGCAGTTGGGTGAATACTTGAGCAAACCACTCTTCCATAACTACTTTTTAATTTTATCTGTCCAGACAGTACCAAAAAATAAATAAATATAAACTGTTACTCCTGTAGCCAACTTAAATAGGGGCCAATCAATTTGCTTGATTTAATAGACTCATTGAGAGGTTAGGGAGGGAGGAAAAATAACCTGTTGATGGTTTAGAAGACTAGCAAGTTCATTCAGCCACGGTCAGTGTTGAAACGGAAGGAACCACGTTGCTAGCAGAAAACTCTTTATTTGATAAAGTACTGGCCTTTTGTGTCGACGGAAGGATCGATCTTCCTATGCTATTTTAACGTTCCTCCCACTTGCTAAATTCCACATCGTTGTCATCATAATATATTCAAGTTTTTCATAGCACCAGCAGCAGTTCAGCCGTAGTTTAGCCTGCTCATAGGATAGGAAAGAAGGCGGGCGGGTAGAGAAAGATGAGGTCGACAGTTTGTGTGTGTGTATGTAAGGAGAAAGGGAGGGTAACTGATGTACATATGAGCTTGCCTGCCCTTAGTAACAATCTGTTGTGAATACATTCTGCTTTCTATCTCCTCCGCTGCCCTCTTAGCTAGCTTCTAACTCCCATACGAATTGTCCTTCTGTGTCTGTCAATTATTACTCCTTCGCTTTTTCAATCACACTCTCCATGGATTCTGACTTCTACTTCTTCCCCGTCTTTGTTTAGCTGTTGTTACTAAATATTTTTTCTTCTTCTTCCAGATGGAACCTAAGCGTTTCTTCTCTTACCAAATGATTAACTTAACTTTTATAAGTGTGCCCAGACGTACAAGCCACTATGGCTATTAAAAGAAAAATACATCAACTCTTAAATCGTTTTTATTGTGAAGCAAGAGAAACAGTACATTTGACTTTTAAGAGCTATCATTTTTTTTCTTCTATTTGTCCTAAAAAGTCTTTCTTTGCAAGACAAATTATTTCCTGGACACGTTTATTAGTAGGAAAAAAAATGCTATCTCACAATACAATACTTAAAAAAATATTCTTAATTTTAAAGAGTAAATTTATTATAGGAAATAAATAATAATTTATTATTTATTACTTAAGTAGTGGAACCAGGAAATAGAATAATAATACTTATTTCGTCGTTTTTATGCTGAGTGAAGTGATACGGATTTTTAATCACCTAAGAAATTTTTTTAATTACTTTCTTGTTGTGTGTAGTGTAGGTTGTAGAAATGAATAAAAAAAACAAAACAAAAAAAACATGATTTATGATAGTGTTTACATTGGACTATGAATAAATTATTAATTTTGATTTTTGAATAGATTTTATTTCATGTCTTTATTGTTTGCTTGCAGATGTAATTTTCAACAGAGTGTTATTTGTCTCCGTTCGTTAGATAAAGCGTTGTGCTTAAATTTTAATTTTTTCTCTCATCTTATTTTTTGTTTCTTTTTACGCTTAGTGAAACTTACAGTTTAAGTTAAAAGTTGTTTGATTTCTTTGGATGAAACATTGTTATTATTAATTAAAAACTAGTGAAAAATTATTAATGATAAATAAAAAATGCTTCATAAAAAATTCAGTAAAACAATTACTTTTTTGCTACGAGGTGAAAACAAGCAACAATAAAATTATAAAGAAAAACTAGTCAGAAATTAATAATCGCATTGGGTAAATTCAGACAACTTAAAATTATTAGGTAGAAATGTTATTCTTTACTAATTGATTTAAAATTGCTTTCTTTTCAGAGGAAAGATGAAAAATTTATTTATTGGCTTTCTTTACACAGGGTATTGTGAGACTATCCTTGTAGATGGGCAAGGAAGACAGAGTGAGGAGATTGTTATAGATGAGTGGACAGGGAAAGCCATCTAGGCTGTGGCTAAGAAAGCAAGGACCTGAAGGACTTTTTTTTTTTTTTTTTTTTAACAGCTAAAAAAAGTGAGGGAGAAAAAACATGTAGAGGCGAAACACTTGAGGGAAGAACAGGGAATAAATTTTGATTTGGAAGAGATTTTTTTTTTATAGATTTGGTGAAGTAAAATTTTTGCCCTAAGTGGTCAATGATAAACAATAATAACAGTGTTAGTAGTGTAAAACCTCTTGATGGTTCTTTATCAAATGGATGCTTAAAAAAGATCATTTTGCTGAGATGTGGCTTTTAAAAAAAAAGAATCTGGTTGTAATAATAACAATATCTATCTATCTATCTATCTATCTATCTATCTATCTATCTATCTATCTATCTATCTATCTCAGCCTATTCATAATCTATCTATCTATCTATCTATCTATCTATCTATCTATCTATCTATCTATCTATCTATCTATCTATCTCAGCCTATTCATAATCTATCTATCTATCTATCTATCTATCTATCTATCTATCTATCTATCTCTATCTATCTATCTATCTATCTATCTATCTATCTACTTCTACTAGGTACCTCCACTAATTTTCGATACTATTTCATTTTCCAGGAAGCAAAAACATTAAAAAAAAAAATCTTCCAAAAATAAAATATACCCTTGAAATTTTATTTTAGAATAACACAGAAATGTATTTTAAAACAAAACTAGCTGTTTTTTTAATCGACATCATCATGTTTTACACAATTGACGAGGGCATTGACAGGTGGTGACATAATGATTGCTATTCTATAGAGAATTCATCTGTAAAAAAAATATAAGTAAATGATGTGAGCATCTTTTTTTTCTTTTCTTTTTTTTTTTTTAGAATTTTTAAGTACTCGGTAATCTTAAAAATGTTGAAAAATATTCTCTGTAATCTAATTTTAGGAAAGTTGACTTTAAATTTACCATAGTCATTGCTCTTAGTTTCTGATAATGTCATGTATCGTTGGCCATACTTTCAAAAATGGGCACGTTATGTAATATTTTATATGCATAAAACAAATTAAAAATTATTTTAAAAATCTTTTACAAAATGATTTGTATTAAACTTTTCAATTTTTGATTAGTAAATATAGTTTTCACATAATAACAACATCACCTAATCGGATAAAAAAGTAATGCAGAATTTTAAAAGATTTATATATTATAAATTATTATAATTAAAAAAAAAAAAAAAAAAAAAATGAAAACAATTCTTGTAAAAGTTCATTATTCATCAAAATATATATATATTTTTTTTTTCTTAAGACAATAGTGTCTGTAATAAATCTTACAATAAAAGCAATTAAAAGCTTTTCTAATTAAATAATGTTGTAGTTTTATTGAATTTTTTATTTTACAATTTGGAGCAGATTTGCAGGAAATGAATAGTAGTTTGAAAAAAAAAATAAAAAAATCAAAAAAATCAATGATATACATTCTCCAAGGAGTCCTACTTCTAACTAATAAAAAAATTTTTGGGTGAAAATTTAATTTCTCAACAGTTCATGAAATTAAGTAAGAAGGAGATAACATATGTAAATTGGAATATCGAATTTTGAAATTCCAATCACTTGAAGACAGGAGTGTACAGTGGCTGAAACATTGTGAATATGGCAACAAACATGACGACAACAGTCTGAACAGTGTAAATGGTGTAAATAGTTACAATACCTCATCTCAGAAATATAGACAAATGAGATTATCCATTTAGCTCATTTAGTTTTACGATATTAGCCTACGGATTTATTGATTGGCTTACATAGACATAACCATAAATGTTATTGTTAAGGTAACTATGAATAATTTCTGTTTTTCTTTATCAAATTTATTCTTTAAAAAATAAAGTACAATTACATATTATTTAATTATATATTCTGAACATTATTTGCAGTGACCTGTCCTGTTGTCAATACTTTGATATGGTTGGAATAAAATCCCGCTGGTTTTGATGTGCGAAAGTTTTCAACAAACTCTTGAATATTGTTTTCCTTAAAGAAAGCATTTTGTTTTGTTTTTCGGTCAAAGCATTTTTGCAGCCATTGAAAAATAACCAGTTGGCTCAATGTCAGGTTAATATGGCAGGCGGAGCAAAACAAACCAACCGAATTCCAAAATGTTTTCCTGCGTTATTCTTGCTGCATGCAGTCTTGTGTCATCATGGGAAAACATTTGGCCTTTAATCCACTGTGTATGCTGCCACTGCCATGCAAAAACTAAGCTATGTTAGTATACTCCAAATGTATTCTTAACTGGCACATATAATTAGTAGTTAAGACACTGGTTCCCAAATCTTTTTTTCTCTGGGATGAATTTTTGGAATGAAAATCTGCTCACACCTCACCAAATTTTATGTGATAAAAAGTACATTTAAAAATAAAAAAACAAAGAGAGTGTTATAAGGAGATAACTGCAGATTCAAAGTCAGAACATTATCATTGATAACTCTCACCTCCAATTTGCAGACCCTAGATACTATATTCTTAATAATTGATATAGTGCAAAAATATCACAATGATAAAATTGGTCAATAATTATTTATAACTATTTATACTGCATGCAATTAAAAGTAATCTATAATAATATTTTAAATTTTGAAATCATATTTATTTTTGGCATAAGAATTTTTTTAAACTGCTTCTAAATCTTTGAATGTCTTTCAATCATCTGACCTCAATTGCTATCCTCTTCCACCACAACTATGTGGTTCGACACACCGTTTGGGAACTACTGAGTTAAAATGATAAATTTGTCATTAGAATTGGTTCCCAAAAGTAGAAATTAGTTGTGACTCAACCTAATATATATATAAATTAAAGATATATAAGGTAAAAACTGATCAATTTTGAGTTATTTACATTTTTATTACCATTAGCAACTTCTATCTTTATACAGTTAACACGCACAAACACACATACACACAGAACTTTTGATGATGTTATGGCTTCACTGAACTGCAGTACTGATTAGATCATATTTTCATCTTACGACACCTGATACATTGAAGCATGTCATGTTTTCTTTGAATAGAATCTCACACTTTAAACTAAAACACTATTTTGCAAAATATGGTCTGTGAAACTGGGCATCCTGGATGTCAAAACTATTTTCATAATACATTTCCTGTAATGAGAAAACATTTTGGTCCACAAGAGAAGAGTAAGACAGGAAAAGACAAATAATCTCTTTAGAAACATACATTTTTTCTTTCCTTAAATTTTACGGTTTTAACTTTTAATACTGATAAATGTTGGTACAGATAACTCAGATATATAAAAATTCTTTGGGAGGTCCTCAATCATTTTAGAGGAGTGTAAACATGTTCTGAATTTGAGAAGCAATTGTAACTGAGTTATATTTATCAATGAACTCTCATTCAAAAGTATTATATCTTCTACAATGTTTGCACTTTATATCCTTTATTATCTTCTGTCTTTTCTCAGCTTCTTTATAGATGTGGGAATAGGATAACATTTATCAGTGTGAAAAGTGAAATTGTTGAACCGAGTTCAAATTCTGCTTGATTCTATTTTGTTCACTCCACCCTAATGTCTTTGAAAAAGGCATGAATCTGTCTTTTTCCAACTATGAGTTAAATAGAAGAGCAGACTGGGTGCTCTTGCCTTGGTTGGCAACCGATCTAGGAAAAGAAAAATTCCGAATTCAAACCTGTTTGGAGATTTTGTGACATACTTTGTACAATTTTGATGTGGAGACTAATAAGGGCACAAAACTAAAATCCGCATATGTTAAAATCATTGTTTTTTTTTTTTCAATTATGGACTTTGTCAATTAATATTAGCATAAGAGTGTGTGGCTTCAAGGGTTTTCTCTGAAAGTGGATCTTTTTCTTATGAAGTTATAATAGACTCTCCATTTTCACTCTTGGGTAGGTGCTTATATGCCATCTCCTCATCTGGTTGTCCCATGTGTGTACATCCTAAGCTCAGCTTGGTTGACTACCTGTTTACATGTTACGGGCAGTCACTGACATCCTGTGAGGTATAGATCATGAGATCACCTTCCAGATCAAATCTCTGATGCACCTGATGTGATTCTAAGTGGCATCTACTTCAGTATCACTTAGAATGAACCCTGTACATATTGGTACCATCACAGACTAACTTCTCTTTTCTTATCGACATTAAATTTTATTCAAGCGACCTGGTATGAATCATATGCTATACATTGTTATCATTTCTTCTGAAAAGTTTGGACAATTCTACAAAAAGGCTTCACTACAATCAAATCATCTGTGTGGGTAGACTAGTGCTTCATTTCTAAACTGAATTGTTATGCTGTCATATGTTAGAATCAATGAGAGAGCCCATAGTGATTTGTCTTACCTTAGGTTCTTTATTGCAGTTACTATCATTTCGTTTTTGAGAACCTAATTTCAACATACAAACTGGAGATACCAAAATCAAACAAGTACAACAATTTAAATATCTGGGAAGTGTACACTGAAATCTGAAGGTGAATTGGGATAGCAAAAGATGCCATCTAGAAGATAAACAACGTATTAAGAATCAGAAAAATATTATTAGAAACAAAGAAAAGAGAACTGAAATATTTCCCGGGGTGTCGTCTGTTGAGAAAGTTTTCTTTTTACAGCTTCTTAAATTGTTTGCATTGATAATGGCTGAAAAATTTATAAGCAGTAAAAAGATATGTTGTATTTTGGGAAGGAGAGGAGGAGATATTGTAAGTGGATTGCAACAAAATAGAAGGACTATCAAAAATCATTAAAAGTAACCGTTTCAATGTACCAAACATGGCAATCTAGAGGACTAATCTTTAACTTTTATTTACTTTAATAGCTTTATCCATACAACTTTATGGGAGAATATGAAAGCTATTTTTCAGACTGCCTGTATGTGAAGCAAGGTCAACGTTTAATGTGGGTTTGCTGGCAATACTGTGGAAAAATTGCTCAAACCCCCTTGGTATTTGCACTTGTTGGGGATAGCTCAGGCACCAGGTAATGACCCCAGCACCCTCCTGAAGGAGAGATACTTCCTGGGGTGTGATGCTCTGGGGCTTGAGCTAATATTAATTGTAAACTATACCGTGAAAAAATATGATATATAAACTCTATAGATCAGACTAATGATGTGTAACTGAATGACAAAATGGATTGTGTGTATGATATAATTTTAAGGTATGTTATATTTAGGTAATATCTGTACTCCTGTATGGCAGCGAATGCTGAACAATCTCCTCTCAGATAATGAAGCGGCTTGAAGTAACAGGAGTGTGATTCTACAGAAGGATGCTGAGAATACCATGGACCGAACATATGAGCAACCACAAAATTTTAGAGAAAATGGAAGCAACGAGAAACCTTATACTTAAAATCAGAAAGAGATCGTTGAAATTTCTAGGGAATATAATGAGAAAAGAAGGCTTGGAAAACTTTAACACATGCAAGACATATTGAAAGCATCTTGTTCACACTACTCCCTGATCTTTTGAATAGGTGTAGGTTTATCCCTTGTTTCCTGTTTAGGATTGGGTTTCTCATTTCTTCTAAAGTCTTCTTATTCTCTTTTACTCCCAGTAGCCCCTTGTGTTTTAGTGCCATTATTTCCTTATGTGGGATGAATTCATTAAAAAAAAAAAAAAAACCTACTTAGCAAACTTGAGTAAATGGGTGGTAGAACAGGGTTTAGAAGAGATAACGAAAAGACAAAATTTATTAAGAGCTACAAAGGACAGGAAATTGAGGAGAGCCATGATCGTCCATGTCCTGAAGGAATACAGCATATAGAAGAATTGCAAAAATTTGGACATTAATTTTCACTTATCTGATAGAAAAGAAATGAATCACATGATAGCTTGTTGGAACCAAGAAATATTATCACAATTGATTTACGAGAATGTGAAAAATAAATTTTTTTTACAAAATGTCATCATTGATGCAAAAGTGATATTAAAGTAAAAAAAAAAAAGTCACTAAAAATTGATAATTTTATTTGAATTTTTATTGATTTCTTTAAACAATTATAATTGCAACTGAATATAAAAGAAAATGAAGCAAAGAGAAAGAAAATATACTTTCAGAATTATATTTCAGGTAATATCTTGTAAACAGGTCTATTTCAGTGTTGTCTGTTGAGAAAGTTTTCTTTTTACAGCTTCTTAAATTGTTTGCATTGATAATGGCTGAAAAATTTATAAGCAGTAAAAAGATATGTTGTATTTTGGGAAGGAGAGGAGGAGATATTGTAAGTGGATCGCAACAAAATAGAAGGACTATCAAAAATCATTAAAAGTAACCGTTTCAATGTACCAAACATGGCAATCAAGAAGACTAATCTTTAACTTTTATTTACTTTAATAGCTTTATCCATACAACTTTATGGGAGAATATGAAAGCTATTTTTCAGACTGCCTGTATGTGAAGCAAGGTCAACATTTAATGTGGGTTTGCTGGCAATACTGTGGAAAAATTGCTCAAACCCCCTTGGTATTTGCACTTGTTGGGGATAGCTCAGGCACCAGGTAATGACCCCAGCACCCTCCTGAAGGAGAGATACTTCCTGGGGTGTGATGCTCTGGGGCTTGAGCTAATATTAATTGTAAACTATACCGTGAAAAAATATGATATATAAACTCTATAGATCAGACTAATGATGTGTAACTGAATGACAAAATGAATTGTGTGTATGATAAACTATAGTTTTAAGGTATGTTATATTTATCGGTTAAAGTGCTCAATATCAGGGATAGAGTGTATGTAAATATAAAAGTGGGCATTGAGATCAACACATGGCCTGACGATTGCATTTAGCATGAAACAGAACTGTCACCTCTGTATGTTGACTTCAATGTCCTCTTTTATATTTACACAAACACACATGCACACACAGGTATAGGGTTAGTTAAACGAAATAACTAGATATTAGCAACCATATACGTGCATGCTGGCATGCATACATTGGTAAGCAAATAAATAATTGCCAAAGAGTGTAGACATAATAATGATCAATGTGATTAGACAGAGCAAAGAAATATATATTAATAAATACACATATATCTACGTTTGGTGTGCAACTAAAGTTTTGTTTAGTTGCACATCAAACATAAGTATATGTGTATTTATATATATATATATATATATATATATATATATATATATATATAGGATTCAGATAATGATGTATATTTGTTTGTCTAGTAAGCATTTTTATTTATGTTTGGTGGTTGTTTGCATGAACAAAACATTGCAGTCATGGAATTGATAATGTTGATTCTTCATGAAGCTAGTTTCAACTTTACCAAAAAAACCATTGAAGGATCAGCTTTCCAGGATGGAGTCATAAACCATTTATTTAAAAAATTTCCATCATAAATTTTCAATTGAACTGAGTCCAATCTTTGTTTTGGTCATGTCATTGCTTTAACTGATGGAAAACTTTGACACTCTTTGCTATCTAGCAAGATGTATTAATGTAATATAGAAAAAAAAATGGCTTCAACATTAGCAGACCTCTTTTCTATTTGGAATGAGAAAAGTCTTCAAATTTATTCTTTATTTTTCTCACTAGGTGTAGATAGGTTTGCACATTGTCTGGTTCACACACTTCCCCGGTCATTTGAATAAGAATAGAGGTTTATCCCTCTTGCTTAGGATTGGGCTTCCAGTTGATTCTTAAGTTTACTTCAAATCTTACTTCTTCACCAAAACTCTACAATATTATCTGCTATTTATTTATTTTTTCTAAATAAGAATAGGTATTCTCCTATTGTTTGGCTCAAACTCCTTGCCAGTCTTTTGAACAGGAGTAGATATTTATCCCTTGTTTCCTGTTTAAGAGTGAATTCCCAATTTTTCTAAATTCTATTTCTCTCCAGTAGCCCCTTGTATTTCAGTGACATTATTGCCTTGCTTGGGGGTAAATTGATTAAAAAAAAATTCTCCAAAATTTCATTGTACATTTGTGAATTGACTGTTGAGATAAAAGCTTCCTTGGTAGTTTATCTGATAAGCAACAGTATGTCATAAATGAGTTGGTAAATGTTCTTGTTTTCTTTAGGTATTCATTTTGACATGTTTCATTGGAATTGCACCAAACAAAAGTTTCACCGTCATCACCTTGGCAAATGTAGATTCATGATTCATCATTGAATACCATTTTCATTAAATCATCCGCACTCCATGATTGCTTCTCTGTAGGCCAATGTAACCTTGTTCTTTTCTCTTTAGATCTTAGTACTAATTTTGGTTCATCTTTTCTATATGGAAATCCTATTCCATTCAGCCAATTTCCTACAGTTCTGTCACAAAATACTGACTCCAGTAGCTGTTCATTTATTTTTCATTAGTTTTGTTGTGCATTTTCTATTTTCAAGACATATTTCTTTGAGTCTTCTACCATAATCCTTTGATGTTTTCCATCATCTATCAACACATATATTCATTTAATTCTTTTTGTTTATAGTTGTACCAAATTTTAGAAACAGCTGACTGGGAAGAGCCAACATATTTAGTCACACTTTGTGTTTGTTATTCTTTTCAAAAGAATTTTTATAATACTCTCTAGTGTTTCAATTAACATTAGTGCTATAAAATCTTTTTATCCTTATTTCTTTGTCTGGCCTTGTGCCATCCTAAGCTAAGTAAATATCAAAGACAGGCCCTCCCACACATCAAAGAATGGTGCTATAAATTCTTTTTATCCTTATCTCTCTCTGTTTGAACTTATTGTATCATAAACTAAGTAAATATCAGATAGGGTCTCCCCACTTCAAAGATTGTTGCTGTACAGTCTTCTTATCCTTATGTCTCTCTCTGATTGGCCTTGTGCCATCCTAAGCTAATCTAAGTACATATTAAAGACAAGCCCTCCATCTTGGAAAATTAGCACAAGACAATCTTCCAGTACTTATTTCTCATTATTTAGCCTTGTGTCATACTTAGCTAATATCAGTAAATATGATGAAAGGAAAGACCTCCCCAATTAGAGACTGGTACAGTGCAATCTAAACTTGGAAAATATTTATAAAGTAATGTCACTTTTTAAATACAGCATATGTTTTGAGTATTAAATAAAAATTATAAACTTTAAATTATTTATTGTAAATATTTTACTTGTATTTTGCGAGACTTATTAAGCAATGTTATATTAGTTAAAAAGATCAAAAGGAGCATGTCTTGCATGAAAACATTCTACTTTGTGGACAGCTATTTGCAAAATATTAAGCAATAATTGTATAATTGGATAAGCATAGCAAATTGTGCAAGCACTAATTTTTCTTTTTCTATGAAAATCTTGTTTCAATCTTGAAAGACATTATCAATAAAGAACTTTCTCATGTATCCCTTTGACTCACCATCTCAACTTGACAAGCAAAATTTAATTTATATACAGGCTAATTATAATGGCCAGGTTATGATTAATTGGCTCTCAAGGGACCTGCAAACTAAATGGGATTTTTTTAAATTTGTTTTCTTTGTTCTTCTAAAGTATGTATCTATTTTCAAAAGACATGCATTTCAAATAAAAAATTATTGTTGGATAAATATCTTTTTTCTATTTGGAATGAGAAAAATTTCTAAATTTACGATTTATGTATTTTTTTTCTCACTAGGAGTAGATAGGTTTACCTATTATCCTGTTCACACACCTCCCCAATCTTTTGAACAGGAGTAGAGGTTTATCCCTTGTTTCCTGTTTAGGATTGGGCCTCCAGTTCCTTCTAAAGTTCGCTTCAGTTTTTGTCTCTTCCACCAATTGGATTAGATAGGTTCACCTATGACTGGTTCACACTCCTCCCTGGTCTTTTGAACAGGAGTAGAGGTTTATTCCTTGTTTCTTGTTTAGGATTGGGTATCCAGTTCTTTCTAAAGTCTTTTCATCCTGTTTCATTTACAAGATGAGAAAAATTTGTACATTAAGTACAATGCAATAATTATTATTTATCTTTTATAAAGATTTACACTGTGCATGTGTGTGTAGATGTATGGATGGATATATATATATATATATATATATATATATATATATATATATAGAGAGAGAGAGAGAGAGAGAGAGAGAGAGAGACATTGAAGTGTCATTTTAAATAGCTATCGTCTAAACTATAAGTTGCAGGGTACATATGTTAATACTGAGGAGAGACTCTATTATACATGTATGCATGCATGTATATGTATATGCAACACGCACACACACATACACACTAATATATTTACACTATATTTTCATCAAAGGTTAAATAAATAAATAAATAAATCATATATTTGTATATGATATATATTACATATGTAAATATATAATAAATATATTTACACTATATTCTTTTAATAAATAAATCATCATATATATATAGGCTATTTTTATATATATTATTTATGTATTATATATATGTGGTACTTATTGGGAAGCACTCAATATCAGTGATAGAGCTAACACGCACACACACACGCACGCACACACAACTTATATATTATATATCTATGCCGTGCACACACTACATACATATTTGTACTTTATATATATAGGAGGCATGGTGGAGTAATGGATAGCAGCTTGGAGTGAGGAATTGGAGATCCAAATTCAAATTACAGTTGAATCCATTACATTCACTTATGTGATAATACCCTTGGGAAAGGTATGAATTCTCTTCTTGTCTCCTCAGCTATGGGTAAATAGCAGGACAGACTGGTTTTATAGCCTTGGGTGGAAACTGGTCTAGGAGAAAAACAATTCTGAATTCAAAACCTGGTCCTTCAGGTTGGTGGTTGTGCAGTAGGCTAACAACCTACTCATTTAAAAACTGGCTTGTTATAGAAACTGCAACAATATTTTGCAGCCCTTTGTTCCTTGAGGAATTTCAAGGCATAATACACACACACACACACACACACACACACACACACATATATATATATAATTTACACTATATTCTAAATATATTTAAATATATATCTAAATATATTATTAAATATATTTATAGTATATTCACATGTAAGATTTAACAGATAAATCATATGTATGCCATATACTCACATTTGCAACCCTTGGAGACCTAATTTTGAAGCTAATTTGACTACATTAAATGCATTTATAATTTGGTCAACATTATAGCCAAAGTACATACACTAATTGTATATCATGTGTATGAGGCAATCCCCTTAAAATTATCTCCAAAATTAACTCTTCAAAAGTCGCATGATATGTGAGTATATACAATATATATATATATCTATAAACATAAATGCATGTATATGTATGTGTGTGAATATGATGAAAATATAGTTTTAGGGTATATATTTATGGGTTATCATGCTCAATATCAGGGAGAGAGTGTATGTAAATATAAAAGTTCTGAAGATTGTGTTTATGCATGAAACAGACTGTTGCTACTGGGTGTTGATCTCAATGTTGACTTTTATATTTACATACACTCTCCCTCTCGCTTTCTCTCTCTGTGTGTGTGTGTGTGTGTGTGTATGTGTGTGTGTGTGTATACACACACACACAGTCTCTCTCTCACTCATATATATATATATATATATATACATACATACATACATACATACATACATACAATCTCTCTCTATATATATATCTATATCTATATATATATATATTTGTGTGTGTGTGTGTGTATATATATATATGTATATATATGTGTGTATATATATATATATATATATATATATATAAAAGCATACATACATTCTGTGTGTCTATATATGTATATATATATTTACACACACACACACACACACACACACAATTTATTTATTTATTAATCTTTTGATGAGAAAGAAACATTCCTACCAGTAGTGTATATTGTGATATAAATTACTATGTAAATCATGTAAATTCCTTGTTTTTGTTTTTTTTTCTTGTTCTAATTCCAAGATTAATGATTCAACATTTAAGGCTTCCATGTAAAAAGAGTCCATTAACAGTAACAACTGCTTGTATGAAAGTCAGCTTGTCTTTTTATTTACTGATTTGCATTCTTTCAATGACTGTGGTTACTAGGTTAGTTCAAGTTGAGAGTGCTTATGCTGACCTTTGATATCCAATGCATATACTGGAGAATTAATGTACTCGCTGATAGTGACTTGAGGTTGGCTTTTACAAAAATGGTGTTCTTTATTATTCATAGAAATCAAGTCTGGAGATTGTGACATATTTTCTTTTTAACAATTAGTGCTTTCTCTTGAGAACTTATTTCTCATATCGCTTACGTAACTAGCATTAAAAAGAGTCAGTTTTTTTTATATTGCTTATATATAATTAGAAAATAAAATGGTTAATAGTTAATTTTTAGCACTGGCTGAATTTAATGCTATCTATCACAACTATTCTCATGGTGTATTCAGTGGTTAACTCTGGTTGCACTTACACAGATATGTGTTTGTTTTTTTTACATCTTATCAAATTTTTGTAGGTTATTTAAAACCAGAAATTATATTTTAGATTGTAAGAATTTTTTAAGATAACAATGATTTACTGATACAAATCCTATTAATTAACCCATAGCTGGGCGAAAGAAGAGAAGATATTTGTGTGTAAATGAATATAACAAACCCAACTTGAATTGGAATTTTGCTCTATGCTCTCTAATTCTGAGGTGTTATCCATTATATCACCTGAATATCTAAATTGACAGCATATGATATTCCCTAGCTCACCCATTTAGGTACTGGCCAGGTTTGATGTTGCTTAACTTTGGGGATCATATGAGAACCATTGTTTCAATGTGATATGGCCATAAGCCAACATGAAATGTAGGATTTGAAATTGGAAGAAGTGGATACAAAGTATTAGTGACCATTGTTATACAGATTTTATAGAAAATTTGTAGTTTGCAGAGAACTCTTTTCTAAATTTCACTCAATACAAGGCTCGAGAGCAACACAAAGTAGAAGTTTAATGTCATTATAAATGACATGAATTGCAGAAAAGTTGGTAGGACATGGAGATTATGAGGATAAGGTGGATGGATAACAATTGTTTTTTGACTTGAACATTTCAAAATTAAAGTGTTCAGGGAAGCATGCATGTGGAAATCTGTTCAGCAAAATGGCAGTTCTTTAGGAAAAGTTGTCTGTGTGGAAGTTACTTCTCATATTTGGAATATAGTGGAAATAAAAGTGATTCAATTCTGTGGTAGCAGAATGTCCTAGCTGTAAAGGTCTGAATTGGTGGAACTTAAGAATGGACCATTTGCCATTAAAATAGCGATAGGGTGGTGACAGGCATACAGTGTTTCATCTGTTGGGGAAAGGTTGCAGAGTGGAAAGTAAGTTATTTCCCACAAAACCATGTAAATGATTTGAAACTCGATCAAGATTGGAAAGTGAGGATTGAGCTCCTCCAAATTAGATATGGCAGCAATACGCCATTTTTAGTCTGAGCTTGATCTTATAAAGATAAATCATGGTAAAAGGAATCATGAACTTTCTGGAGCAATAAAATGAGCCAACCATGTTTCCAACATCTTCAGCAATACTCCATTTCTGGTTCAATCTGACTCTTTTAAAGATAAAACATAGCAGAAGGAGTCAGTTACTTCTTGAAATGATTGAATGAGTCAAATATTTTCCAGCTTCTTTAGAAATGAATTGAATAAAGGAGTTCCGTTTGACATCTGGAGTAAACATGAGAACCAATATATGTTGTTTTTTTTTAATCATTTCACCCCAAGCAAGACAACAAAGTCATTAAGGCACAGGGTGCTACTGAGTGTGAAAGAATATAAGAAAAAGAAAAACATTAAGATGTAAGAACAATAAAAGAACAGAAACTAAGAAGACAGATGATAATGATTGACATTGCATTTATATTTTTGAAGATCAAAGTTGACTGAAAAGCAAAAAGCTGGGAAAGACTTCCACAAGTAAGAAACTATTGGCATAAGACTTACGGTTACATTTAACCATTTCAACTGTAAAATGATGAGACCTACCTGCCAATCTAGTACTGCATTTAAATTTATAAAGTCTAGGTATCATAGAGGAAAGCAATATTTATTTTGAAAATGCAAAAATATGGCACAAGGCCAAAAGTGGGGATGGCAGAAGGCTGGCCACGATTACTGACCCAAACATACCACTGTATTCCTTACACCAAAACAACACATTCTTACTTACCATTCTTACTACAACCACCATAATACCTCAAAGTTTCACATTCTGTCTTCTTGTAGTTGATATTTAGTCCTTTCATCTTGATTTCCTGCACTACTTTCTGTAGAAGTTCCTGTAATTTCCTTGCCTAGGTTAAAAATAATAGGATGATCATCCTGGAAGTACAAAATGAAATGTGGCTCACCTGCCCAGGCAATAGCAACAAATAGCTGTTACTCTCCTAGACAACCGTGACAGGATTTTATCAACTGAGTGGGTGAGTGAGCACTTGATGTAACCACTTTCCATAACTGCTTCACCTGCCCATGCAATAACAACAAAAAGCTGTTGCTCTGATAGCCAGCCTTGACAGTATACCCATAAGAAAGAGGGTGAGTAAGCACTTGAATAACCACTCTCCTTTAATTATCTTTCTTTCTTATTTTGAGACAGCATGAGGCTGTTACCCCTATTTTCGACCTCAATGGCTAGGCATAAAGAAAACTTGATAAAGATCTTGTCAGTATTATCAGAAACTCTAAACTAAGTTTGTATTGTGTTGACCCTCACAGTAGAGGATAGTTCTTAATCTCTTTGATAGCTTTTGCAATATATTGTGAACTTTGAACATTGTCACCGTTGGAAAACATTTGCAGTACATAAAACATATAAATAAAGAATAAAGAATAAAACCACTTGAACTAGTTAAATCTCAATCCTTATTGTATCAGAATAAGTTTATATATATATATATATATATATATATATATATATATATATATATATATATATATATATATATATCAAGATTCCTAAAAATGGGGGGCATTTCTACAGAAATTACCATGACCTTTAAATACAATGAAAAAAAAGCATGATTTCTATTGTGTGATTAACTTTGCTCATTGTATTTTTTAAACCTATGTTGTATATATCCATTGCTCAATATAAAACACAAGTTCAACAATATATTGAACAGGACTGTGGAGTTGGGCCAGAGTTATGGAGTCGAAGTCAGAAGCAATTAAGGGATCACTGAAGTCAGAGTCGGTAAAACTATACGGACTCATACTCCAGTTGAATTTACACTTTATGTAAAAAGTCTTTATAGAATTTTTATTTTTATTGTTATTTCTTCTACTGTATATTTACTATTTCCTTTAAAGAAATTCATCTCAACTTCTTTTTTAAAGTTTTTTTTATTTTTTGTAAAACTTTATATGTATTAGGTTGGTGCAAAAATAATGTCGTTTTCTCACATAGTAACATATGTGAGAAAACAACATTATTTTTTTAACCCTAACCCTAACCCTAATAAAAAAATCTTACATTATAGAATTTTTATTTTTGTTATATCTTTTGCATCCTATAAAAGATTATATTTCAACTTCTGTTATAATAAAGTAGTTTTTTTTTTGTTCTGTACTTATTTTTTATTTTCATATATATATATATATATATATATATATATATATATATATATATATTTATGAAGAAATATAGTCTTAAGGTGTGCTATATTTATGGGATAAAGTGCTCAATATCAGAGATAGAGTGTGTGTAAATATAAAAGTGAACATAGAAGTGGCCTGACAATTGCATATAGCATGAAACAGACTGTCGCCTCTAAGTGTTGACTTCTATGTTCACTTTTATATTTATATATATATTTAAAAAGTCTTACATTATAGCATTTTTATTGTTATTTCTTCTATATCCTTTCAAAGATTTTATCTCTAATTCTGTTAGAAAATATTGAAAAATGAATAGGTATGATATAAAATCCACAATATCTTTATTCTTTGATATAAAACAGTTATAATGATATAGGCCTACTCAAGTCAGAAGTGTATGCATAGGCTTTATGAGATTTGTAGGCCATGATCACTTACTTAAAGAGGAGTTGGAGTTGGAGGTGCCAAAAAAGAGGAGTAGGAGGTTTTGTGTTCCAATTCCACAGCTCTGATATTGAACATTTATTTTATTTATATCTGAAAGTTCCACATTTGGTATCACATCTTTCCAATTATATTTATCTTGGCTGTATTATGGAGTTAGGTTTGGATTTTTTTTACAATAATGTTCACCCTTTACAAGGCCCAAGGGCTACTCAAGGTAGCAGGTTACAGAGTATGAAGCACAGTTTATGGGGATATGTGGTTAACCGTAGACTTGAACAGGTTAAGATTGTAATGATTGAGAAGCATCCTCTTGGAAATTGGTTTCACAAAGGAGTGGTTCATTGGAAAAAAACTGCTTGATTGGAACTTACTTCTCACTAATGGAATACGAATGGAATATGGCATGGCAGATCATAGCTGTCAAGGTGGAACTAAGGAATGTAGTTCATCTGAACACGTTCCATGGAAATAGCAATGAGGTAGTGAGAGGCTTGCAATGTTTCTCTGTGGGAAAACGGTTATGAATGGAAAATAAACCCACAAGCCCATGTAAATGCTATTGGACTCTATTGAGACTGGAAAGTGAAATATATGGCCATGTATAGCAGCAGTACTCCATTGTAAATAGCTCTTGTTAAAGATAGATGAGAGCAGGAGGAGTCAGGTACTTACTGGAGCAGTACAGGGAACTGATAATTTTTCCAGCATCTTTCACAATTGATCATATGGTTTGAGTTCCACTTGAGGTTTGGGTTAAGCTAAAGTCCCAATAGACATTCAAGGCAGATATAACACCTGTTCATTGTGATTGGCAAAAATTCAGGACCAGCTTGGTAAGTACTGGCTGGTTAAATATTAACCTACTAAATACATGCCAACATCACATATAAAACTAGGGAGTCTTTTTTTGCAATGTTATCAGTCCTAACCTGGTATCTTAGCTTCAGCCACTTTCCTGCTGCCATAATATAACTTCTCTGTGCTTTTTCTATAAATATTTTCATGACATTTGTTCTGATTAACTATCCTTTTTGGGGTTTCATTTTTAAATGTTTTTATTGTATACCCCCTCTCCCAACCCTAACAAATTGTACATATGGGAACTAGTTAGGACTTCATAGAGACTTTGAGGTATTATGGTAACTGTAGTAAGAATGGTAGGTAAGAATGTGTTGTTTTGGTGTAAGGAATACTGTGGTATGTTTGGGTCAGTAATCGTGATTAGCTAAGTTTACAATAAGACAAATTGAAGACCAGCCTTCCCGTATACCCCTTTGGGCTTTGTGCCACATTTTTGTACTACAACAAAATAAATATTGCTTTCCACTTTGATACTTAGACTTTACGAATCTATGTACAGTAATAATTTCACCATTTTACAGTTGAAATAACTTTTTGTAACCGTAAGTTCTATACTCATAGTTTCTTTTCTCGCACTTCTCACTTGTGGATCTCTCTTCCAGTTTTTTGCTTTCCAGTCAAGTTTGATCTTCAAAAATTTAAAGGCAACATCAATTGTTATCTTCTGTTTTCTTAATTCCTGTCCTTTTGTTGTTTTCTTTCCTTTTCTTTTTTTTTTTTTTAAATTTGTATCAATGAAAAACTAAATAAATAAATATCTGGCTGCTCATTTCCAATACACCTATTTGCTTCGATATTTAGCTAATCCCTGTTGCAGATGCCTGCCCATGCCCGTTTGTGTTTCTTCAACACCTACAGAGCCAACATCTGTGATTTATACTGCAACTATGCAGTGCAGACTTAACTTACAGTTTATGAGAGGTCACCAGTTGAACAAAGCCAGGACACTCAAATTGTTGGTCATGCTGAATTGTAACTTTGTGCTTGCACGGCCACTGATGGCTTTCGAACAATTCCTTCTACCCAATTTCACTCACAAGGCTTGGGCCAACCTGCAATTTGTTTTTCAGGCACTCTCCAAAAATGCTGCACACTGGGATTACCTCCCCAGATTGATGACTTCAAAAAGTCACCTTCCTGAGAAATTGACCCTGGTGAGATTTGAACCTGGGCCTTATGGTCAGAAAGTGAACATTTTGACCACTTGGCCATGCATGCAGATATATCAATAGGAGACTAATCATGAAAAAAGATCTATTTTTACTACAGGTATTTGTCAGCATAATTTCTTCCTTGTCAATGCACTCAATACAGATCAAATTTCAGTTAATAACTACATGTCCAGGCTATTGATCCATCATGTATGTGTGCGTGTGATTTATGTCATAGATGTAAGGCTACCTTCTCAGAGTTACCTCTTTCCTGATCCCTAATCTTTGTCTAGCAGACAATTTCAGGACACGAAGAATTATTAAGCAACTTTCTTTGCCTATTTATAGGAGGTACCTTGATGCAAAATAAGAAAAATAGAATCAGATAGAACAAATACTAGTCTGGGTCGAATTACGAAGCATAGATGAAAAGAAAGAGTTGAAAGCTGAAAGTAGACACATTGACAGGGTAACCTAGCACAGCAGAAGTTGGCTGGGGGTTGGGAAGCATCTGGAATCTAAGTCAGTTATTAGAATTTTATGATGAGCAGACTGTCCCTGGGTACTTAAAATATCAGCTTACAATAGGATTTATTATATACTATGTTGTTAAAGATATAAAAAAAAAAAGAAAATAGATGTTAGGAGGTCGGCAGACAGAGACAAAAAAGTGGAGAAAAGGAATTGAAAAGGATGTTCATGCAATGTCATGTATTGATATGATGCTATTGGTAAGAAATACGCCTGAGAATATGAACACGATTTGTTGTAGAGAGCAAAACAGGGTAGGGGAAGTGAGCAGTAACAGTATATGATCAAATGTTCCTGAGTAGGCGTCTGCAGTAGGGATTAGCCCCCTAAACAGGCGGGTGTTCTTCAAAACTATTTATTAATTCATTTTCAATGACTTATCAATCATTTGCAGGTTATTTTAAGCCAGAAAATATTTTAGATTGTAAGAATTTTTTTCTATTTAGGTAATAATGATTTAGTGATCAGTCAGTTATGTGCCATGCATGATACACGCTTAGGTAATCATGTATCTTTTGATACATGACTGACGAGGCAGATATTTTTTCCTGTAGTAGATTGCCTTTTCTTTCTGCAGTAGACCAGTTGCCATCCAAGACTATAGAACCCAGTCTGTCCTGCTATTTACCCATAGCTGGGGGGATGGAGAAGACGAGGATTCATACCTATCCCAGGGGTATTAGCATGTAAATGAATGTAATGGATTTGACTGGAATTCATTACATTCAACTGCTATCCATTACTCCACCATGCCTCCCTCCATCCATTATATTCACTTACATGCTAATACTCTTGGGAAAGGCATGAATCCTCTTCTTCTCCCTCCAGCTATGGGTAAATAGTAGGACAGACCAAGTTTTATAGCCTTCAATGGTCTACCGCAGAAAAAAATGGCAACCTACTACGGGAAAAAAAAAAAACAACTCATCAGTCATGTATCAAAAGATACATGATCACCTAAGCATGTATCATGCATGGCACATAACTGACTGATTTAGTGATACAGATCTAATTAACCTATACCTAAGGGGAGAAGAAGTAGATTCATATTTTTCCAAAGGGTATTTTTGCATGTAAATGAATATAACAAACCCAACTAGAGTTGGAACTTGCTTCTCCAATGAACAATTCTGGACCATTATCCATTATGCCACCTACTTACAGCACATGGTATTTCCAAGCAGTCACCCATCTAGGTCAACATTGCTTAACTTCAGTAGTTGTATGGGAACTGGTGTTTCAATGTGATATGGCTGTAAGCCTACTTGGATAATAACAGTCAGCCATTTATTTATTTACTTTTCTATTGATACAAGTTTCAAAGAAAAAGAAAGAAGCAACCACTTTCTGCCATGTTTTTGGTCATTTGAAGATAAATATAAGACTTATACAAAGTGTTGAGGTGGGGTGATGTGTGGTGCAATGGATAATGGCCAGGAAACAAATCAAAGAGCTGAGCAAATTCTAGTCGTGTTCACCACTGGACATATTGAAAGAATAAGGGCCAAAGACAGACAGTAAGTAACCTACTAAATGAACTTGTATATCAGATGACAGAGTAGGGTCTGGGAGGGAGAGTAAGGAGACAAAACATTGCTTATAGCTACAACTTTAGAAGTTGTGGAGTGCCATGATCACCCACATCCTAAAGAGACATGGAACATGTATAATAAAATAGTTTCCTAATAACAATCGCAAAGTCAAATCTCAGTGTGTGATGGAATCAATATTTTACTACCATATTGGATGGCATATAAGAATCCAGTTCCTTCACCATTTTTTCTTTCATTTCACACCAAGCAAAGGCAATAAAGCCACTAAGATACAAGATTAACTAACTATTTAAGTAGACTGTTAAATTAGCATTGAGTCCTTTATTTATTTATAGGATGGCAACTTTTTGATAATATCAGACTCAGAGGAGCAATCCCAGCACATTGTGTCTTTGGAAATTACCTGAAAACCACACCACAAGTTAACTGAAGCCTCGAGAGTGAAATTGGTTAGATGGAACGGTTCAGAAACCATTAATAATGGTGCTGGCATGAAGTCACAATTCATCTTGATTGACGGGTTTAAACATGCTGGCCTTGTTCAAAAAAATGAATCCTACCAGATTATACTCTCTCTCTGTGCCATGAACTAAGATCCACTCAGCTTAGTTGCACTATAAACCACACATGGGCTCTGTGGGTTGAGCAAGTGTCTCTTCTAAGGATTTGCTAACCACCCTGGCTCACAAACAATTAGTGACTGGCCATTATGTGTGTGTGTGTGTATATATATGGCTAGTGCAAGGGTCTTGTTACATCACCTCCACATGAGACAGGGCTCCTACTCTACTACTTTTCATAAGTTATTCTCAATTTTCATAAGTTATTATTCATATAGAATAAAAATTTTATCTTAACCTACAGTACAGTAATGGATCATATACAATATAAGTGAGCAATTCAACTGGAAAAATTGAAAATAAATACAATGTATCTAAATATAAATTAGAGACATGTCATAATAGATCATTCCATCTTAAATAAATCAAGAATGTTTTGTGGCAATTTTTAACATCAACTTGAGATTTTTCTTGTTAAATAGTTTAACACATTCAACATAACGGATAAAAAATAGTGAATTTTATCTCGTGTTTTTTTTTTTTAAGATTTAGCATAATGAAAACAAATTTACAGGTATGGACAAAGAAGAAAAAAAAAAAGCCAAGAATGACGTCAAAATCCGTGAAAATTTTTCATCCATTAATAGTCAATTGTGCTTAGTTTAATTTGTAATGTAGGTAGAAAAAAAGCAAATGTTGATAAGATAGTGAGGGTCACAAAGCAGTGCCCGGGGCCCCCAATTAAGCATGGTTGGGGATAGTACGCACCAACCCTCCATGTGTGTGTGTGTGCATGGGTATACACGGGTGTGTTTGTGTGTGTGTGTGTGTGTGTATATATATATATATATATATATATATATATATATATATATATATATATATATATAATTCCTTTAACTGCTTTGTAGGGTGGAGGCGAAAAATGATTCACCATTTCCTCTCCTTTTTTTCTTTTCTTCATGGAATCAAATTTAAGAAAACCTTAAATTCCTCATATTCTTGGCTGGTTTTCATTGATCGGTATTTTTTTTTTTTTTTTCTGTTTAGAATATTTTTAAATATTTTTTTCCCATGTATTACCATTTAATGCTGAATTGGAATATGGAATGCAATTGCAATTTTCTCAAAATAATTGCAGAATTCCCAAAAATAAAAATGGAGAGAAAGTATGAAGATGGCAGAATTCCATTCTGGGTTGTCAACTGTAAACAAAAATGGTCTTAGAAGCCAAGAAAGGAGCCAAAGATGGCATTAAAATCTTGGAATATTTCAGTCTAAAATGGATTTTTTGTTATTAACATTTCTATTATATGTTTGGAATTATGTTTCTTTGTCAGTGGGGAAAAATTTAATTGTGAGTTGGCAGTTAAAAGACGTAATAATATTTCGTTGGATTTGAATTCCGTGTCGGGAGAAAAGAAAATACACGAAGCAGGGAAAGAGGTTGTGTGTGTGTAAAATCCAATAAATAGAATTCCATATTCAGTGGATTGAATGTTGATTGATCTTTGATATATTAATAATGGCATGCATGTGTGCATGCACACACACACATGAATGTGCACAATCACACAGACACATGCACATACATCCAAATACACACAATTCATTTAATGCCTGTTTAAAAATAAGTAAAATTTTCAATTATTACTCTATTTGATGGCATTTAAGAATCCTGTTTTTATCCCCCCCCCCTCAAAAAAATGATCCCAATCTCCCTGATCTTATATGAGATGTTGAAGTCTCATAACCCATTAGAGGCATAGGAGCACCATATGTATTGCAGCCATAAGAACAGTAGCATGTCTAGGGCAAGATAGCCTGACAGAGCACATCCTTTTCGGCTTGGTTTTTAAATTCAGAGTTTTCTTTCTCCTAGACTGGTTGCCACATTGTCTTAACAGAGCTCAGTCTTCTGAACTATTTAACCCATAGCTGGAGGAAAGTGGTTGCAAAGTGAACAAAACAGAATGAACTGGAAACTGAACTCAGCATGCTGACTTCACTTTTCTTACCTCATAAAGTAATATATATATTTACCTAAATGCTGTAAATTATGAATACTTGCACCTAATCTAATTTCGAATATATTCTGAAATTAAATAAAAATGAAGGAGGAATTTTAAATGTCATCAAGTGCAGTAAATATATATGGTTTGGTTTTTTCTCTGTTTTTTTTTTTTTTCTCCTTTTACTAATGTTCACCCAATACATGGCCCAAGAGCCCTCCAAGGTAGATGGTTACTGTGTAGTGTTGTATTAGCATAAGAAAAGGCAAGAATTGAAGTTCTTGGGCCTGTGCAGGAAAGATAACAGCTAACTCTAGATATGAAGAGCTCAAAATTTCATTAGTGAATAACATTTCAGAGTTTAGGTGGAGACGTTAGAAGTATAGTTTGGAAGTAGATTTTAGAAGGAACCAGAAACCCAATCCTAAACAGGAAATAAGGGATAAAACACTACTCCTGTTCAAAAGCTTAAGGAAGTGTGAATTAGCTATAGGTGAACCTATTTACTCCTATTGGTGGAGGAGAGAAAAACTGAAGCAGACTTTAGAAGGAACTGGAACCCCAATCCTAAACAGGAAACAAGGGATAAACCTCTACTCCTGTTCAAAAGACTGAGGAGGAGTGTGAACTAGACAATAGGTGAACCTATCTACTTGTGGCTATTAGCATTCTGACCGTAAGACCTGGTTTATATCTCTTTATGGTCAATTTGTCTAAGTGGTGACATCACCCTAAATACTATTGGCCTGATGAGACAAACTCATTATACAGCACAACTAAGACATGATTACAAGCCATACCACAAGTTGATCAAGCCTTCTGAGTGAAATCAGGTAGATGAAACAGTTTAGAATCCATTTATTGTTGTTCTAGCATGATATCACAAGTCATCGTGACTGAGGATTTGAGCATACTAGCCGCGTTCAAGTAGTGATCATGCCAGATTATATGCTCCTTTGTAAAAATCATAACTAAGCTCTGTTCAGCATAGTTTTAGTATAAATAATAAGTTGGTTCTGTAGGTATTTTTTATGGGACCTTACCCATAATAACATAATGGACTATTCCATACGTAATAAATACTGCGCCTCAAGAAGAAGCAGGGAGTTCAGTCTGAAGTCTGGAGTGAAGTCCGTCAGGAGTCTGTCAGTCAGTCAGAGCGAGCAAGTCAGTTGAGTCAGAGGCAGACTGAAACAGAGTCGTGTTCAGACAATTACTACTAAACCTGATTGTTCGTACTAACACTTTCTACTTCTTTCTATATATTCCTGTTTGTAATATATCTGTGTTATTCCATATCTGTATTTGAGTTCTTCTTTATTGGTTCTACCTTGGACTATCACTGTGGTACAAGGAACCAGACCATAACAGTATTGAAGGTTTGTAGTTAGATAAAAGCCTTACAGTTCTACTGGGCCAGCAAGGGATCAGTTAATGCATTGAAGGGGGAAAGTATACATTAAAAAAACAAACAAGGTACCAAAAAAAAATAAAATTCATTAAAAACAAAGAAAAGAGTATTTGACTGTCATGTAATATCAATCCTGGCAGTAAATGCAGACCAATCTCCTCACAGATGAAGAAGGGACTTGTAGCAACAGAAATGTGGTTCTACAGAAGGATGCTGTGAATATCATCAGCCAAAACATGTGAGCATTGACAAAGTTTTAAAGAAAATGGAAACAAAAAGGATACTTATACTCAACATCAGAAAGAGACAGTTAAAATTTCTAGGATACATAACGAGGAAAGAGGGCTTGGAAAATTTAACACTCACAAGACAGACTGAAGGCAAGACAGACAGGAAAACAACACATAACATAATGAGCTTAAGTAAATGGATGGCAGAATAGGGTTTAAAGGAGATGACAAAAAAAAAATTATTAAGAGCTACAATGGGGAGGAAATTGTGGAGAGCCATGATCGCCAACATCCTAGGACATAGCATATAGAAGAAGAAATGCAGTTCTACACTGGTCTAAAAAGGATGAAATTAGATGGATGATTGTATTACACCAAACTTCAAAATGTCGGAAGATTGTTTACCTAGAAATGAGCTCTCAAAATCTTGACCTTTTACCTGGACTTTAACATTTTCCACTGATACTTTGTTACATCTTTTCTTATACATATTTACTAAGCTTAGTTTAATACTGTACCAGTTTATGTTGTCGGTGAGGTTGATGAAATGAAAGATGGTAGGAAGATTGAGAATCAGCATTCAGAGTCCTGGTTTTGAACACTGACCACAGAAGCCAGAGGGGTATATTGACTGATTACAGATAACAAAACCTCTCCCCCATATAATTCTAACTATAAATACAATAGATATGTGTTAATCGGATTTAGAATATGAACAATAGTGGAGAAATCAGGCTAAGTGGAAAAGCTTTTTAATGACAATGCATTTCACCTTCATTTGTTAGGGGTAGGCATCTTCAAGTCAGAATCGACATATATATAAGTAATGTGTGCATGCGTGCGTGTGTGTGTGGGTTTGCATGCATGGCATGCATATGTTGGCACATTTATCTGTGATATGCATAGATATGTAAGCACATGTGTACGTGTGAGAGCATGCATATGACTTCTGTGTGCATATGCATGCATCATATGCATATGTAGGCATATTTGTATGTGTGATTGTATTTGTGCATGATGATTTGCACATGTCTGCTTGCATGCATGGTATGTATATGTAGGCATATTTGTGTGTGCTATTGTATTTGTGCATGACCATGTGCACATGAGTGCTTGTATGATATGTGAAAGTATATAGGCACATGTGCATAATTGTGAGTTTGTGACATGCACAAACGTATGAACACATTAGCATGTGCATGCGTGAGTGTGTGTGCACTTATTGCATATTTTCACATTGATCTTGCTGCACTGTAACCAAATTTTGAGTCATTTTTTTTAGTCTATACTGACAATTTTTTTCAATTGTAATTTGGAATGACCACAGTAACAGTTTTAACAATAAAGAATTATAATTATATTCTTATTAATTTGATGCAAGTTAAATAAATGGCAGCTTTTCTTGCACAAATATAAAGCATAACTGCATATCCAGAATCCATGCCATTGATATATATATATATATATATGTGTGTGTGTATGTAAGTATGTATAAAATGCAAAGCTCTTTGGTATGAATATGAGCACTCTAGCTGACTGGCATTTGTTTACATTCATAAAAACAATATGCTAGAAGTAGTAGTTTCTCTCTGCTGAGTGCTGATGGCTTAGGGGTAGAAATTCTGACTAACACCAAATCAGTTGGTTTTCAGCTTGAGGCTTTTGGACGTCTAGTTGCACTGAGGTGCTGTGATACAACGAAACAGTACTGTCTGCGAATGACATATATATATATATATATATATATATATATATATATATATATATATATATATATATATATATAAATTAGGAAAATTAATGACAAAAGGCAAAAAAGTTTATTCCCACCAATATCATGAATACAAAATTCAGAATATTTATGGGATTCTATTTAAGAACACACAGAATTAGTAGCCCTCAATATTTACATGAAGAAGAGAAAAACATTGATAATACTTTTAACCTTCTCCAATACCCAAATTATTTCATATTCAATGTGAAGCAAAACACTTGTAATATATTCCAAAATAGAAGTGTGGCCATTTTGAAAAACCCAAGAAATGAAAATATATTTATTCTACCTACCAACTCTATCACAACTATAATTGAAAAGAATTTATCTAAGGTTGGCATAAAATTTGTTACAACTGCTTTTAAAGCAATAAAAGACTTAATACAAAACAAAAAATAATATGCTAAAACTAAATAGAAGCAGTTACGTTATCACCTGTAATTTTTGCCACAAGGAACATATAGAAGAAAAATAAAAGATTATATGAACACAAAAGGTATCTTTTACAAAACAACACACTCAATGCATTAGTTGCTCACCATAATGAGTTTGACTATAATTTATAATGAATATTTACACATAAGCATATATGCAAAAACAATATATAAATTTTTATATTACGTTGGTGCAAAAATGATGTCGTTTTCTCACATAGTAACATATGTGAGAAAACGATATTATTTTTGCACCAACCTAATATATTAAGAACAATTTTTACCACAAGGAACATATAGAAGAAAAATAAAAGATTATATGAACACAAAAGGTATCTTTTATAAAACACATTCAATACATTAGTTAAAGACTATACAATAATCATGCTGTGAAAATATATATAAAACCTAGTCATGCTTTTAAATATGCTATTATTAGTACATTTAAAGATATTTAAATCCATATTTCAATATATATTCATAAATTTAAACATTCATTTGAAAACATGAATATGTTCACATGTCAAGCTTTAATTATTTATGCCAATAAAACATACAATATACTTTATATATTTTGTTATACCATTGACACAAATGTTTTATACCAAATATATAATAATATAATTTGATAATAATATTAAATAACTATTTATTTTATTATAATAATAATAATAATAATAATAATAATAATAATAATAATAACCATGCTGATGATACTGCTGCAAATAAATCGTCATTGAAAAGAAAATAACTAAAACAAAGCTACAGACATTAAACATAAGACATGTGGTCTATTGTGTGTCTGCATAAATATGTATATTTTGTGTACATGTTTGTATGTGAGTCTGTTGCCATTATGTAAGAGGTGCAGACACACACACACACACACATTCATCACCATAATCATGTGAACAGTAATATTATTATTATTATCTTAATTATTATTATTAAATATATCATTCTTTAATATTATTATATATATTAAGAATAAAAAATTCGTGTAAACTGTATAATACAAACACTCATACATGCACACACACATATATAGAGAGATCATTCTTTAATATTATTATATATATTAAGAATAAAAAATTTGTGTAAACTGTATAATACAAACACTCATACATGCACACACACATATATAGAGAGAAATAATATGTGTACATATATATATACTGAGGGAAGCAGGGAATGTGTGTGTATGTATGTACACACACACACACACATATATATATATACTGAGTGCAACAACAAAATTGTCCAAATCATGTAATAATAAGATTATCCATCTGACAAAATGTTTAATATCTAGAAAAAAAACAAAAAAAACTAAACTAATTGAGTTTCTTTTTTCCAGGTTTTCAAATAAGACATTTAGCCATCTTGTCACCATTTTTCATAAGAATCACTGACAAACCCTTTGAGTTCTTCAGCTACAACGAGAACAGGTTAAAATCATTTTGTGCTAGACCCATTTTGTCTTCCCAAATGAGCAATGGTGAGAGGAAATGGATCATTTAGGCCTTCAGTAATGGTATCTACATTCATACTCTGACTCCATCTTCAAAGTCCATTCAAGAACCATCAAGAGAACAGTAAATAAGTTTTAAAAAGAGGGAACAGTAGGGAGCAAAATTGGATCAGGAGGTCACAACAGGAAGAAAGATCATCATTTCAACTTAGAACTAAAGAGATCAATTAGAAAAGATCTAACTCAATCCAGAAGACGTTTGGCATGTGAGTGAGGAGTTTCAGGTATGACATGTCCAAAGAGTGGTGGAAAAAAGACTTGAAAATGAAATCGTATGTGAAACCTGTGAGGCACCTTGTTACTCCAAGACAGAAAGTTAGAGAGGGCAGAGATGGAATAATAATAATAATAATAATAATAATATATATATATATATATATATATATATATATATATATATATATATATATATATATATATTTGAACTTTATTTCAATACATAATGAGCTTCCAATCCTTAGCTATGATTTAATAATGATAAACATGTCATTTTCATTTATGATCGATTTCATCACGATTCTTCTGTTAAGTTTGGAGAGTAATTAAACATTCTTATTGCTCAAAGTAGAGTCCAATAGTGTTATAAAAACCTCCGAGAATTCCAGTAAGATATCTTTAATCATTTCTTAGGTACAACGCTTTAGAGTTTAATCTAACAATTGGACAATTTTGCAGTTATATGATTTAGATAATATTACTATCATATTATTTGGACAATTTTGCTGTTACACTTGGCATGTATATATATATATATATATATATATATATATATATGTATATATATGTGTATATATATATATATATATATAGAGAGAGAGAGAGAGAGAGATAGAGAGAAAGAGGAATATGTTTATGAATGTGAAAATAAATATATATATATATATATATATATATACATATATATATATATATATATATACACACACATGGTACTTAGTGAAAAGTGCTCAATATCCCTGATAGAGCTAACATATTCAGTTGCATGGATAGTAGTTTGTAAGCAATCATCAGACAAACTGCTTGTTTTTTTTTTTTTTAAATAAACCAGTTTGTGTGATGATCACAAAAGCATCAAACTTGGGGGTACAAACTACTATCCATGCAACTGAATATATATATATATATATATATATATATATATATATATATATATATATAAAAATAATATATATACACATACATATACACATATATACAAAGATAGAGAGGGGACAACAAAGAGAAAGTGCATTTATACATAAATTGCACATGCAAGTGAGCATTCACACATGTACCAAGAAGTATATTAACTTTCTCTATATCATACCCGTTTACATTATTTATATTCACTTGGGCAGGTTCTTCATTGCACATTGTGAGGAAAGGGACTTACTTTTCATCATCAGCTCATATCTTACCGTCCACCAAATAGTCGCCCTCTCCCCTTCCCCCTCAACTCATCCCTTTCCCCCTCACCCCCAATTAATAATGAATGTAAGAAAGTGTCAAATGGATATAATTTGATAAATATCCATTTAACGCTTATTATGTAATTGTCATAATCAAAGTATAAACACTTGATGAGATAAAAACACCTTCATTAACTGAGATGTATATTCTTCATTGTTATTACTTAAATGATTTTTTTATTTTATATTTTAATGTCAAAAAATTTGCTTTTTTCTCTCAATAAAAGCCATTAAATAATAACTATACAAGGATTTCTAACAACAGGAAAACATTTTTCTTTAATTATTCAACATTTGTGCTTGGAATTTATTTTCTTGGCAAAGCTCGAATAAGTTAATGATTTATTGCATATACTTTTAGCTAGACATCTTTATTTGGCGAATAATGTGATTTCATTTTTTTTTAAAATGTGTTTCATATCATTGTTTTATAACAGTGCAAATTTCATATTCTTTTTTTTTTTCTTTTTTTTTTTTTTCATTGGGATCACGCAAAGGTAGTAAAGTCACTAAGACACAAGATGTTACAAGGCATGGAAGAAGTAGGAACAAAAACATTAATAATGAGCAGGAAGAGGAAAGAGTAATCAGGAGTACAGTAGATAGCAATTGACATTGCATTTGAATTTTGGGCTGGAAAGTACGGAGCCATAAGGAACTTCCACAAACGAGAAGTGCGAGAAAAGAAACTGTTAGCATAGAACTTATGGCTACATCTAGCCAGCTCATCTGTAAATTCATGAAACCATGTTGCCAGTCTAGTACTGTGCTTAAGTTCATAAAGTCTAAGTACCATAGTGAAGAGCTAATCTGAACAATTACCATGAAAGTATTTATAGAAAAGGTACAGAGATGCAACCTTATGGAGGTTGGAAAGTGACTGAAGCTGAGCTGCCAGATTAGGACTAATAATATTGCTGATTATTCTTTGGATTTTATCAAGTAGTTGAATAGCAGGGACACCAGACCATATTTGTTAGCAATATTCTAAGCATGGTTGAATAGGAGACTTATGGAAATGTAAGATAGAATCTGGAGAGAAAAATTGTCTCACATGATTACTATAAATCTGAACAAATTATAAATGGTATATTTTTAACACTGGAAATATGTTTCTATTTATCTATCTGTCTGTCTATCTACATAGGACCAGAGTGCCACCAGATAACACATTAATAAGCAGCATAATTATCATAGTTATATTAGCTACTCACAAGAAGTTTGGCACAGAAATCCGGTTGTATGAAATGGTGGAAGGGGCCAAAATTAACTGCGATAATCTTGGTTGGACTTGTGGGAAGGTTGACCTTTCCCTGGTTCCTTCCGTTGGATGGATGGACCTTACAAAATAAAAAAAATACACATCACACCTTGTTTGCATTATAACACTCATTAGTTCTACAACTTAAGATCTCAACATGTGCTCCATGTGTTTTTATTACATACTTCTAACAGCTTATTTAAAAAAATAGTGTTGTCAAAATTTTACTAAACTCATCAATTGTCTCTACCTACCCTGATGATGACTTCAGAAAGTCGAAAGCTCAGACCATATTTCCTGTACTTTTCTTTCAATGAACTTCAGACAGTTCCTAATGGAATTTCCTCCTTGTCTGAGAAAGATTATTTGTAACTTGGAAATGTCGATCATTAAAATTAATCAACACAAAATGTCTGTCATTTTTAATAGTATTTTCCTTAAAGAACATTTGCTGACTAAATACACAGAATGTGCGTGGGTGTGGAATAATGAGACAAAGTGGAAAAGCTTTTTATTGACAACGGGTTTTGCCTTTGTTAGGTAGTTATCTTCAGGCCAGAATGAAAGACAAATCTATATGTGTTTTTTATATTAAAATCTTTAATGTCTGTTTACATCGATGACCAAGGAAAGTTGAATTGTGCTTGGTCATGAATGCACTCTGTAGCCAAGTGGTCAAAGCCTGTCAGATCTAATGACACTTTGAATCCTACCAACGTATATTTTTCTCTAATAAGATCTCTCAAACATTCAGGCCCTTAGATGAAAATAAATAAATATACTGTTTAATAAATAAATGTAATGTCTACTCAAATATGAGCATCCACTAAAAATAACGTTTATGTAATAAAAATCCATTCTTTTCCATATATATGTGTGAATATGTATGTATATATGTGTTTGTGTGTGTGTACACATGTGTGTTTGTGTGTGCGGGTGTTTGTGTTTGCATATGGTTGTATTTTGGGTTTCTTGATACATATAGGTGTGTTTGTGAGAATATTGTGTTTAGCGAGAAATATGTGGATATATGTGTATATATGTATACATATATGAGTATATGGATGGATGAAAACTGATAGGGTTATTGATCTGTAATTTGTGCTTAAACTAGATATATTTATTTAAGGATGTATATATGGGAATATGTGAATATATGGTGCTAACTGAAATTATTGTTAGCCATGCATGTTATGGGTTTTTTACTATTTTTTATTATGCTGTTTACTTCTTTATACAAGTGATATGTCCATTATGACTATCCTTGTTGCACTGTATGTATTATGGATGAAGAAAGACTATATATATATATGCCTATATATATGCATTTTTTGACAAAGTTGGATGCTACACAGTCTCCTTTAAATTAATGTGGAATACATCTTTAACTAAAATCATAAACTTAATAAATATACACTAATTAACCCTGATCTAACTTTACCTTAGGTTAAAGTACATTCATATCCTGCTAAATACATCTCGGACATAAAAGTTCAGGACTCTAGGTATATAACCTTTATAAATATGTTTCTCTGAATATAATTAATAATCATTTAATTCAAATCTCTTAAGTTTTTTAACTTAAATTTCTTGGTTAAATATACAAAAAGCTTATACTAATTTACATTTAATTTAAAAAAAAATTTTTTTTTTGCTAATTTTGAAAACCTTTTAAAAATGTTCTGAACCAGAAACTTTTTTAATATTATTTACAGAATTTGTTGAATGAAATACAGGGTATTAAACCTGATCTAACTTTTCCTTACTTTAAAGTACATTCATACCTTGCTAAATATTAATAAATACATCTAAGATATAAAAGTTCAAGACTCTAGCTATATAACCTTTATAAATATGTTTCTCTGAATATAATTAATAATCATTTAATTCAAATTTATTAGGTATTTTAATTTAAATTTCTCGGTTAATTATATATAAAAAACTTATGAAAATTTTTTCACTAATTTCAAAATCTTTAAAAATGTTCTCTTAATATTTTTTACAAATAATTTGTAAAATGAAATATATCTGCATTGAAATTTGGCCATTGACAGAAACAGACCAGATTGTTCACTCTGAACTAACTATACTTTAAGCCCTCCATTACCCTCAAGCCCTTCCACTATTCTCAAATGACCTACTGAGGTCAGTATATCAAAATAGATCAACACTCTCTGTCTTTTCCCACTCTCTAATTAAAATAACAATATCTCTTGATTCTACACCTCACCCACACACCAGAATATTATATTTAAAAAAATTTTTTTTTCCATTTTTGTTTGTAGGTCTTGAAAATTGAGAGCTGCTTTTTTTTTTTTTTTTTTTTTGAGCTCTCATGAAATAAACATTATTACCTATGGGATTTTAAGTGTTTGATATTTAATTAAAGATCATTTTGCTCTGTCTTTTAACATAGAGCTCTCCCAGGATCTATACCCCCCTGGAAATTCTATAATGATTACCATATTGTATCATTAACTATCTATCTATCTATCTATATATATATATATATATATATATATATATATATATATATACAAATATATGATTGGTGTATGCGTATTGGGTTCTACAATCTGCATTCAACATCATCACTTGATAAGACACCAGTGGTGTTGAAACAAAATAGCTATTTTTGTAGTGATTTTATAACATATTTATGTTATATTTTTAAATAAATAACTATATATATATATATATATATATATATATATATATATATACATAAAATTTATGAAGAAGTAATCTAGTACTGCACTTAAATTCATAACTTACAGGCATCAAAGAGGAAAGTAAAATTTATTTTTTGAAATACAAATATATGGCACAAGGCAAAAGAGGGATAGGGAAAGGCTGATTTTCACTCTGTCTTATCTTAAACATAGCTAGACATAATTACTGACCCATATATACCACAGTATTTCATACACCAAAACAACACATTCTTATATACCATTCTTATTACATCCACCATAATACCTCAAAGACTTCTAAGTAGTCCTAACTAGTTAAATTCTGTAAATCTTAATTTTTAAAAAAAAGATTTAAAATGTATATCCTTTATATTTACTTCTAAAATATTCCTAACCTGATATATCTTGCAATCAATATAAATGCAACTGCAATAGATAAACACTTTGATTAACTTTATTCTGCTATTTTTTTAGAAAATTTAATTTACAACATTTAAAAAAACATACCAGGATAAAATTTTTAAAAATATTAATTTAAATTAAAATTATAATATTTTGGAAAAAAGACAACAAATGCAGATAAAATTAATCAAAATGTTTGTGGAGTTAGAGCTGATGCAGTTAATGTTTATAATAATCAATGATGGAAAGTGCACACAAAAAAAAACCCACTAGACTTTGGACAGTCATAAATTTGACTTGTAACAACTGTAAAAATGAAACAGTCTAATCTTGCTTGAATTCATTAAAACATGCTTGGATTAATTTTTGCTGCATAAACTCCTTCCTCATCTTTTGAACAGGAGTAGAGGTCTATCCCTTATTTCTTGTTTAGTATTGGGTTCCCAGTTTCTTCTAAAGTATGCTTCAGTTTTTATCTCCTCCACTAATCGGAGTAGATAGGTTCACCTATGCCTGGTTCATGCTCCTCCCCAGTCTTTTGGACAGCAGTTTATCCTTTGTTTCTTGTTTAAGATTGGGTTTCCAGTTCCTTCTAAAGTCTTCTCATTCTCTTTCACTCTCAGTAACAGTAACCTCTTGTGTCTTAGTGTAAATTGTTTGTTGTAAATTGATTAAATAAAGATGCATGTACATTATATATTTATGAATTTTAAATTTAAATTTTTGACAAAAATAATGTACTCAGAGCACCAGCACATCAGGGTACCCCAGTAATACCACATGATATTGTGATCCTCTGTTGGTTTTTCATCACACTTTGGAAAAATCACATCCATGTTGATCCAGCCTCTACCAAAAATTGGATATGAAAAAGTTCAATAGTTTTAATCATTTTTTTTTTTTTTTTTCTGTTACCACACTCTCTAACTTCGATAGACTCCAAAAGTGTCACTGAGTCCTTGTGGATAACAAAATTTTCCCACCTTCCAACCTCTTTCTTGCATGCTGGATTTGGCAAGCCTCTCACTGCTCTATTGCTACTTTCATGGAAAGTGCTTGGATGAGCTACATTCCTTGGTTCCACCAGTTCTAACCTTTATGGCAAGGACCTACCATGTCACTTACATTGTAGCAACCCCCCCTACATCCCTTCCACATTCCATCGGTGAGAAGTAAGTTCCACTTGAACAGCTTCTTCCCACGAACCACTGATCTATCCCAAAAGGATGTTTTTTAAAGTCAACTGTTATCTTCTATCTGTACAAATTGTCTCCTGATGTAACCTATTTCAATTTAACCAATCAATGTAAACTCAAAAAATACATTTTGTTCATTTTAATATATGTTGTAGATCTTATAGTCATTAGGAAATACTGAACATTTTAAGTGAAAATTCCTAATCATTATCAAGATATTGCAAGTTGAAATTTTGCTGAATCAGCATTTTCTGTCAATGGACATTTTCATTTTTGAATTCAACAAAAACCCTTATATCTTCTGATCCAATGGTTAGAAATTAATGAAATTTGATACCCTTATAGATTTTTAGTCAAGGAATCCAAATATCTCTTTAGAATTTTACAGGGAGTAACCAAAAAGTAAATGTTATCAGTTTTCTGGTTTTGATTTTGGTGAATTTTTGAGGAAATGTTTCATATCTCCAACTTGTTTGAACCTCTAGTTAGACAAAAAATATTACATGGAGTGGAACAAGTGATTTTCTGAGATGACATATCTGGAGAATATGAGGCATTTATAAGAATTTCTCATCCTGGCTCTAGTCTTACTTTCTGCACTGTATTTGCAACATCATGACATGCAGCAAAATTGTTGCATCTGATTCAGGGCAGGAAATACCAGAGATCTGAATTGAATTTAATGTCTATCAGGAACCTTTGGTCTAAGTAGAGTTGATATGTGGTGACCCCAGTATGTTCTGAGTTCATCTTAAGTGATATCAAAGTAAGTTTTGTACTTGGTGTCACCTCAGAATGTCAAAAAACCTCAGAGCTCTGAGTGTTGATCTAGAAAGTGATTTTAAAGCCATCAAGTACAGAATCTGGACTCAAATGATGTGGGGGGGGGGTCAAGCCTTAAAAAATGTGTGTGGGTGTGCCAACATATTCAAGGTAGTGAACCCATCCGAAGTGAGTATATATACTCACACAAGACAACTGGGTAACAGGAAGTTATATAAATGTCTATGAGGGGAGAGAGAGAGAGAGAGAGAGAGAATAGATCATACCCCTGTATAAGATTGAATATTTGAAAAAAATAAACCTTTGATTCAGTTGACATTAGTTTGACAGAGTTTAGAAGTGAATAAATAATTATTTTATGTACAAAAAATTTAGACTTATATTCTTATCAAATAATATAACATTGCTATAAATTCAATCAGTTTCCAAAGCTAGAAAACAGGATCTCTTTTTTTATCAATGTATCATTCAAACAAGCCAATTATTTACTCTAGTTTTTCACAATGATGATTTGTCCAGATTCCAACTATTCATAATAATTCTCTTTGAATCCCACTAAACACACGAGATCTCAAGAGATTTTTGCAATGGTTAACATGTTGATGACTGTACTAGATCTTGTCATACTTTTATCATAATAAATCCATTTTTCATTGCTGAAGACTATCTTGTCTAAAAATGACATTTTTTCAATGTTCAGCAAGAAGAGAAAGAAACATTTAAATACTGAGAGATGTTTGTTTCTCTAACTTCATATATGAAAGCTATATTGACAATATTTAACCTTCACTCAATGAGTCAAAAGGATGGGTTTTTCCTTTGACACGTCTGTTATTTTAACTGTCTTCACTCCTTGGCAATGTTTTATTCTTTTAAAAAGCAATGATTAAAGTTGGAATAAAACCTAAACAAATGATGAAAGTGAATTTAGACATTTTTTTTGTTCATGAGAATTTAAACAAAAATATTAAACACTATTTATTATTTACAAGAATAATTTTATAATTACATTGTAAAAACTAATACATTTAAAACTAATGCAATGCAATATTTATCATTTACCAATTTATAAAGAAATAAATATGAAAACAATTTTTTATTCATAAATTTATAAACATTTACTAAATTATTAAAATATGGGAACTAACTATAAGGAAATCCTTATTATTTACTAATTTATATTTGATTTTTTATGTATTCTTTTTTTTGGAAAAACATAAACACATTTTAAACACAACAAACCATAATGGTAAAAATTATTTTTAAGTCAGATTTTTATCTAATTCTGTTTTTAATGATATAAATATTACAAAAATTAATTAAAACATTATGTGTGATTCAGTCGGTTATTTTGCCCAATTTTCTGATAATTGCATGATTAAGGGAGACATTGAATGACCCTGTTGAAAAGTGCATTTCATATAACACTGATTACTGATTTGTTTATACTATTATATAAAAAGTACTTTAGTAATTTCATTTCATGTGAACAAAGCTTTTGCTTCGGTTAATAAAATAATTGTGATAATTTATTTTAACTTTATTTTTGCATGCTAAATACAAATGGTTGGCATAATTAAAATTATTTTCTTCTATCAATTGTTTTATTCCATGCTTATTAAACTTCTATAAAAATTCTCAGTGGAATGTTTATTTGAACCAACATGCTTACTTTATTTTATTTTATTTTTTATCATTTCACTCCTAGCAAGATAATAACAGCACTAAGACTGAATGGAGTTACTGAGAGTAACAGAATCTGAGAAAAATCATTATTAAGGAGAAAGGACAATAAAAGAACAGTATTCAAGGAGATAGAAAATGATGATTGACACTACATTTAAATTTTTGAAAATCATATTTGACTGGGGAAAAAATGTGCCACATGTGAGAAATATAAGGGAAGTAAATATTAGAATTGAACTTAAGGTTATAGCAATTTCAACATTAAAATGATGAGACATAACTTCCAATCTAGTACTGCAGTTAAATTCATAAATTCTAAAGGAAAGCTCGTCAGAACAGTTATCATAAAAATATTTGTAGAAAAGGCAGAGGGGAGCCTATGTTGTGGCAGTGGAAAAGTGACTGAAACTGAGATAAGAGGTCAGAACCAAATAACATTGTAGACAGCACATGCATTTAGTACAAAAAGATATTTTAAGAATGAAAATATTCAAGAACATGTAATTCTATCTATAAAATATATTTAAAAGTACATTTTAAATTTTAGGTAACTGGCTTTCTAAAATATTGAATGTCATGTTCTAATGGATTAAATAGTTTCAACATCTGAGTTAAGTTGGAATTAATTAAACCAAAGTTACAAAACCTACTAAATATTAAATCCAAAGGGTAACTCCAAATTTTTGGCCTATTGAGTGTGTGTGTGTGTTTATCCAAATGCAATGAGAACGAATCAAATATAAATTCAAACGTTCATAACATTAATTTAAAAAAGTGCTCAATACAAAAGTAGAGCTATAATTCTTTATTATAGGTTATTACATTCGAACATGCAAATTTCCACTACAAAAATGCATTAATATTTTGATACAACATAGCATCTCATCAGTTTCATGTTTTGTAGTGGAAATATGCATGTTCAAATGTAATAGTCTATAATAAAGAAGTGTGTGCATCGTGTGTGTGTGTATGCATGCGTGTATTCAAACATATGGTGAATGTCTATTATGTTTGATCATGAGCCTTTCTAAGCTTCGTATAGTGGCTTTAGTTTTGGGAGAAATTAAACACAAAAACTGTCCAACATTTGAATGTTTTTTATTATGTTATTCTTCGATTTAAGCTTTCAGCTCACATGAGCCATCATCAGAGTGGCTATATGGACATTACAACAGATATGTTCACCATCAAAGATGACATCCTGTTATATCGATATAAAAGATTGCTATGTGATGATAGTGGTCGCGGAATAGCAGATGCAGGTCATAAATTCATAATGCAGTTCTATGACGTCATAGATGATGAGAGAAAGAAATGTTATCAACAGAGCCATGTGTTAGATATATATAAAAAATGTATATTTGGGCAGTAACCTCTCTTTCAGACATATTTCTTTGAATATGATAGACAAGAAAAATTTGATGAAGTGTTCTATTGAGCATTTCTAGTATTAAATTTTTCTGTTTGTTGGTGGTAAGGGAGCATATAAATTATTTACTTTATTTATTTAACAACAGAAATAATGTGCTAATGGTTTCTACAAATGGAAGGATGCCAACCCGAATTCCAGCCATGTTCATTTTGTGGGGGCTTAGAATAAATGTGATTACTATAGGCATAATACAACTACATCTCAAAAGACAACCATGAAAAGAAATTAACAACAACTAACAACAAACCTCTTGAAAATGGCTAAAGAGGTGCCAGAAGCTCTTGGGATAATAGCCTTTATGGACAATTTTTACATTCTCCTTACCTTACCAAATGAAAAAAATTAAGAATAATAGAAATAAGATAAAATAAATACTAGGAATAACCAATAAAAAAATCAATTTTTTTCTTGTCTGTCATAATATATATATATATATATATATATATATATATATATATATATATATATATAATTTCAAGATCAAATGTTACATTATTTTAAAGCATGCATCATTTGTTGCTCTCTTTCTCTTATTACCTCTGCTTAAAATCCATAACTTGGATTTAAAATCAGTCACAAAGGCAAACCTTAAGGACATTTGTTTTTAATAAGCAGATTTTTTTTTTCCTTCTTGATTTTGAAAGTTCTGAAACATCTTTGGAAATTTATTGATTAATTTTAAACCGTGGGCCACTCAATTGCAGGAGAGCAAATCCATCCAATTTTGTTTATTAATAATTTGTTTATTCTCAGCTGTAAAATGAAGCTAGGAATGTTGTATTTCCTTTCTTTTTTTTTCTTTTTTGTGATGTTTGTTCTTTTGCATTAACTGAAGTGAGCTGTTTTGAAAGAAGGTTAAGTCATTGTATTCAATGAAATAATCAGATATGGTGGTTTATCAAAGCCAGATTCGTCTACTTTTGCTTCTTCTTTTTCTTTTTTTTTCTTTTTTTTTTTTAAATTTCACCCCAAAGAAGGCAACAATGCCACTAAATGCAGGGAGTTTCAGGGATGGAAAGTGAATAAGGACAAGAAGACTGAAAATGGGGAGGGTTGAGGAAAGGGCCAAAAAAAAGGAATAGACTTCAAGAAGATAGAAGATGGCAACTGATGTTGCATTTAAATTTTTGAACATTGTAGTTATCAGGGAAGCAAGAAATCAGAAAGGAGTTCCTCAGGTGGGAAGTGCAAGACAAAAAAAAAAAAAGAAAACTGTTAGAGATGAAATTATGGTTGCATCTAGCTAAATGCCTAATCTAGTAGCACACTTACACTCATGGCACCAGTAAAAAAGCTTGTCTGAGCAGTTACCATGAAAATATTTGCAAAAGAGGAAGAGGGAAGCCATGTGACGTTGGTGACAAAGTGACTAGAGACAAGATGCCTGGTCAGAATCAAAATGTATTGCAGATCCTTCTTTGGATTTTGTCAAGAATCTCAAGATGTGCAGTAAGAGCACCAGACCAGATATGGCAACAGTATTCAATACACAGACAAATGGTAGATTTATAAATGTGTAAGGTGGATTCTGATGAGAAAAATGTTTTGGCACAACGTGGTGAACCAACCTTCCTTCCTTATGAATAATTTGCTTATTCTAAGCCCCAAAACAAGCCTGGGAACCTCCTTTTTGATGTTCCTTTGTAGAGTTGCCATAATATGATGCACCATATTTAGGAGCCATTATTGGGAATGAAAATAAGAGGCTATAGTAATTCTTTCTGTTTATAGAAGAAGACACTGCTTCAGTGACTTGTATCTATTCATAGCTTCTTTTACCCTTCAGGACATTGGTGATCCTAGATCTTCAAAATTTCTTGTTCGTTGTAGATCTCAATAAATTTTGTCTTTTTGTAATCTTCCTTTAACCTTGTCCTGCCATACATTTGCTCAAGCTCACTAGGTACGTTGTGCATTGTTTTCCCTTGACCCTCTGAGTATATAATTTTCTAATCCCTCTTTCCTCATTATGTACACTAGAAATTTCAACTGCTTCTTTCTTATGTTAAGTATAAGTGTCCTTTTTGTTTCTACTTTCTCTAAAACTTTGTTGTTGCTCACATGTTCGGTACATTTTATTTCCAACATCTTTCTGTAGGATACCGCAGACAAAATTAAAAGAACGCTTAGGGAAATTTGGAGTTGAGACTAAGATTGTAAAGCTCCAGAAAACTCCTCATTTATTCTGCAAAGATTCTCCAAAATGTTCTTGAGTTGTGAGGATTCTGGTTGACACAATGTCTCAAGAACAGAATTCCGATTGACTATATCAATTGTGACACCAGAATAATAATAATAATAATAATAATAATAATAAATACCCTGATACTAAACTGGGAATGGATCTCTTAATTTATTGGAAATGGGGTACCTCAATGTGGCGCAATGGCTAACAAGCTTGTCTTTTTTAGAGCAATTACAACTGAGTAGTGAATTCAATCCTCATTGGGTGCCCCATACTTTCCACCCTGTGCCACATCTAAGATATACTTAGAAAATAGCTTAATTTATTGGAAGTGTTAGCATGTACATGTTTTGTCTTGGTGAATTAAGATGGGCTACAGTAAATATCCCCTCCAACACCACAGATTTGCTTATCTGTTGCCTGACCATCACCAATTGGGCATGTTTACTAGAGACTGACACACTGTGCATCTCTGTTGATGAATCAGAGTGAGAGTAATTAAAAGTTATTATGACCAGATATTGAGAGCATTAGGCTCTTTTTTTCTTTTTAAATTTGAGGTCTAATACAGCAAAGGGAGTTTTAGAGTCACATCTAGATACTGGAGAACACCCTCAATTGAAGACCATCTGAGCAGAGTGGGTTTCCCAATATGAAAGTATTTCTAACTGGGTTTCACCTGCAAGGTTATGTGCTGCTTTTATTTAAACCTGTCAACATATTATGCACATTTGGCTGTGATGCATGTGCCTTGTATACTCTTACCAAACTCACAATAATAATAATGATGATTAAGCATTTACACCAACTTAACTAAAGGCTTTTGCTAAAACTTAAGTGACCATACATGTAATCATTATTCCAGTGCTCTGCCAGTTTTCAACAATGCTGTTTGGATGTTTACAATTCTTCCTTTAATTTCTAGTTTTTTTTGTTTGTTGTTTCGCCTGGATTCTTTAAGAATGGTCCCAGTATTCCAATAATGACTGGTATTACTGTCAGTGTCATATTGCACAAGTTAGTTCTATCTTTTCACTTTTTTTCTCTTCACCTCTGTGGTCTGCCAGAACAGCAAATCCACTATCAAGCAAGTTGTCTTCTTTCTGTTAATTAGTTTAGCTTATTATATATAATTAGTATATACTATTATATATAATTAATATTAGTATTCAATTTAGAACCAGTCTTCTCAATAGTTCACCACTCTTAAGATTTTAGTTGTTTTTTCACTGTCATAACAGTCATTATCAGAGCACTGGGATTGGGAACAATCCCAAAGAGCCTAGGGGAAAAAAAGATTGGAGTAACTGGAAATTGGAATTGAACTATCCCGAAAATACAATATCCTGGATGGTTCTAACACTTTCTCCAATTTCCATTTCCTTTTGTTTTCCCCATATAGGGCTGTTTCTAGTGCTCTGATAAAGACTCGCATGACTGTCACCTTCATGTGTCATGACTTTCTCAGCTTTCTGGCAAAGTTAAGATACTCATCCATCTTTTTACTTACTTTCCGGATACCTCTGCAGTCTGCCAGATCTACTATCTGGGATATTGTCTTCTTTTTGTTAAATAGTAACAAGTTCAATCTTCTAACAGTTTGAATCTCAAAGACCCAGAGAATTTTATGTATTTAATTTTCTGGGACAGATTTTGGACTGTGCATATAGTATTGATCTGTATGATTAATAACAAGGCTTCACATGAAAAATCAACCAACCAATTGTATGGTTAAAACACCGTTGCTTGCACAGTTCCCAGTTATTGCTCACCGTTTCCACTGAGTCTAAGTTTGCACTACCTGGTCCAGGGATTGAACTCACAATTACTATGTCACCAAATTCATCCACTATTGTCTCTGGATCAGGTAGTACAGTTTTAGATTCAGCGGTAAAAGGGTATGCACTAACTGAGCAATTCTGAAACAAAAGGAACAAAATATCCCAAGACATGGATTGAGAACAGTCTATCTTTGTAGATTAAATAAAGGGTGCAGTTTGAAATTTCCTGAAAGTTATCCAGATTGATAGATACCTGATATGTGATAATTGTAATAAAGATGAAAGACGTTAGTCCGAATGTAAATAATGTAAATAAATATAAATGCTCATCATAGAAAATAATGCAGGAGATTTTAATTACTTAGATATTAAGCAGATTTTCAGTCATTTAAAATCCCATTTTGACGGATTTTTGCATGAATTATTATCTGCATGAGGAAATGCACCAAAAGTCAGCCAAACTCCAAATCTTGAATGCCTGCAATATTTTAAAAAGCCTTACGAGGCAGATTTCGAACAAGTTAACAATGGTTATTGGTGGGGAGGGACCTGAATAATGTCTTTGAAGTGTCATGGATTCCTCCTCCTCCTGCTCCTTCTTTTCAGCCTCCTCCTCTTCATCACCACTACCACAATCATCATCATCATCATCGTCATCATTTTGTCGTGTTTTGACGAGGAAATAAAAGGTACAGCCTACCGCTGTGCCTTTATACTATATTTATTACTGTTGTGATTTCTTCTCTTGCAATTCTTGCAATTTAGATCTCTCTCCATTAAGGATCTGATTAATCCGACATGAAAGAAAAAAAGAAAGGAAAAAGAAAAAAAAATATGGTATGACTCAAAAAAAAAAAAGTCAGTTACTTTCTCTCGTTCATGCACACATTAATGTCATGCTGACATCAATGCCTTAAGGAAAAATTATATTTTCCTTTGTTATTTTTTTTTATTTTCATATTTTTTTTTATCAAATAAAGGGAGTTTGCAATGAAATTTTAAACAGCATGACTGAACTGTGCAAATTAATTAAGCAGCCTGACTATAAAAAAAAAAAAAAAAGAAAAAGAAAAAGATAAAGCAAACAAATAATGAATATTTGGGAGGGATTTTTACATTGTGATGTTCATTTTTATACAATGTACATTGTGCATTGATTGAATGTGTTGAAGAAAGAGAGAGAGTAAAAGCAAGTTGAATAGTCATTCCTTTTTCGGCTTAAACAAAGAAAGCCAAGCTTACATCCATCAGATTTCAAGTGTAAAAATCCTTTTTTGCTAAAAAAAAAATTTACAAGAATAAAAGAACACAATTTTTATTAAGAGGCCCAGGTTATTTATTTTTGCGGCTTTTCTTCTTCTTCTTCTTCTTCTTCTTCTTCTTTTCTCTTGTTTTTCCTCTTAGTTTCATCTTTTTGTTTTTTCTTATTTTCTTTTCCCTCTTCTTTTTCCACTTTGTTCTCTTCTCCTTCTTGTTTTCTTCTTCACCTTTTTTTCTCACTGAATGTAACTAATTGTTCAAAATATAAAAGTCTTCAAAAATTAGGTCGGGTTAATAAGTAAAAATTTCTTTTTTTACATTTTCTTTTTTTTTTAATTCTCACCTGTTTAAAGTAAATATACCCTATCCTCCTCTCTATTTTACACACTCCGACATATAACATTCACCTGTAGTTAGACAAAGAATATTTTGAAACAAAATACAAACAATATTCCACTAATAATTGATCCATACTTAAATCTCTACCTTACTATTTTTTTTAACATTATTTTGATTTGTAATCATATTTTAATAATCATTTATATTTTGTTCTGGGGGTCATCAAGTGACTAGTTGTTCAGAACTGGTGACCTAACCATTGAGGAATAAAATGCAAGATGACTTTTTGAAATTTTTTTCAATGGCAGGAAATACAATAGATAAATTGTTTTACTTATAAATTGTTCCCTTTAAATTTCTTGCAGATAATATTAAAAGTAATGCAAATTTAAATTTAAAACATAATTTGATAATTTATAATTATTTAAATTTAATTCTGGGGTCCTCAAAGGGTTAGTTTTTCAAACAGCTGGGTTTCATTGTTGGTACAGTACTGGTGACATAAGCATTGTTGAATAGCATGCAGGAGGGTTTTTTAAAGATTTTTTTTATTCTAGTGTGTCTTATATGAAAGGGAAAAAACAAAAGATACTTATAAATTGCCCTCGTTAAATTTCTTGCAGATAATATAAAAATAATGCAAATTTGTTCAACTTTAAGCACACATTTGAGGATTGATATTAACAAAGCTTCATGCATAGCATGAATTATATTGATTTTTAAAAATGATTGAGAATTAATGGTATGGAATTGTGTGGGGATATGGTGGGTTTAATCATTTGTGTGCATAGGTGTGTTGAAAATCATGAGTTTGTTTTAGTCAATGTGAAAGCTAAATTCTGGCAATATCAAATGACTGGAATGTTGAATCCAATGATAGATGAGGTGATCTAATTACAGAAGAGGTTTTCAATCAACATGAGAATTTAAAAACATTGCTAACATTTTTATTGGTGGAGTTCATTTTGATTAAATTTTTCAGCTATTTCAAAAATGAATATTATGCAAGGTTTCAAGTCAAGTGAACATTTTATTTGCATACAACATAAAATGTATCTCTGCTTTTATCATCATTGTTTTCGTTGTCATTGTTTATTTCTTATGATTTGCTGTTTGATACAGTCATTTATCGAGTTTTTCACCTGAGACCTCAGGTAAATAAAGGAATATATTGAAAAGGTTTTTCTAAGTGAACATTATTATTATTATTATTATTATTATTATTATTATTATTATTATTATTATTACAGTTACAGTTACAATTATAAGAATCTTATAGCCATATCATATTCAAACACTAGTTTACATACAATCACTGAAGTTAAGCAACATTGTGCGTGATCAGTATCTAGAATACCAGGTGCTGTAAGTTTGGATGTGTTGGTAGTATGGCTTATCACCACATCACATTGAAACGCTGATTTCTGTACGATCACAAGAAGTTAAGCAATGTTAAGACTGGCCAGTACCTAGGCTGTAAACTTGGAAGTGTGGGTAGTATGGCATACAGCCACATCATGTGAAACACTAGTCCTTATGCAATCACCAAAGTTAAGCAAAGTCAAGCCTGGTCAGTACCTAGATGGGTGACCACTTAGGAACACCATTTTCGGTAAGCTTGGATGTGTGGTTAGTGTAATGTATAAAAGCTCTGAATTGGAAATGGAAAAAAAAAATAGTTTGTCTAGTCTATAATTAAACTTTTATTAATGAAGGTCTGCTACATAAATAGCAACACCCACAGTGATGTACTTTTGTGTGTGTACAGTACAGCAATATGTCTAGCATAATGATGAAAGAAAAAAAAAAATTTTGCACAATAAGTATTTTTAAATGAACCTCCTTAGTATTTATCAATGCACTTAATTCAGTAGTAAATCTTATTCACATTGATTGAATATTATACACTGAAAATTCCAGATCAAAATGTGGATAGATCCTTAAGACCAGTGTTTGTCATCTGATGTTCCCTGGAACCCATGAGTTCCATCAGAAACAGTAATAGGCTAATGCATTTTTGAGTAATTTTTGTTTAATTGTATATTCGTAATTTGACTATATACGTACTGTATATAGTTAAAAATCCTCAATTATCTTGATAAAGGCTTCAACTTCTTATATTATTTAAAATTATACTAATCATATGATATTAGTTATTTATGTTTATTTTTGTAAATAAAAACCTCAGTGTGAGATCTCATAAATGAGCAATATGATTTTTTTTTTTTTTTGCATTGCATTGCAATAAAGTTGAAAAAATAGGAGGACATTTTTTGTCCTTAAACCAGTTATCTGAAAAAATTTGTTATTTTTACAATGTGAACTTCGATATAAATATAGAATAGAGATAGATATTAATTTTTATGCAGGGGTTCCTTGGGACGTGAAAACTATTTCAAGGGTTCCACAAGGGTAAAAACGATGAGAAAAGCTGCTGTAGACTTATTAACCAACCCTCGGGCACTTCTTTGTTTATTGGCATCAATTGTGTTTATATGATGAAGTATTTCCTCAAGACATTTCGGTTTTTGTCATTGTAGATTTATATAAATAAACCAAAAATCAAATGCATTTGATATTTCCAAATTTAAAATATTTTTTTTTAAAGAATTTTTACATTCCTGTATATTATTTAGAATGGGTTATCCAAGAAACTAGAAGATTGTCATATAGACACTACATGGCCTCTAGAGTTTCTTGGCAGTGCCCATCTCCTCTCTAGATAACACAAGGTTTTTGGCCATATCATGTTGAAACACCAATTTCCCATGCAATCACTGAAGTAAAGCAATGTTGAGCCTGGTCAGCACCTAGATGGCTGACTGTTTGGGAATATCAGGTGCTATAAGCTTGGATGTGTGGGTGGTATAATGGATAATGGCTCAGAATTATTAATTGGTGAGACAAATTCCAATTCCATTTGAGTTTGTTATATTCACTTATACACAAATATCCTTGGGAAACGTATGAATCAACCTCTTCTCCCCCAGCTATGGATTAATTAAAAGACTTGTAAACTAAACCATTATTATCACAAAACCATTATTATCTCCCCAAAATTTCTTACAATCTAAAAATATTTTCTGGCTTTAAATAATATGCAAAGGGTTGATAAGCCATAAAAAACAAATCAATCAATCAAGATAAAACAAGTTGCATACAATTGATAAATACAAATTTGAAAGTCTTTTAATTGGTAAGAAATGATATACAGTAATTTTCATCTCTGTCTTTTCTTTTTATGTGCCATGTCCCTTCAGGATAGGGCTGATCATAGCTCTCCACAACTTCCCATCCTTTGTAGTTCTTAGTAGTATTTGTCTTTTTACTATCCTGCCCATCCCCTGTTCTGCCATCCATTTACACAAGCTCTTTACGTGGGTTGATCATAGCTCTCCACTACTTCCTATCTTTTAGCTTTTAGTAAGGTCTGTTTTTTTTCTATTCCTCCCAGTCCCTGTTCTGCCATTTACACAAGCTCTTTACATAGGTTATTTGATGTTTTCCTCTGCCCCTCTTGCCTTTAATATGTCCTGTGAGTGTTAAATTCTTCAAACCCTCTTTCCTCATTATGTGCCCCAAAAATGAGAACTGTCTTATTCTAATTCTAATTATTATTTTTGTTTCCATTTTTCTTAAAACTTCATTATTGCTCAAATGTTCTGTCCATGGTATTCTCAGCATCCTTCTGTCTTGCTTCGAGTCTATTCTTCATCTGTTAGGAAATTTCCCAGCATTCATTGCCATGTAGGATGATTAATATTATATAACTGTTAAGCAATCTTTTCCTGTTTCTTAATGCTATGCTTAACTTTTGGAAGGCTCCTTTTGCTATTGCACCTTCGGATTTCTATCAGATTTTTATCAGTTTAAATGTTATTTTTAGTGGTTACTCATATTTGAGTAGGCACTTCATTCATTTATTAAACAGCACATTTATTTATTTTTGTCTATGGGCATGAATCTTTGAGAATAATTATTAATGAAAAATTTGCTCTCTCTGGTAGAATTTGAACCTGCATCCCCCAGGGCATGGGGGGAGCTACTGTTAATCCTGGTATGCAATTTAGCCACATTGAACAGTTGGTCAGGTGAGGCTGAATTTTGTGCCTTTAAGTGAAATTTCTCTCATTACAGTTCTCTTGAAGGTTTTTCATATCTGCATAGTTTTGAATCCAAATATAAAGAGAATTTCAGAATAATTTTTTTTATTAATCAAACAGATTTTTATCACTTTAAACATTATTTTTAGTGAATGCTTGTATTTAAGTAGATGCTCCATTTATTTATTAAACAGTATATTTCTAACATTTCTATTTATTTATTATTCTTATCTATTTTCTCATGAATTAATTTATCAAAATGAAGGTAACATTCACCTATGGATATTTGGAAAATGATAAAAGAAAGTACAATCCTGTAAAAAGTCAATTTAGGCTTTGGAATACAGAAGAATACAAGAGAATATTGAAGAAAGTCTGGTTTTTTTAACATATAAGTTGTTTTTGAAAGAGATATGATCAGATGTTTTTTTTTTTTTTTTTTTTTTTTTTTGAGAAATGGTTTGATATCGAGCCCATCAATTTTCGGGGCGTGGTGAGTTCAGATTTGAACCCGAGAGAGTAAACTGAATCTCACATTAAATACAAATTAACTAGGAAACATTTTTAACTACTCATCAACTATTTGAAACCATCATCATTAAACAAACAAACAAAAAAAAACAAAAAAAACATTGACTCTACTTTTTTGAAAACATTGTCTGTGAGTTTATTGAAAGGGAAAATCTATCCCATACTAAGTTACTTAATCTATCCCATAGTAAGTTACTTAATCTAGTTGTTTAATTCTTGTTTATTTTCTGACTAATGATTTGTTGTTATGAATATAACAAGCTTAATATTTTATGCTTGACCCATTTTTTTTGTCCCAAGAGTATGGATTCATGAGAAAAAAGATATTGAATTCTAAGACTTTTTTTATGAGTTTTCTGATATCAGTTAAAATTCTCACAACTATGATGTAAAAGACTTTTTTTTTTCTAGTGAACTCTGTGTATTAGGTTGGTGCAAAAATAATGACATAATAATGTCATTTTTTGACGTTAAAAAATACGTCAAAAACGACATTATTACGTCATTATTTTTGCACCAACCTAATGTTTTTGAGAGGTTTTTCTTTATATATATATATATATATATATATATATATATATATATATATATATATAGAGAGAGAGAGAGAGAGAGAGAGAGAGAGAAAGAGTAAGAGTGAGAGTGAGGAATTATTCAGACTGTTTGCCTGAAATTAAGTGCCTGTTTAAAAGAAAGTAAAAAAAATTATTAAAAATTATTGAGAAGAATGAATTATTGAGAACAAGTATATTACCAGCTCCCAAATTACATGATTATTTAAGTATAAATTAGCAAATATCAAATATCTGTGCACTTTACCAAGAATCAAAGTGGCACTGCTTGAAGTGCTTGTATTTTTGTCATGGAGCAGAGTGTAGTATCTGTGCACTGAGTGTTGATATGATGGAGTGGTAAAAAGTTATTGGCCTGACCAAGAAGCCCTTTTCTTATGTTTGGTTAGAATATAACAAATGGGTCAAGCAAAGAACTTTTCAGTAAACTTTCATATATGTATGTGCATGTGTGTAAAAATTTAGGTATAAATAAAATATATCTGAAAAGATTAACATGAATAAATGAACATGGTAAAAGGAAAACTTTCTTTACTGATATGTTTCAACCTCTGATGGATTTTATCAAGGCTAACTTTTGCATTGATAAAGTCCATCAGAAGAGAAAATGTGTTGGTAAAGAAAAGTTTTCCTTTTATATATATATATATATATATATATATATATATATATATATATATATATAAAAACAGAAGGAAAACTTTCTCTCTTTCACTATGGAGAAAGAGAAGTTTTAATGGTTGCTGCAGATGCTTAATGCATAGCTCTTCATCAGAATTGATCACTCTGGTTGCTGGTCTAGTGTTTATATACATCACATATATAATATGTTAAAAGATTCCCTTTTTCCGCCATGTGCTGATAGCTTAGGGGTAGAGTCTCTGACTGATGCATTTCGATCCTGGTTTGAAGCAATCGGATGTCTAGCAACACTGATGAGCTGTGATGCAATGAAACAGTCTGTCTGCCGATGATATAAATATATATGAAACCCGAGTTTGACACAACCTTCAGATAACTTGACATGTTCAAGTCATCTGAAAATTGTGTGAGCATGAAACTCGGGTTATGACTAGGGTCATCCTTTCATAAGAATTAATGCCATCAAGCATTTTTGCTCTGTCTAGATAATCTAGACATTAAGCTCTTTACTGATTAGGTAGGTGTTTACCTTTATGTTTTTTCTTTTTGCTATCCTTGTTCGAGATTTTATCTTGTTTTAGGGTATTTAGGTCTTTTGGCAAGTTGGACACATAGGCAAAAGAAATTAAAATTTTCAACAACATTTTATTGAATTGGAATATTAACAAATAACATCTTCAATCTGATTTCCATTATTTGTGATGCAAAAGTTGATGTGCTTTGCAAGCAACCATGTTTAATCTGTGGAGGTAAAAAAAAAATATATATACTTAATGAGATTTCCTGTGTCCAGACTTTAAGGACACCCTGTATATATATTATATACAAATATGAATATATATCAAACATTGAGTGCTGGTGTTAATAAAATAGTTCTTGATGCAATTTAACAGAGCTATAAACTATATGTTAATAAATATGCATTTTTTTCCCCTCACTGGTAGTACAACTCGGAACTTCATGCACAACGCAATCTCCAGGTGCTGAATTGACTCTCTGAAGATTGCGTAGTGCATGAAAATATGAGTTGTGCTACCAGTAAGGGAAAAAATGTGTGTGTATGTATGTATACACACACACAATAATGTGTGTGTATGTGTGTGTGTATATATATATATATATATATATATATATATATATATATATATATACACACACACACACACACATTTGGGCAATAATCTTTCTTTTATACATTTCATTGAATGTGATAGACAAGGGAAATTTCATACGTCTTTCTTCAGTCTTTCTCATGTTCTGACAGTTCTACATTCTCTTCATCCTCATTAAAGAAAATCTGTAAGAACAATAGAATAGTTGAATAAAAATTTATAAATCCATCCTTTCCATTCAATAAAACATATATAAAAGAAAGGTTGCTACCCAAATATACAAATATCCTGTATAATTCTGACAGACACGGTTCTCTACATGATCTCTCTCTTACCTTCTCCCTGGACTTATATCATGTTCTACAGTTCTGTCCTCTTACCAATTCAAACCAGACATTAATGTCTATAGATATCTTTCTGCTCCTCTGTCATGTGAGAACCCCTTATTAACAGAACATCTTTCTGTTATCAATGCACTGATTGTGGTTAATTTTGTGATTTTCTTTGTGATGCCCCTTGGATTGATATTCTTAATCAACCTGTTGAGTAATGTGCCATTGGGGTCTCATCCTGAGTAAAAGCTGACATCAAAGCTTTCATACAAGTACAGAAATAACAAGTAAAACCTCAAACTTCTCCTCGGTTCTCTCATGTCTGTTCAGCCACTATAGCCCACCAGAATCACAGGCTATACGAGAATGATTGCGGGGCACCTCAAGGTGGTGTAATGGTTAACAAGCTTGTCTCACTATAACAATTACGACTGAGTAGTGAGTTCAATCCTCACTGAGTGCCTCTTACTTTTGGCTTTGTGCCACATCCAAGCTACGCTTGGAGAATCACTATACCAGAATGATTGTAACACATGTCTCTTTGTCACCTCTCAATGTAAAAACCTTATGACTTATCACCTTATTTCTTCTCTTTTTGACAAAGAACTTGATGTGTTAATTAACATATGTTAAGCATCTTACTTCACACAGCCTTCTTTCGGATAAACAATATGGCTTCTGGTTGCCAAGTTCAACAACTATCACTGAATTTGTCTATCTTTGTAAACTTTAGATAAGAATGGCAGCATTTGAACTGTGTCTCTAGAAATCTCAAAGACATTTGATAGGGTTTGGCATGCTGGCCTTCTCCACAAGCTCCAGGGCTGCAGTGCCTCTGGACGAATATTTGGCTTAATCAAATCATTCCTAACAAATTGTTCAATGACCTAGGCTGTTTCTCATCTTCATCAACTATCTTCCTGATGTCATCAGTTTCCAACTACGTATTTATGCAGATGACACAACTATTTATTCCTGTTTCAGTAGCAAGATCTGGCAAAGTAAAACTGGTAACTGCTCTCGAAAAGAACCTCTGATCAGTGGTTAACTAGAGCAAGGAATGGCATTCATTTAATCACCACAGAGAAGCTTTTCTGTCTGCTATAAGCATGGTTGATACTAAACTCCAGGAGAGCAACACTTTGAGACTTCTTGGGTTCACATTTTCTATTAACATGAATGGAGTGATTATATTGAATCAATTACTTGATCTGCTACTAGGAAAGTTGGATCACTGTGTCATGCCAGACAATTTTTCTTGTCAGAATTCATCTTGCATGTTTATAAATCTACCATTCATTTGTGCATTGAATATTGCTCCTACTATATATCCCAAGATTCTTGATAAAATTTAAAGAAGGGTCTGTAATATAATCAATCCTGATCTGGCATCTCGACTTCAGTCATTTTCCTACCAATGTAAAATAACTTCCCTCTATCTTTTCTACAAAGGTTTTCAAGGCAATTATTATAATGAGCTATTTTTCTTAGTGCCTTGCCAACATGAATTTAAGATTGCTATTAGATTGGCAACTAGGTCTACATTGGCAACATTTTACTGTTGAACTAGATAGATGCAACAGTCAGTTCATCTGTGGAAATCCCTTCCGATTTCTTGCTTCCCTGCCACCTACCATCTTCAAAAATTTGAATGTAATGTCAATCATCATGTTTTATCTTCCTGAAACCTGTTCCTTTATTGTCCTTTTCCTCACATCTCTTCACTAAAATTTCTCAATCTCTTTCACTCCTTGTGATGCCCTGCATCTGATTGGCATTATCACCATGTTTGGGGTGAAATGATTTTATATATATATATGTGTGTGTGTGTGTGAAAAGTGTGTGTATATAAACATATATATAATGTAATATATTATATATATTATTATTATTTATATATTATATGTGCAGTACTTATTAGAAAGTGCTCAATATCAAAGATAGATCTAACATATTTGGTTGGATTGATGTGAGGTTGTGACCCTGGGTTTCATGCTTTTGTGATCGTCAGACAAACCCTATATATATATATTGATATAAGTGATTTAAGCTTCTAATATAGCTGTATACATACACATTTTGCATTATATATATATATACACACACATATTGTATTTGTTCAAAAGAGAGATTATAACATCACTACAAAAATAGCCATTTTGTTTCAACACTTCTGGTGTCTTGCCAAGTAATGGTGTTGATTGCAGAATAATGAGTTTTAAAAAGTTCAAAACCAACCAAATTTCTCCTCAGTAGGGAAAACATTGTTACGTAAGCTACAATGACCAATCAAAATACAAGTATATGATCATGCAAAAAACTTGACAACAATCCTTAGATAAAATTTATTAGTACCTTAATGTTAATGTTAGACTAAATTCAAAATTATTCTCACTGATTAATTTTTAATTTTAATATAAAGTTAAAAAATAAAAATTACAAATTTTAAATTTTACCTTACATTAAGTTTAAAATATAAAATTATAGAAATGGAGGAAAATATACATATATTTTTTTTATATATTTATATATTTTTAAATAAATAATTATATTTAGGGTTTACTTTTGTATCAAGCACTGTTTTTTTAAAATACTAACAAAAATAATAACAAGTTCTTTCCTATATTCTATATATTTTCCCACACATATTTATATATATATATATATATAAAAGCATAAACTTAGTCTGATGAAGTCCTACAATATGCATCACCCAAAAACTTCTTCTACTTTGTTATTAAATTTCATATATATATATATATATATATATATATATATATATATATATATATATATATATTTACCTGAAAAATTAATTTCAGTTGAGCTCTCTGGGGAGGAGGTGTGGGTTTGTAAACAGTGACTATTATAACTGATATAGCGAGACTCTTCTGCAAAAGCAAATTGAGTCACCGTTGGTCACTGTGTGTGTTTATCTAAAAATAAACACGCTAAAATTCACCTTCATCCCTGCCGTGCGCTGACGGCTTAGTGGTAGAATCTCCGACTGACACCAATTCAGTCGGGTTTCGATCCAAGCTAGAGGCAACTGGATGTCTAGCCACACTGAAGAGCTGTGAAACAGTGAAGCAGTCTGTCTGTGGATGACTTTATATATATATATATATATATTTAATTTTATATGTTAAATTTTTCTTGCATTCATACAAGTGATTTCTTTTCTAAACATAGGGCCTGTAAAAACTGTCCAAATGATCTGAAGATCCAAGCACTTTCAGATAATCTATTAGCTATTATCAAGGATGTTCTTTTGTTTAGCTGAATATATATATTTTTTTAAACACACACATATATATAAATATAATATAATAATCTGTGTGGGCAGTCTGGTTGTTGGTTTCTAGAAATGGAGTTGCTTGACCTTCATTTATTTATATATATATATATATATATATATATATATATATATATATATATATATATATATATATATATATATAGTAAAAAAACAAATGTATAGGCACATATATTTGCATATACATATATATTTTTTTCGGGTGTTATAAAAACGGCTCAATGTTATATAAAACAGCTATTATATTTGTGTGTGTGTGTGTGTGTGTGTGTATATATAATATGTTAATTAGTATTGAGAATTACACTGAAAATTATTACAAAAAGAATTGTGAATTTTTATTTTGAAGAATATTACATGTTTTTGGCATCACTTGCCTTGTTAGCTTGTGTGCGAGTGTGTGCTCTTGAACCATCTTTTGTGTTGATAAAAATATAACTGCATTGATTTTTAGCAAGCAAGCCTTACTCCCTTTCATGAATGGAATGCATTGTGTTTAGTTTTTAATTATCTCTGCATACACATGTCCTTCCATTCTGCCTTTGTCACACACCCACTTCTCTTGCTCTCCCCATGCCATTTTATTTATTTATTTTGCAGAACCTCATTCTTACTTCCTGGCATTTTCTTTTATTAATCCAAATTGAAATTTCTCCCCATCTTACTTAATAGCTTGTATTTTTTTCATATCATTATGTAAGCGTTTGAAGCATCTTCAATTAGAGGGTGATGAGTGTAAGAATACAGTACATGCAAAATATGACAATAAAATTTAGAATTAAATGTTACACATGTCAGGATGCTCTATGAGTATTACTGGTACCCTGTAAGAAGCAAGGGTTTAACTAAAACCACATCAATGATGAAAGCAAGACTTAACTAAGACCTTACCAATAATGAAAGCAAAGCTTTAACTAAGAGCTTACCAATAATGAAAGCAAGTTTTTAACAATGACATGAACATGTAGCACAGATAGTACTGGTAGCCTGTAAGCCAGTACTATCTGCCACATGTTCAGGTCATTGGCAACTAAACCAATTCTCTCTACCAGGCTTTTCTGGTGAGGAGGGTGACTAGACACCCAGCAGAATTAAAAACAATACCTGTCAAATGGTCAGTGAACCTTTTTGTCATGTCAACAACCATCTTTCACAATAGGGCAAACTGGGTTCCATAGCTATATATGTAGCCAGTTCAGTGATGACACAGCATTGCTGAGAAGAGGGGCTTCGTAGATAAAGCTCACTCTCAGGGTGGAGGTTTTCCTCTGATAGAATTAACATACCTATCTCCAAGTCAAGCTTTCAAGTTGGCAGACGACGTCAGCTGCAGTTTGGCCTGAAGAGGGATGGGCTTTGCCAGATCTACTTTCCCAAGACATAACATGTATGAATGAATACCTCTCTGACTTTCAACGCAGATATATAGAGTGAACTGATCAGGTGATCAGCTGCCAACAACCCTATGACCACACCCAGTCATATCACTGATGATGATGACAATGATGATGTGTACTAGCTTAGGCATATGACAACATATCTTGTTAATTCCTTAAAATTATATCTTTTCCATATAAGGTTTTAAATATATTTTTATTATTGTTGTACTATGCTCTTTATGATTCCATATTTTCACCAACTGGCTTCCTAAACAACTTTTCAATAGTCCACCATTGTCATAACAAAAACACTGCTACATGGCAATGCCAGTGCAAGGGAGATAACTATAAAGCAAACTGTTATAGATATTACAGACAAAAGTACATGACATGTTATATTGATGTATATGTCTTTGTTACATATATTATGTGTGTGTGTATGTATATATATATATATATATATATATTATGTCAAATAAATGTTATATAAAAATGTACAGAATATATTAAATTGATAAATGCAAATGTTAGTGTGTCACTGTGTCACACTTTTTCAACTTTACTCCTAGAGGTCGTGACCCAACATATCATACCATTTTGGAATCAGGTCAACTCCCTGAGCAAATTAAAAACATTCTGGGTCAGATCTGGAACCACAATCCTGAAATTTATGGATTCCCAATTTTTAATTCCTCTGATTGTTTTGGTGATTTTTTTTACATGATTTTTTGTGACAAATTTTTTTGTACGATAACGATTTTTATAACTTGGAAATAAATTTGGAAATAATCAAAATTAATTGCGAAATCTAACGAAAGTCACACATGAAATAAAAATAATTGTTTGTACAGAAAATAAGGACCTACATACATCAAATTATCTTTAAATTAAGTGGTGACAGAAAAATTACCGTTGAACTTTTAAAGGGCAAGCTTAGATATCAATTTTGAGTTCTTCTGTAGTTTATTGTTGCCTGTCACATCTACACCTCCCTACCTATTGTGATGAAAACCCAATCAAGAGCCTTCTGCAGGAGCTAGCTTAAATGCTGCCCATTACGGTGGCTTTTAAGCCAGTATATAATAAATGTAATGCACAATACAGATATAAGTACTTTAGTGTGATATAATGGTTAGCAAACTTGTCTCACTAGACTATGACTGAATAGTGAGTTTGATTCACACTGAGTGCACTATACATTCAGCCTTGTGCCACATATGTTTAGGAAATCACTATCAACATGGAGACTATGAATTCTCACCTATTGTGATGAATGGGTGTTCTCTCAGGGACTCTGGAATCATGATCAGACTCAATCAAGTATAGGCTTCTAAAATCATTATAGCAGGAAAACCAAGCTTCAATTTCAACCCCCAAACTGAGGAAACTGATACTTCTCTATTCATGTGGATACTTCTAGATTAAATAATCCTGATTTTTTTCATTAAAAAACAGGATCAAAAGTTATATTTATCTGAAGAGCTTTAACTGAATTCATGTCTAATGAAAGCAAGGCTTTAACTAAAATCTTGTCAATAATGGAAGCAAAGTTTTGACTAAGACTTTACCAACAATGAAAGCAAGGCTTTAACTAAAAACTTACCAATAATGAAAAAAGCAAGACTTTAAACTAAAAACTTGTCAATATTGAAAGAAATGATGGGGTATTACTTAAAAGAAAATTGATTGATTTTCTTCATTTGATATCTGTTCCCTAATCAGAGATTTATTTCTTATATGAGTACACATCATTTGTCAGAAAATATCATATTCACTTATAGATAATGATATAATATCATGAAATATTGGAAATGGGTAAAATTTGGTCAAATAATTGTAGCTTTTAAAACTAACATGAATAATTCAAAATTGATTTTGTCATGAACAACTTTATGCTCTACAAAGTATAAATTAACTTTACAAGTTTATAAAGAATAAAAATCCATTTATTAGAAATTTGATCATTTTTATTGTAAAATGTGTTTTCTTAAGAAAACATTTGGCTTATATATAAAGAATCTCTTAACAAGTCTTTTATTGATTTTGTTTTTATTTTACAGCATTTTTTTTTATATAATACACAATCTTCCCACTTCCTAAAAAATTTTTTTTTTATATACATAATACCCCCCCCCCAAAAAAAGGTATTACTTTAAAAAAAAGAATCACTATGAATTATAGCATGAAAGGTTTCTTTTGCAGTAGACATAAAGGGTGCAATGACTTGTACCCACACCCCTATTTGTATAAACATTTTTTACTCTTTGCTTTTATTCTAAACAAGAGAAGAATAAACTATTTGTACCCTACAAGCTGTTACCAAAACCTTGTTGAGGAGACAGACATAAATTGTGGGCTGGGAGTTACAAATTAGAAGAAAATTGATTTTTTTTCTTACATATTCCTTGCCAAATCATGGGTATGTATGACAGGCCTATTCATATTAGTTTATAGGAAATGTGACAAATGTATTTCATACTACTTCTTTATCTAACTCATTTTATCATTACCATGAGTAGGATTTATTAAACAAATACATCAAAACTTTCATTCACACTAATCTTTGTATATATATATATATATATATACACTAACATGGTGAATATTGAAAGCACTTATAAAAATTCAGGGCTTAATTTTATTTAACAACTAAAAATTATTTCACTATAGATTTTACAGTTTCTTATTAAGCAAATACATCAAAAATTTTATTCACTCTAATGACTGACTCCATATTTATTGACACAGTAAGTACTAAAAACATTTCTAGAAATTGAGTGGAAATTATTTTATTGCAAAAATGCATTACACTTGTTTATTAGACAGATCCATCAAAACTTTGATGCCCATTAATGATTATATATAAAACAAATGATAAAAATATTTATAGAAATCCATTGGTTATTATTTTATTGTAGAAATGCTTATTATTATTTTATTGTAGGAATGCTTATTTTTTATTGTAGAAATGATTATTTTGTTATAGTAGTGCTTATTATTTTATTGTAGAAATACTTATTGTAGGAAACTTATTTTATTGTATTAATGCTTATTATTTTATTATGGAGGTGCTTATTATTTTATAGAAATGCTTATTATTATGATTGAATCATTTCTTATGGCTTATCTATCTTTTGCAGATTATTTAAAGCCAGAAAATATTTTTTTAGATTGTAAGAATTTTTCTTTTTTATTTTTTGAGATGGTTTAGTGATACAAGTCTTACTAATTAACCCATAGCTGGGGAAAGAAGAGGTTGATTCATACCTTTCCCAAGGGTATTTGCACACAAGTGAATATAATAAACCCAATGGGAAGGGCACTAGTTTGCTACCTCTGCTAGGATTTAAGCTTGGTTTGCAGATTCCAATTACCAGGTTGTTAGTACCTCTTTCCCACTTCACCGTCATTTATGACTAATTATGAACCAGGACTATTTTTTGCATCGGAAAGCTTTTTAAATTCCTAATTCAATGAAACTGAATCTGTGAGTTTCTTAGATGAAGCAGTATTATTAATTTTTGGCTAATATTTCTCTCATTTTAATTTCAGTTGTTTTTTTGTTTTTTTAATTCTGTTATTCTATTCTATGTTTTGGTGACAACTGTATAAACATGGGTACAAAGTTGCAAAATGGACCAAACAAAACTAATGAAGGAAATATACCTAATACTACCTAATATATTTTCACAAGATCAGATAAGAAAAATTAGGGTAAGAAAATTATATTCGGACAGTAACCCAAATGGAAAGGGTACTTCTGCCATGAAAATCAGCATTTGAAATTGAAGCTTTTTGTCTGAATTTGAACACTGCTTACTATTGTTGATGGCATGTTAGTGAGATATTTCTTTTTCTGGATATAATTTGATTGTTTTAGTTTTTTGAAAGAAAAAAGTTATACTTTCAAAAATGTTTCATTTCATTATTTAACTTTTTGCCTCTGACATTTTTCATTAATTTTTTTCTTTCTTTTCCTTTTGCAGGTGAGTTTTTCCAGACTTTTCATTATAGATGAGATTCTTAACCTTTTAGGGGATGATGTTGCCAAGTTTATCTTCTGTGTATCTTCTGAGATGGAGCACTTTACGAATGGAGAAAAGTCAGGTTTTGATCTCTTTTCTTTCTTTCAATTTTTCTTTTTGCTGTATATAAAGTATGACCTGGTTATCAAAAGTAGATAGGTTGCAAGACCCTCCTGCAAGTATTGAAATAATAAATTTAATTGCAAACAACCAAGAAATGTGTAAAAAAATTTTCACTTGGAAATTGGTTCCTAATTTTAAAAATGTAATTAAAATTTAAAAAAAAAAAATCAATTAAATTTTTTTTCTTGTTTTAGCTAAAAAAAAAAAAGAATCACATTTTTATCTAAAAGAAAGAAAGAAAAAGATTTAATATTAATTATAATATATAAATGGTAAGTTATAAAGTGAAAGTTTACTTTAATCAGCGTTATTTTACTATGCATCACAATTCCATTTGGTGACAGAGGGGATGTTACTTCCCCCCAGTAAGAAATATATTTGCCTTAACAAACCAACTGTATAGAATAGATATAATTCTAATCTTTCTTTGTCTCAGATATTTTCTGTGTACCATGATAAGATAACAAAATTCCATGAAACTGAATTATTACTACTACTTGTTATAAATAAGTGATGCAGAATAAAGTAAGAACAAAGACAGTTATAGAATAACTCTGTTTAAGTTTTGTTGATTTAATTACCAAAATTGTAATGATGTTCCTACATGAAATTGGAAGCTCCAATAAAAATAGAATGGACTACTTCATTGCTCTGAATTTTCAAAATTTATATGAACATTCAATTTTGATTTAATTTTTAAAAAATTCAAGAATTATTAGCATCATTTGTGTTTTTTTTTAAAGCAAATTCAAAAATAATCTTTATATATCTGAAGTTCTAAGGTGAATCTCTTCAAATATCACCCAGACTTTTATTTTCAATCAATATGTTTTGTTTTGATTGCTTCCCCGCCATCTTCATGCAAATTGGTCATCTTCAATTGTTTTTAAGCCTTATCAAGCAAGAAAGATTTATCTCGAACTGGAGATCTTATAATGATCAAATTCTAATATAAATATACACTGGAGGTATCATATAACTGTATTTTTATATGAATATATACTGGAGGTGTCATATAACTACTTTTATATGAATATATACTAGAGGGGGTCATAATTGTTCTTTTATATAAATATATACTGGAGGTGTCATATAACTGTACTTTTATATAAATATATACTGGAGGTGTCATATAACTGTACTTTTATATAAATATATACTGGAGATGATATAATTGTTTTTTTTTTATATAAATATATACTGGAATGGTTATATAATTGGACCTTTATATCAATACAAGCTGGAGGTGAGGATGTACATATAATGTACTAGTTATCAGTGCAGTATGTGGAATTGGCAAGCTGAGTTCAAATTTTGGCCTAGTCTGTCACATTCACTTCATTTGGGAAAGGCATGAATACACCTCTTCTCTCCACCAGCTATGGGTTAAATAACAGAGTAAACTTAGCTTTTAAGGCTTGAGTGGTAAGGGAAGGGTTATGTTGAATTAGCAATCATGGAGAAAACAACAGAAAATGACCCGACTATCTTTATCAAGAAATTATGGCAATTCACAGATATTAAACAAAGTTTTGGATGATCATGATCACCAACATTCTGGAAGAACATTGTATTAAAAGCAACTGGGTACGAAACACAAAGCAGGAATCAAAATGGTGAACTTTTTAATTTTAAGCTTGTGTGGCACTTATTTGATGAGTTTTTGGTTTGTTTTTTGTTGTTTTTTTTTTTTTTTTTTTTTTTCAGTTTGATGCAAATGTTGAATAAAATGTCAAATAGACATGTTTAGTTTTTCTACATCCACTTGAGTTGGTTTGCATGTGTCAATTTCAATAATATCCCTCAATTCATTGTCATCAGTCACAAAAGGATGCTCATGTCTGTCTACATCTTCAATACTTTCATTCACATATGTTCATTTTATATTTTATATATATATATATATATATATATATATATATATATATTGTATATTTTATATTATATATTTTATATATCATATTTTTTATATTAGGACTTTTATTAGATTGTCTCATATAATTTTTTTTTTTTTTGTTTGCCAACTTTTCACAAAAATTGACAAAAGCTTATTGAATGCACTGGTTAGACAATGTCCGAAAACAACAGTAAAAAAAATGTTGAGAGAACTTGTAACAGCTATTATATTAAAAAAAGAAGAAAAAAAACAACTTAGATTAGTGAATAGAAATCCTTCTCCATGACAGTGTACACCCTCAGACTTCATGGTCCACCATTCAAAATTTTCACAGCTTTGATATGATTTTGGAGTATATACCTTATTCACCATTCATCTCTGCCACAGATTATCACATATTTAGAGACTTTGAGCTTTCCATATGCAATAGAAGATTTTCTTATAGTGAAGAAGTAGTCGAAGCATTTGAATGGTTTATTAAGTCAAAAGATGAATATTTATAATAATAAATATGGATATATATAATTTTTAGAATTAAGAATTTCAGGTCAAAATGCTTATTAGGGCCAAAAATTTGATGACAAGCATTTCAATATGCACCTGTTGATTTGGTCTATCAGATAAGTGACTTGAATTTACACACACACACTCTCTCTCTCTCTCACACACACACACATATATATATATATATATATATATATATATATATATATATATATATATATATAATACAAATATAACATTTGTCACTTAGCTGATTGATGTTACCTTCAGCATCCTGACTCCAGAGTTTTGTAGACGGACCTTCCAGAAATCACTCCTTCCACTTGTCAGGATCTATCAGCAATTGACTGTTTATATTTCTTGTTTGTGATTTTCATTGGTGTAAGGTTGATTTTTTTTTTCAGTGTGCGTGTGGAGGTGGAGGGGAGGTGCTTGTGTGTCCTTCTGTGTATATGTTTGCATATGTGTAGAATGTCATGGTTATTTCTTTTTATCATTTGTTTTCAGTTAAAAGGTATGGTATACTTATGGGTAAAAAGTGCTCAATATCAGGGGTAGAGCATATGTAAATATTAGGTTGGTGCAAAAATAATGACGTAATAATGTCGTTTTTTGACGTTAAAAAATACGTCAAAAAACGACATTACTATGTCATTATTTTTGCACCAACCTAATATAAAAGTGGACACTGAGGCCAACATCACGCATCTCAATGCTTAGTTCAAGTGTGTGTGTGTTTATATTTTTATATATATATATATATATATATATATATATATATATATATATATTTATATATATTAGGTTGGTGCAAAAATAATGACGTAATAATGTCATTTTTTGACATTAAAAAATACGTCAAAAAACGACATTATTACATCATTATTTTTGCACCAACCTAATATATATATATATATATATATATATATATATATATATATATATATATATGAATGATATGATATGATATGATATGATATGAGATAATGATATATATTTTTATATATCAAGAACAGTATTATTTAAAAAAAACAACATCATAAAACACATTGGTTGTTCACTGTAATGAAACTGATCAAAATTTTGACATAAAAATGTTACTCTAAGTAAAAAAGAAAATAATTCACTGAGACAAAAATGTTAGTCAGTGCTTTAATCACTAATTTCAGACAGTAAATTTGTGTCGATGTTCTTAGAACGTTTCACTATTCTTGGCAGATTTTTCTGTTATCACTATACGTGATATTTAAGATGGTGCAAAGAAAAAAGAATATGGATGAATTTGGCTAGATTGCAAAAAAAATTATTTTTTTTTAAATTTTGGAACTACCAGTGTCTCTCGTTCATGTGCATGTGTAGTCATAACAATGTCAACAAACCAAGTCTAATGAAGTCCTAATGAATGAAACACATCACGAGTAAACATTTTCTATTTTGTCCTACAATTTTATCAATATATATATATATATATATATATATATATATATATATATATATATATATATATATATATTATATGCACAAAACATGCCATGGTGTTTTTAGCTTTTCTTTGTTATATGTGCTTATTTATAAGCTTCTCCTGGGATAGTTAAGTATAGATAACCAAATATAACAAAACTTGATATTATCTAGCCAATAAAATCAAGTATTTATTGTTCATTTTTATTTTCTCTAACTTTGTCTGATCATACCAGACAGCAGTACTTTTATGAAATATTTGGATGAGAGTTATCAGCTTACCATACACCTACCAGCCAAAACTCTCTTCTGCCTTCTAACTTTCCTGTCAATGACGATCTTCAAAAATTTAAATGCAATGTTAATTGTTTTCTTCTTTTTCGTTGAATTCTGTTCTTTTTATTGTCCTTTCTACTTTGTCCTTTTTTCAATTTCTTTCCCTCTCAGATATCCCTTGTGTTTTAATTGCTTTGTCACCTTGGTTGTAGTGAAATAATTAAAAAGAGAACATTGTGATCAATGCAACAATGGTGAGGACACTAACAAATTAACTGATTCATTGAATACGGTCAATATTTTACCTCATGTCTGACAACATTATGAAAGCTGAGCTTTAATAATCAAAACAACAAAGATGATGATATTAGTATAATGATTAATAATAAATGATTCATTGAATAATGTTAATTGAATGGCAAAAGTGTTATGTGTTTCGTTCATCAAAAGGAATTCTGCAGGCTAAATGTTTTTATTGAGAGGGTCATATATAAATAGTGGGAGGAAACAAAATGCAACAAATATCATTTACAATTCTACATTGAGAAACACTAAAGATACAGAGGCACTTAACTTTAAATTTTACATTTTTAGTTTCCAATGTATTTACATGCATAGCCTGACTAATTTCAGTCTGTTTTCTACCATTTTTGTTTTTACTGCAATTGTTTTTAAAGATTCCACATTGTAATAGCAGTAGATTTCTTAGGGATTAAGAACCTGTAGGAACTTGGATATAAATTTATGATGGAAAACTCAGAAATTAGTGCACTTTCTATACACTTTCAACTTAATAAATGACTTCCCTCCTTTAGTTATTTTTATTTAATATATTTAATTATCAATTAATTTATTGAATCAATTGCTAGGTCTGCTTGCTAGGAAAGTTGGTTCACTGTATCGTGCTAGACAATTTTTCTCACCAGAATCTATCTTATACATTTATTATCCGTGAATATTTCTATCACATCTGGTGTTCCAGCTATATATTTAGAGATTCACGATAAAATAAAAGAAGAATCTGCAATGTTATTGGTCCTGACCTGGCATTTTGACTTCACTCTTTTCCCCAACACTGTAACATAGCTTCATTGTGCCTTTTCTATAAGTATTTTTATGGTAATTGTTCAGATTAGCTTTTCTCTTTCGTGTCTACACTTTATGAATTTAAGTACTTGATTAGGTCTCATCATTTTACACTTGAAATGGTTAGATGTAACCATAAGTTCTATTCTAATAGTTTCTTCTATCGCACTTCTCGCTTGTGAAACTCTCTTCTGGTTTCTTGCTTTCCAGTCAAATTTGATCTTCAAAAAATTTAAATGCAATGTCAATTATTATCTTCTATCCTCTTAATTTTTGTTGTTTTATTGTTCTCTCTCCTTAATAATGTTTTCTTTTTCTCATATATTTTCACACTCAGTAACCCCTTGTGTCTTTGTGGCTTTATTGCCTTGCTTGAGGTGATATGATTATATAAAAATTTAAAACTGGATTCTTTAAGTTGAAATATAATAATTTTAATATGTTTTAGTGAAGAAAATCCAAATTATTTTATATTTTAATGTATATAATCAAAGGATTATCTTTAACCTTTACTTCATCAATTTCCTCTGATAATATGACACAGCTGTACTTGTCCGTGAGAAGACACACAGTTAGTAATCGTACAAGAAGAAATATTTTTTGTACTATTAGTCATGCTTTTGTGTAAGTTGCAGGGTTTTACTTGTTTTATTATTTTGCCTTTGTGCCTAAACAAGTTATACCAGATGAGAGGTCACAGGAATGTCTTATTCACTTGTGAGCAAAGAGGCTTCTAATGACATTCTTGCTTTATGAAACCAGTACTAGTTGACAATTTCACAGTGAATGAGGCCAAATCAAAGAGAAAAACTAACAAACTTACACGACTATTGATATTTATTCAGCTTAGTGCGGTATAAAACCAAATCAGTAAATAGAAAGATTGTATTGATCCGGCCTTCAAAACGAGGAGGGATCTTCATTAAGTCAAACTTAGTGCATTATGCTTAAATGGGAGTAAACTAAAGCAGGAAGATTGTATTGCACCAATATTTCAAGCGTGAAGAAATTCCTTGCTTTAAAAATCAGTATTTGAAGCCATGGCTTTTAACTTGGCTTGACTACTGATCCTTAACATTGGATATAAATACCTAAATATATTAACCATAAAGCAGTCTTTAAGGATATTTTTGAAGCTTAGCTTGTTATAGAAAAAGGTTAAGTGGTGAGGTCAAGAGATTTAATTGACAAAGAAAGGAGGTCTGCTTGCTTTAAAAATCAGCATTCCTGGCTTTTAACTAGGCTCAGCAACTGACCATTGTCATTAGATGTAAATATATAAATACATTAGCAGGCTTTAAGGATATTTTGAAAGCTTAGAAACAAATTGGAGAGAAATTTGGATAAGATTGTGCCATTTGATAAAGGAGGCCTTGTTTGCTTTGAAAATCAGAATCTAAAATCCTGGCTTGATCATTGGCTATTGACACTGTTTGAAAATACATGAAGCAGACCCCGATATCAAACTTAGCCACATAGCACAAAGCTAATCATGCCAGGAGAAATGGAATAGGATTGTTGTTGACATTTATTAAATTTTACATGGTGCAAGGTCAAATAAGAGAATAAGAATATCTATGTTGCACCAATTCTTCCAAATTGGAAGAACTTGTCTTGACGATCAGTATTTTTAACTAGGCTTGAACATTAACCAATTTTTACCTGTAGTATATGTGCATAGCTATGTCAGCCCTGAAGCCCACTCCCAAGGATGAAGTACATCCCTACATAGAGTAAGGTTTAGTGAGTGCATCAAAAGGCCAAGTGGTATGGAATTAAGATAGAAAGAGTATATTATACCAGTTTACTCAAGAGAAAGGATCTTTGAAAATTAGTCCTCAAAATCTTGATTTTTAACGGGTTTTATCATCGACCATTGGCACTGAGGTAACTATCTCACTGTCCAAGCTTACAGAAACTGATATTCCAAAGTGGTAACCCATCTATGTACTGACCAGGTTTGATGTTGCTTAACTTTGGTGATCATACTGGTATCAGTGTTTCAATGTGATCTGGCTGTATATTGCTATATAGAGAATGGGATATCTTCATGCTAGCCTGAGATGCTAGGGTGGGATCGGTGGAGTATCTCTTAGCAAAGTTATACCTGGAAACACTCTGATTACAGCTTCTGATAACTTATATTGTTTATCAGTACATGAATGCTGTGTCAGAAGGAGGGCTTCAAAATGACATTCTTTTTCTTCTTGTACGATTACTAACTGTGTGTCTTCTCACGGACAAGTACAGCTGTGTCATATTATCAGAGGAAATTGATGAAGTAAAGGTTAAAGATAATCCTTTGATTATATACATATTGTTCTATCTATTTTTGTTCATATCTATCTATCTATCTATCTATCTATCTATCTATCTATCTATCTATCTCTTCTTGTTCATATCCCGTCCTGGGTATGATGATAAACTACATCTGTGTCTTGAGTAAGACGATAAACTACACCCAACAGCAAGGCCTCTGATTAGGAGGTTTTGAGGAGTTTGGAACCACTTCTTAATTGCTGGTGTTCCCAGGTCCACCTTGACCTGGGGTGGTAGCATCTGTTAGGGTTCCAACTATGGGCAAATAGCCCCCAAACTGTGGTCAGAACACTATGAAAGTGTAAAAATAGGTTTTAATACCAGAAATACTTTGTTAAAAAAATTATTATCAGCAATACATTTTTGAAGAAAAAATATTACTAGAAATACATTTTTTTGGGGGGGAAAATATTACCAGCAATAAAAATTTTGTCAGCATTAAGTAACCCATTGAGGTTGATATGCTGTAAAACAAACCAAACCAAACCTTGTTCATATCTGTTTATCTTAGCTTCTTCATATTTGTCCATTCACCACACGTGACTAGACACTTATTATTAGATTGGAACAAAATAAATGGTCATTTTGAACCACATAATTTAAAATGTCATAATTTGGCTCAAACACAACTCTATTAGTGAAAGTAAGCACCATTAGAATCAATATAATGTTACCAACAATGCAGCAGTGAATTTATTCCATCCTGATAAAAATTGGCATCAGAGGGAGTTAACAAACTCCCAGAAGACATTTTCAACCAGGATTACATTGATGTACACCTGCCGGTACCTAGATGTATCTAAGGGGACATCTTTATAATGGCTAGGGTGGCTCAGAACATTGATGCCTAACTGCATCAATTTGAAGTATGTGGTCTTATATCATCTGGTAACAGGATAGGCCTTTCTATTCACGACCAATGATATAAATGTCTGCAACTTTTGATGTATCAATTCAAAATCACTGCAATAGAATTCTGCCATGGTAGTTTAATCAGATTGGAAGAGGATAGAATATATTCCATTCCAGCTGGAACAGAAATATCTATTCCAGCCTTACCAAATCAGAGCTCTTTTTGGAGTTAATATTTGGTCTTGGGAAGGTGGAGCCAGGAGCAAATTTGTCAGCCCAAAGAAAGGTGCATTTTCCATTATCGTATAGAAGCCATTTTTTCTTTAACAGTAAATGAACAATCAAGAAAAGGGTCTTTTTTTCCTTTTTTTTTTTTAAATGAACAAGCAATTTGCAGCAAAGGTCAAGTTACTGCTCATCATTGCAATCATTTGCTCAACAATCAAAATCCATTTTAGCATTTTTTCTTTGCAAATTTGTGCTAGATGTCTTCCAATTGTTGTAAGAGTTATCCCCATCTTTGCTCTCAATGTCTGAGTATTTGCTTCTGGATGAGCCTCCATGACAGTCTTTAATTCTCCATTGTTGATTGACAATTTGTGATCACAACCAGTCCTGTCTTGAAGAGCCAAATAACCAAAAGCAAAATTCTTTAACCAATGACAGTCCTTCCGTCTGAATTTTTGGGATGAGCTGTTATCATTATTTACATTCAGATCATTGTCCTCATCTTTGTTGCCATTATCACAACATTTCAGCTGTTGTGCCCTTCAGCCTTCTTCAGGTGTTTATAAATCTGGTGAGTTTTGAACTAAACCTTTTATTTAATCTACAGGGGTAGATTTTTCTCATTCCACTGACCATGTTTAGGGATATCTTGTCTTTTTCTTATTAAATACTGTTCAGTTATTGCTCATTCTGTTTCGACGGGGGGGGTCTAAATTTGTACTACTGACCACAAGGATTGAACTCAGGCTTATTATAGCACCAAATTTATGAACTAATGCTTTGATCCACCCTTAAGCACAGTTGCGGTTATCTTTGGTAGAAAAAAGGCTGAGTTCAAACTCACAAAGTGGAATGGCTTGAAAATTTGGTTTATTCATCTCTAATTTGATTCCCTATAAAAACCAAAGAAATAAAAGTAATCAGTGTGTGTGTGTGTGAGATTCACACGCACACGCACACGCACACGCACAAATAGGAGGCATGGTGGAATAGTGGATAGCGGCTTGGATTAAGGAATCTGAGAGCTGAGTTCAAATTCCATTCGAATCCATTACATTCACTTACATGCTAATACTCTTGGGAAAAGTATGAATCGTCTTCTTCTCCCTCCAGCTATGGGTAAATAGCAGGACAGACTGGGTTCTATAGCCTTGGATGGCAACTGGTCTAGGAGAAGGACAATGAATTCAAAACCTGTGGAAGGCTGTTTGGGGACCATGTGGCATGTAGTGCACCAGGTCTCTGTATTTGGCCCTTCAAAAAGTGTGGTTGGTTCTGCACAAACCCTTTACCACTATCATCAAATCATGTGTGCTGGTGTCTGGCTGTCAGTTCCTAGGAACTGAGCTGCTTGACCCTCATATGTTGAATACGATGGGAGAGACCACCATATGCACAAATACACACACATTTCTTTCTTTCATTTTGAGATCTGATGAAGTCTAGCAAAACAAGTACAATCAAATCTGGTTTCAATAAAATGGTTTTCCATTTGTCATATTTCTTTATATATATATATGTGTGTGTGTGTGTGTATTTATAAATATAAATGACAATAGGAAAACTGTAATAGTTGCCAATGTGTTTCGTCCAATGTCGGCAACTATTACAGTTTTCCTATTGTCATATATATTTATAAATATTGTCTTTTCTACAGGTTAACTCTGAGAAATTTTCATATGTATGTATGTATAAAAGGTTTGTCGCTTAGCTGATTGATGTTACCTTCAGCATCCTGACTCCAGAGTTTCGTAGACAGACCTGTCTGGCCACTCGTCAGGTGGTATCAGCAATTGACTTCTTATACTTCTCAATTTTTTTTTGTTTGATATGCACTTATCATTGGTGTAAATTTTCTTTTTTTTTTTTTTTTTTTTTTTTTTCCTTTTTTTCTTTTCATAACGTATGTATGCATTCACGTGCATGCACCCATCTGTGTGGATGTATGTACATGTAGAATATCATGGTTATTTGTCTTTTTCGACACTTTGTTTTTCCCTCCATTTTACATTAACCTTTTCTTTTTTTTTTCTTTTTCCTCTTTTCTTTCACTTGTTGCTATTTGGCTTCTGGTTTTTCTAGACAGGCTGCCATTTTTAATTTTTGAGCATTTTAGTTTTTTCTTTAGTGTGTGTGTGTATATATATATCCAAATGTAAAAGAACGAAGAGTAAGATTTCATCATTCAAAACATTAATTTAAAACAGGCTCAATACAAAATTAGAACAATAAATATTTCTTTATTATCCATTATGCATTAGAACGTGCACATACCCACTACAAAACTGTACATCTTGTTACAGTGTTAAAAATTTTTTTTAATGTTTCTTCAGGTGGGAGATCATGGCAAATGAAGCATTAAAAAAATTTTTTAATGTTGAAACAAGATGTACAGTTTTGTAGTGGGTATGTGCAGGTTCTAATGTAACACTGCATAATAACCATATATATATATATTGTCATCCACAGACAAACTGTTTTGCTGTATCACAGCTCATCAGTGTGGCTAAACGTCTGGTTGCCTCTAGGTAGGACTGAAACTTGACCTGTTCTCATGTTCAAATGTTTACTTTAATTTTTGGTGAAAATAAGACAAAAATTGTCCAACATTTGTATATTTTTTTATTAAGTTGGTCCTCAGCTTTTAGCTCACATGAGCCATCCTCAGAGTGTTTATACAGATATGAAACAAAGGCATCCACTGTAAAAGATGATATTTTGACGTTGAAAATTGCTAAAAACATAGCCATGTACATAATATTAGACAGATATTAGTTGATAACACAATAATACTCACACATACACACAGTAAAAAGAACCTTCAGATATTGGATGCTATCTACATTAAAACAAAGCAACCCACACTCAACAAAATTACATTTCAAACTAGTCACAATATATTACATTGCATCTAGACATTGGTTCTGTTGTAATAATTTGGTCTTCATAGAATTGCATCTTGAACTTACGATCTGCATCTGCTATTCAGTTACCATTATTGTCGCATAGCAATTTTCTATGTCAAAATAACAAAATATCATCTTTGACAGTGGATATCTTTGTTTCATGTCTGTATAACCACTCTGAGGATGGCTCATGTGAGCCAAAAGCTTAGGACCAACTTTGATAAAAAAAAATATCCAAATGTTGGACAATTTGGTCTTTATTTTCACCAGAAATTAAAGCAAACATTAGAACAGCTCATGATCAGACATAAAAGATATTCATTGTTTGTACACAATATTAAAGACAACAGACATTTTGTGTCAATTAATTTTATTGATTGGCTTTTCCAAATTACAAATAATCCTTCTCAGATAAGGACGAAATTCCATCAGAAAATATCTATAGTACGTTTCAGAAAAAGTATGGTCCAAGCTTTTGACTTTCTTTAGTCATTGCCATTATAGATAGTGACAAATAGTAAGTTCTTTAAAACTAGTGAATATAGTTCCATTTATACTTAGCAACTCTACTATGTTCCAGTATGAGTTATACACTAATAATGGTAATGGTGACATTAGCCATTTCCATACAGGAAACATTCGACATTCATTGATCAAACCATTGGCATTATTGTTTGTTGAAATTTATAAAAGCTTTCTCTTAAAACAGTTTTTCAAGAACAGAGACTTCTCAAGTCCACTAACTTTTATTGCTCTTTCTAGTACTGATAGGAGTTTCCTTGCTGACCTTTTGTTTAAGGCAGTGTGGAAAGTCAACATCTTGATTATATCATTATTTTCCCTTCTATTTACATGTGCCCTACATTTTACTTATTGCTGTCATTGGAAGTCTTCAAGTAATGTGATCTTTGTTATTTGGTAAAGAACTTTGTGATTCTGTAGTGCCAGTCTATAAGATCTGATAAAGGATTGTCATCTTTAAGACCTAAGGTGATCTGATGAAGGATTTTCATCTTTAAGACCAAAAGGGATCTGATGAACGGTTGTCATCTTTAAGACGTAAGGATCTCATTTACTTAAATTAACACGGAGAGGATTTCTTTGCTTGAAATGCTTTGTACAAATTGATTATTTTTCTTACTAATTGCTCTAAAATACATCTTTGCATTGTCTTTTGATAAAATCATTTTACCTCATCATTTTCTCTTTGTCTCCTGAAGATTTTCATTTCACTTGCTTGAAATTTTCCTTAGTGCGCTCTGTTGCTTTGGACGTCTGTTGTTTTTTTTCTTCTTTTGGTTACTTGCAACTTGGAAATTAAATCTACCTTCAAATATTCTTATTACCTTCCCTGTCATTTTTCCTCTTTTATTTCAATTTTATTTTTACACTTTCTTCTCTTTTACTCCTTCATTTGTTTTCTTATCTGTTTTTTTCCCCCTTTTACATTTGCACAATATCCTCAATTTCAATTTTTTTCCATTTTTACAGCCACAGTAAATCATTTTCTTTTTATTTCTTTTTTCTTTTTCTTTTTCTTAATTTCATTGCAGAAGATCTACATTCTCTACTTACACAAAGACCTTCATTTTTTTCTGCATTTCATGTGATTCACTTTAGCATTGGCCATAGGAATTGCTTTCTCACAAAAGAAAAGAAAACACGCAAAATAAATAGAGAGATAAAACTTCCCAGTTAACCAAGTTCTTGTGCTATATCCAAAACCGATTCCTTCTTAAAGATTGCTTTATTTTAATAAACATTGATAAAGGAATGTTTTACAAACAGAATTAAGTTTCTATTTTATTTAAAATGCAAATTATATTTTATTTTAATAATTCAGCAAAAGATAGTTTTTGTACCATTTTTAATCCTGCCTGAATGATAAAAGAAATTGTGACGAAAATTATTTGACATTAGATTCTGGTTGCCATACTAAGATATTCCTTACATTGATTGTTATTATCATAACATTTCAGCTACTGTAGCTCATGGTCTTCTTCAGGGATATGTTGTAGTGAGAATTTCAAACTAAACATTTTATTCAAAATGTCTCAAAAGTGAAAGTGAGAAGAATGTGCATAGGCGAAAATGGTAAGAGAAGGAAATTTGCTTGACTTCATCTTCCACAATTAAACCCATAAAATTTCTGAATGATAAAGAATGATAAACTTATAAATGTGTAAGATGTGTAAGTCTTGCTATATATATAATCATTGGAGAGATTAAATATTTTTACATATTTCCTTAATAAAGAATTGTAATGCATATTAACGAAATATGTAAAATTACTAACTCCCTCCAATAATTATATATATAGAAACACTTACATATTTTACACATTTATAAGTCTACTAATCATCTATGCATTAGATATTGCTGGTCTGGTGCTTCTGCTACATATCCCACATTGTAATAGCAGTAGATTTCTTAAGAAAGAACCTGGATATAAATTTATCATGGAAGACTCAGAAATTAGTGCACTTTCTATACACTTTTGACTTAATAAATTACTTTTTCCTTTAATTATTTTTATTTAATATATTTAATTATTAATTAATTTATTGAATCAATTGCTAGGTCTGCTGCTAGGAAAGTTGGTTCACTGAGTCATGCTAGACACTTTTTCTCACCAGAATCTATCTTATACATTTAGAAGTCTATCATTCATCCAATGTATTTCTATCACATCTGGTTTGGTGCTTCTGCTATGTATTTAGAGATTCTTGATAAAATAAAAGAAGAATCTGCAATGTTATTGGTCTTGACCTGGCATCTCAGCTTCAGTCACTCTCTCACTGCCATAACATAGCTTCACTGTCCATTTTCTTTAATATTTTCATGATAATTGTTCTGATGGGCTTTCTTCTTTGGTACCTAGATTTTGTGAAATTAAGCACAGTACTAGATTGGCAGCAAGGTCTCATCATTTTACAGTTAAAATGGCTAGATATAACTGTAAGTTCTATGCTAACAGTTTCTTCTCTGGCACTTCTTGCTTGTGGACCTGTCTTCTGGCTTCTTACTTTTCAGTTAACTTTGATCTTCAAAAATTTAAATGCAATGTCAATTGATATCTTCTTTCTTCTTACTTAATTCCTGTTCTTTTATTATTTTTTTCTCTCTTTGATAATTTATTCTTTTTCTCATATTGTCTCACACTCAGTAACTCCTTGCATCTTAGTGACTTTATTGCCTTGCTTGGGGTGAAATGATTTAAAAAGGATAAATTGTCATATTCAGAAATATTATTCCATGTTATTAATAAATATAAAAGTTACAGTTTTTTAATTGTAGTTCAATTTTTGTTGGTCCACCCTGTATGTTGGAAATTATAAAAAAAGGGTTTTTGTTCTTTTCATGATAATGGTGTTCAGGTGATATTGTTGTCTTATATAAACCAACTCTGTGACAATGCTTTAGAACCTTTCTGACTTTAAGATTGAAAAAAAAAAAAAATACTGCTTGATAAATTTATTGGTACTGGATCAAACTTTTTTTTTTTTTTAAATTATGCATATAATATCATTCATTATTCTATATGTTATGCATGTATTTATTCCTGACCACTGACAATATCTTGCTCCCTGATTTTCAATATATTAAACACATTTATCATGCATGTCTATACTAATACACTGCTACCAATAATAATTATACCTATGATAGCTGTATTTTCTCAGTAATACTTGCATTCTTTCCTGACCTCTGACAATCCCTTTCTTGCTTTTCAATGCATTTCTAAAGTAAAATCATTAGCAATGTATTTATATTACACATATAATAGCATTGTTCTGTCTGTAATTCTTGCCTTCATTCCTGACCTCTGACAATTCCTTTCTTCTGACTTTACAATGTATTTCTATAGTAAACTATTAGAAATGCACTTATATTGACAATTGCTGAATCTTTATTTTCAATGCTGTTTCATTGATAATATTTGCTCAAAGTTTGGGTAAAAAATTTGGCAATCATTATGACTAGAGCTAAAAACAAAAAAGAAAAGAAATAAATAAAAGGGTGGGTGCTGAGGTAGTGAATTAGCAAAAAATTAAGTGGGCAACAATCAAACCAAAATGTACACAGGGTTCAAATGCAGTCACTGTGAAAATACAGTCATGACTTCTTTTTCACGTCTGTTGTTACCATTAGAAATTGCTGCATCACGATGTATGCATATAATTATTAAAGCAAATGAGTATTTTGGTAAATTTGTTTCATAAATAATTGTAATATATTTCTATTTTGAAATAAGTTCTAACAAATATTTATAAATGCTATTTTTAGTGTTTGCTGTGTCATGATAAATGGTATGGGTAGAAGGAATGAAAATTTGGAAGCATTTTGTTTAAGATTTCATATACTTGTTTAATAAATAATTGTTCCTATAATGATTTTCATGAATATAAATGCTTGTAGTATTTCCTGTGTCACTATATAGGTAATTTTTAGAGGGAATGAAAGTTTTCATATATTTGTTCAGTAAATACTTGCAATATATTCTATAGTAAATAAATTTACAATGAAAATCTATAAATGCTTTTAGTTTTTGATATGGTATATATATAATATGTAGAATGAATGAAAGTTTCAATATATTTGTTTAATAAATAATTACCATATCTCCTATAATAAAATAATTTCCATTGAATTTCTATAGATGCTTTTAGTATTTGATACATCATTATATATAAAATGTGTGGAGTATATGTGTGTGTGTATATATATAATGTGTGGAGTAAATGAAATTTTTTACATAATTATAATGCACAACTGTGTTACTAGGCATAATCTTTAAAGGGAATGAAAGTTTTCATATATTTGTTTAATAAACAATTGTAATTCAATTCTGTAATAAAATAATTTCTAATGTCTATAAATGCTTTTAACATTTGCTATATTACAATATAAGTAATTATTAGTGAGAATGAAAGTTTTGACATATTTGTTTAATAAATTATCGTAGTACATATCTATAGTAAAATAACTTTTACTGGATTCCTATAAATGCTTATATATAAATTTGCTGTGGCACTATTTCTCATCATCAGAGTAAATAAAACTTCAGTTGTATATTTCCTTAATATATTCCTACTCATGTGAACATCTGTAAGATAAACAGCTTCAAGAGAGAATTATTCTGTGAAAAGCTTACAGAGTGACCTGTTGTAGAAATTGACATTAAGATATTAGGTTAGTGCAAAAATAATGACGTAATAATGTCATTTTTTGACGTATTTTTTAACGTCAAAAAACGACATTATTATGTCATTATTTTTGCACCAGCCTAATATTTAGTTTAAAATTCAAATTTCAACCTCTGCTTATCATACAAGACCCCCCACCTCCATAAAAGTGATAAAAACAATACCAATCAATTGTTTGAGATTTTGAAAAATGAAATTATTATTATACATGGATTTCTTCATACTTTGGTTCTCATTTTTTGTTGTTAATATCACAACATTTTGGTCATTGTATTGTACAGCTTTCTTTAGAGTTTTATTCTTTTATATATTAAAGTAGGTACCTGCACTAATTTGATGAAAAAAGGCCCCAAACTTGATAAAAAAAGTTTTAACGTCAAAACCCTTATGTTATTATTACTAGAAAGAAATTTTTTTTAATCCTTTCTAGCACGTTTGAAATTTTGGTTTAAAATTTTTTTTTTTTTTTTTACAACGGGGGGGGGGGGTAGGGGGCAATGAATAGTATAGGAAATTTTAGCATCATTTTTACAATAAAAAAATACGCTGATTTGAAAATTCTTACGAAGATTAAATAATTGTCAGATTTTAATGAAATTTTCAGGACTTATTCACATCTGAATAAAATTTTTTTTTTTTTTTTTAAATGTTGTTAAAAAATTTTTTTTTACATGTGTTAACCCCCACTTAATTTTATAAAATAGTGAGAAATTAAATTTTCCCCACCCTTAATATTTATCTAGTTAAAAGCAGAAGAAAAGAATTTAAATCATCAAATTTTTTTTTTTTTTTTAGATAGAAACACCATTTATCCAAAATCTTTGAATCATAAAATAAAAATGCAATAAAACCAAGACATTATTTAATTAGAAAAGCTTTTAATTGCTTTTATAAATATATGTATTAAAGACATTATTGTCTAAAGAAAAAACATTTTTTTTTAAGAATGATGAATTCTTACAAGGATTGTTTTCATTTTTATTTTAAATTTTAATTTCAATAATTTAAGTTTTAAATATTTTAAAATTCTGTATCAATTTCACCTTTTAGATGATATTATTATTGAGTGAAAACTATATTTTCTAATCATAAAATGAAAAGCTTAGTACAATTCATCAAACACCAATATTTTTAAAAGAATTTTGATTTTTTTGTATTTGTATCAACATGCTGATTTTTGAAGATACAGATGTTCATACACAACATTATCAGAAAATAAGAGTGATACTTAGTCAATTTAAAGCCAAAAATTCAACCAAAATTAATAAGTACAATAAAATCTTAACTGATAATAGTTTCTTCAGTGTATAATCAGATCCTTAGAATAGGTGTATTATTATGTTCTTAGCTATATATTATATTTTTATCTATTATTATATTAATTATTATTATGTTAGGATGTGCGAGTGGTGTAATGGATAGCAATTTAAAATGAGAAATCGGAGAGCCAAGTTTGAATTCCAGTTGAGTTCATTACATTCACTTGCGAAAGGTACAAATCTATCTCTTCTCACCCACACCCTGCTATGGGTTAAAATAGGAGAACAGACAGAGTTCTTTAAACATGGTTGGTAACCACTCTATGAGAAGGAAAACTGCAATTCAATTCAAATCTGGTTGGGCATTGGGCTATCAATACCATCTCATAAAAACCTACTCCTTCCTATGGAAACCACAGTTGCAATGCCTAGCAGGCTGAGAGCAGTGGCCCTATACTCCTCAAGGAGTTTACAAGACTTGAGAGCAGCGACTCTATACTCCTCAGGGAGTCTACAATATTTGAGAGTCTACAGAACTTGAAGAAGGGAGGCGGGTAGAGTGAGTATTATGCATTATGATATTTTTTTTTATTTTATTATAATAATCTTCCTTTTATATATTTTATTATAATAATCTTTTTGCAAAATAAGTGTGATGCTTAAAAAGTCAGTCTTATGGGCTAATTCTACCAGTTTGTAAAATACATCTATTGGATGCTTTATTACACATCATTAGTGATGTTTCTAGCCGAGGTTCATTAGGGGTTTCATGTCTTTCAACATCATACCCCATCTCCATGGTGACCCAGCCAATACTGATCGGGTACCGACTTGTGTACCTTCTCTTAGCTACAATTTTTTTCCATTTAATTCTACAGTGAATTCATCATGAATTTAGTCCCACACCCTTTTGGTGTATTATAATTAGTAAATATTTGTACCATTGTTATTAATATTATAAATATTATTGTTTAGTTTTTTCAGATTGGTTAAATCCTTAATTGTATTTTTTTTAGGATAATCGCCACCCCCTTAAAAAAATAAAATTGGCTTTAAATTTGTAGTAGTTTCTGAGAATTTTCAGTTTTTTTTTTCATTGGCAACTTTTTTTTACCTAAACAAAAGCAAATAGTGTTTTTTCCTCACCACTGAATTTGTGATCATGTAAAAAGAATTCTGGATATTCTTTTTTTTCTTTTTTAAATCATTTAGAACTAAGTTAAAACCTGCAATCAAATCATTCTAATTTCTTTATTTAATTTTGTTGATTCACATTGTTGATACAAGTTTTACTAAAGACCAACAAATTTCTTTTGTCAGTATTTCTTTTTGATTAATTTCGTTGACATCAGGATTGAGGTTGTATAAATATAGGTATTGCCCAAATTATTATCACTTTTGGCATCTTTCTTAAACCATTCCTGAAAAATGTACCTATAGATTAATAAGGAATTTATCTAGAAGTATGTGTTGTATTTCTTGGTAGTTTCTGAATCTCTCTCTCTGTCTCTTTCCCTCTCACACTCTCATGCACACACATACATACACATACACAAGAAGTATAAGCAGTCAATTGCTGATGAGTGGACAGAGTGATTCCCAGAGGGTCTGTCTACAAAATTCTGGAGTCAGGATGCTAAAGATAATATCAGTCAGCTAATTGACAAATCTTTTACTTGTATTAATCATATATATATATATATATATATATATATATATATATGATAGTAAGGATGATGCAAGTTTGAGCCCTGCTGAAGAGCACGTTTTCTTAATAAAGAAAAGTTCTCTCAAATGCACAAGCTAATAGATGTAATTAACACCATATAGATAAAAAATAAAGCATTTACTCAAAGATGAGTATCCACACATACACTATTTTGTTATAGTCACTATTACATGTGTGGATTTCTCTAATATAAGGGTGATACCTTACATAAAGGTTCATGTTCTTTATTAAGACTTTCAACTGCCTATTGGTAGACATCCATTGTCTATTTAAAAAAAAAAATAGAAAAAAAAAGTGTATCTACTAAATATAATGTTTATAGTAATAAAAAATAAAGGTTGTGTTGAACAGGCTCATTTCCAGATCCTTTTATACAAATTCAGGCCAGAGGGTTCTATCATGGGACCTACACCTTTTCTGATCTTCATCAATGATCATCCTGATGTCATCAGTTCCCAATTAGGTATTTATACAGATGACACTACCATTTACTCCTATCTTGGTAGCAAATCTGACAGATCTGACAAAGTAAACCTGGTAGCTGCTCTTCAAAAGGACCTCTAGTCAGTGATTAACTGGGGCAAGAAATGGCTTGTAAATTTTAATGCCTCCAATACAAAACTGCTTTCATTTAATCACCACAGAGAATTTGAAATAGTCTCCCCATTTTTATTTTAAGCAGTGTGTATTACATCTATCGACAGTGTGTACTTTTCAGAAATCTTAATAAAAGAGAACCTGTGTTGTCCTTTGTAGGAGAAACCACTATTTGATCCGGCATGCTTTACCACTTGACTAAAGAGATTGTCAGTTCAGCAATACTCTCTGTAGCTGAATAGTAAAGCACACCATATCAAATAGTGGTTCCTCTTACAAAGAGTGATGCAGGTTCAATCTCAGCCAGAGACAACATTTTCTTTTAAGATTTCTCAAATGTGCAGTCTGCTAGATTAATACACAGTATTTAAAATAAAAATAACTAATAACTACTATAATAATGTTTCAAGTAATATATATATATATATATATATATATATATATATATTAAAATATACTAGCATCATGGCCCAGCGTTGCCTGTGCTTGATTCAAAAATCGTACGACTCATATAGCAATCGCTATTACGTGACTTAAAATATTTTTGCCCTTCCTTGCCTTTAAAGGAGTGCCCTTTGCCGTGCTGATGTTGCTACATGCCTTACTTCTTGCCTATCTCACACTGCAAATTTTTCCTAAGCGATATACTAAACATTAAATCTATTACAAAAAAAGAACTAAACAAAATGAACACAAAACGATCAGCTTTAAAAAAGGACTCGTAACTGGAAAAATCGAATGAAAAAAAGAATGTTAACAACAGATACTTTTTCACACCCAACCCAGTTCTGCGGAATCAGAATCAATGTTGAGATTGAGCAAGCAAATGAGCCAATTAGAGTAAAGTGCCATGCAGATTTAAATTTTTCCCACTTGTGATGAATGCAACTATCGATTTTTTTTGCATGCTAACATGCTAGTTAACATTTGTGTCAGTCATCTGTTGGCTCTCACACTGGCCAATAGAATCTTCCTGCCTATTCGTGGCAGCCAGCTATAGGCTCTCACCCTGGCCAGTAGAAAATAGCCGCAAACTACATGAAAACTGCCATAGAAACATGAAAAAATCGATTATTTCCACTATCGATGGGATTTGGAAAATGCAAAGTCAGTATTGGCCTTCCCACTAACTTGGAGCATGTGCATATAAATTTTGGTGCAAATCTGTCAAAAATTGCAGCCATGCATTCGTTACACACACACACACACACACACACACACACACACACACACACACACACACACACACACATCCTGCCTTTTATAGATAGAGATAAATCAATGAAACCATAGAGACAACAAAGAAAACGAAAAAAACAAAACAAATATATATGCATTCTAAAAAAGAAATATTATTTTGTTTCCATTAATAATTATATCTGATGATGTAAATTATAGTCTAGTTAGAACCTATTTCTCCACCATTAATTTGAAAAGTAAACTCAAAATGATTGTCTGCTAAATTTGCTTTCAAGAGACAATATAAAACAAAGCAACTATGACACAATAACAGATTATCTTGGTGGCACAAAAGAAAAACCGCTTAAAATCACATTTAAAATTGCTGGAATAATTATGTTAGTATTTTAGCGTACAATTTATTCTTCTTTTAGTGATGTTATCATTTATATTTAGTTTTATTATTGCACAAGGTTGATCTATATCTCTCTCCCCAGCTTAGACAATCACACATCTTTCATGATGAAAACAACAATGCTTTCAACATCTGGAAACAAAATGAATATGAAAAATAAACATTTTAAATATTTAATATATATAAAACAACATAATAATATTTTATATAATAAAAGAATTAAGAAAACTAATATAAATAAAAACATAATAATATTTAATATTATAATACATAAAATCATAATACTTAATAATATTTAATAATATTTGATATAATAATACCCCAAAACATAATAATATTTATTATTTAATATACTACATAAAAATGTAATAATACTTAATATTTAAAATTGTACATAAACATGTAATAATACAATAATATTCAATATAATATATAAAAATATAATAATATTTAATATAGTACATAAAAATGTATTAATACTTAATCGTAGTACAGTGTAAGCCGGATATAAGAGACCCGGATATAAGAGATATTTTCTCTGGTCCCAAATTAGAGCCTGTGTTAATGTAAACAAAATAACAAAACCCGGATATAAGAGAAACCCGGGTATAAGAGACTTCTTCTTCGGTCCCGACAACTCTCTTATATCTGGGTTACACTGTAATATAATATATAAAATGTAATAATATAATGCATAAAAATGTAAAAATACTTAATATTTAATATAGTACATAAACATGTAATAATACACAATAATATTTAATATAGTACATAAAAATGTATTAATACTTAATTGTAGTAATATAATATATAAAATGTAATAATATTTAATATAATACATAAAAATGTAATAATACTTAATATCTAAAATAGTACATAAACATGTAATAATACAATAATATTTAATATAATATGTAATAATACACAATAATATTCAATATAATACATAAAAATGTAATAATACTTAATATTTAATATAGTACATAAATATGTAATAGGACAAAATTGTTGTGTTCATCTGAAAATTAAAGTTATATTTGCATGATAAAATTTTAAATTGTACAGTACATAACCTTAGTATTTTTCACTTCACATGTAAAAATTTAATTTTCAGATAAACACAACAATTTTTTGCCTTAAAAAGAAATAAAACCCTGATGATGATATTGTGCTAAAGTCGAAAGTATTTGGAATAAAATGAATATGCACCAACATGGTAATTTTCTTTCTTCCTTCCTTTAATAAGTATACTAAGAAACTTGTCCATAATTACAAGAGGATATTATTAAAAATAAGTAGACAAAACTTGTGTAAATTATTTAATGAGAAATAAATAATAATTCCCATTATTTGACATTCATTCATCCTAGGAAGATTATTGAAAATTTCTTGGCTTTCCTATATGAATTTTCTGATGAATCTTAATTCTTAAGTTAATGATTGAATAAGCTCATAGCAACTTCTATGACAATAAAATACCTGCAGAAATTCCCCATTAAATATTTGAGTTTAACAACTTTAACAAAATATTGCAATAACAATCATAAATATAAATGCTGGTCATTATTTAAAGAAGTAAGGGGGTACAAATAGAAAGATTTGAAATCCCCTATTTATAGGTTTCTACTTAAAACCTGTAATGCCCACAGTCCCAAAATAACAGCTTTCTATGTATAACCATTGAACCACTGTCACAAAAGCACAGGTTACAATATATAATCATTCATGCCCTCTGTCCCAAAATTCAGGTTTCTACAAATAACTATTATTATAAGAATATCCCAAAATTATAAGTTTCTGTCCCAAAAATAGAATGGTAGGGATTAATGGGTTAAAGAATATATAGGGTTACAAAACTATTAAAAAAGGTAAAATAATAGTATTCTTTTTTACTATTTTTGTTGTTTGTTTGTATTTAACTCTATCTTACATATCCTCATAATATGGGACTTTATTTCCTTCCTAGAAGTCCTGACAACAAACATTCCCATTCAGTAACCCTCTATTTTGAATGTCTCTGAGGCATTGAATTGGGGGTGGGGGGTTCAGTAGTATAAAAAAAAGGAGGAGGTATCTCGCTGTTATTAGGTTGGTGCAAAAATAATGACGTAATAATGTTGTTTTTTGACGTTAAAAAATACATCAAAAAACGACATTATTACGTCATTATTTTTGCACCAACCTAATAGTTACTTTCTGATGAGTAATTTAATCTTTGTAAACATTTTGAGAAATTTGATCAACAAACATCTCATAGCTGTTATACATATACAGTCATATTGCATATCACTTGCCTCCATACGTCATGACAAGCAATAGATATGACAGCCTAATATTCTGATGATGCCTGCAATTGACTATCTTGAGATGACTACCAGAATAGAATTCAAACTTGGGAAAAACTTGAAATCAAAATCACTTATACTTAACACATATGCTTCACAAAGAATAAAAATTAACGTAAGTGTTATACATGAATACATCATTTCCATTTACTTTGTTGTCCGAAGTTAGAAGTCCAAAAATTAGTTTGTATCTTGCTGGTATCTTCTGGACAGGATGTGCAACATGTCAACCAGATCAGACCATTGATGCCTGCAAGGACCAATGTTCTAGGTTTGTAGGTGTAGTGATATAACCGCGGATGTTTGTCTAATGGCATCTAAGAAAAGATGAAATGAATATGTGTTGAATTTGCGCAGTCTACCTAATACCAAAAAAGAAGTGTCTTCACATGGGTGTGGGAGAAAGGCACTAGAGATAGAAGCCAATTGGATGATAACTAGAAAATTTTTCGGATACCACTAATCTAGATCATCAGAATACACATTGGATTCTGTTTGGCATTTCTGCAGTAGCAATTATTCATCACTGCCCATCTCCCTTCTAAGTAACACAAAGATAATTACTTGGTTACATGATTGGCTGGACCCTGAATCTTGGACCATTACATCACATTGACGTGCCCAAATACAAGGAGGTTACTTAATAGTACTTTTATTTTCTTCAAATAAGAAAAGCAATATATATATTACATGGTCATCATCAACATTATTATCCTTCGACTTCCCTATGTTTGGTTGGATTCCATTGACAATCCCGTTCCACATTATTTGGTCCTGTATTGCTGTCCCCAGAACCCCAATTTCCAACCCTGAGTCCTGAGCTATGGTGTCTGGGAAAGTCAGTTTTTGTGAGAAGATACTTCCAGAAGAATGCCATAGGATTAAGGATGAGACAGTTTCCCTGTCTGCTCGGTGGCAATGACTGGCAAACTGTAATCATTTTTGTTTGAGATTGAGGAAGATTGGTCTCAGTTCTCTCTGTAAATTGTATTAAGCGTTGCATGGGATCTCCAACTGATGTTCTGGGTTTTTCTAATTAGATTTATATATGTTCCATTCAGTCGTCTTTCAAGATGAACAGATAATGTCCAAGTTTCTGATCCATACAATAAGACTGGTTCAATCAATGTTTGAAAGGTTTCGACTTTTAAGGAGGATAGACGGTTTCAGCACCAAATCTTTTGAAGTTTGTTACACATATCCCATGCTACATCAGTTTTTTGATTGAATGATCTAGGAGATTATGAGTGGCATCCTGGTCCCTAATAGTGAAAGGTAGTTATTTGGTAAGGCTCATCTCCTCTCTAAATAATATGTTAATGATAAAATGGAAGAATAATAAACTTAACCTTAATTTCTGTCTAATATTCTGAATTAAGCTGCCCACATTCTTTACATTCAGACTAATATCCTCATCTTTGTTGCTATTATCACAACATCTTGGCCATTGTGCTTTCCAGCTTTCTTCAGGTGTCTATGTATCAGGGTAACCTTCAGGGAATTTCAAAGTCTTTATTTAATTAATGGAGAAGGCTGTTCTCATTCTGCTCTCCATGTCTAGGGATATCTTGTCTTTAGTACTGCTTAGGAGACATGGTGGAGTACTGGATAGTGGCTCAATTTGAGGAATTGGAGAGCCAAGTTTGAATTTCAGTTGGGTCCATTACATTCACTTATATGCTAATACCTTTAAGAAAAGTATGAATCTTCTTCTCCCCACAGATATGGGTAAATAGTAGGACAGACTGGGTTCTATAGCCTTGGTGACAACCGGTCTAGGAGAAAGTAACTCTGAATTCAAAACTGTATGTAACCCTGGCATAGCACATATACAGCTAAAGAAAGGATGGTTTGCATTGGCTCAATTATCCTGACTGTAGTCAAATAATGAATGAGTACTGTTTACTTATTGCTTGACTTGTTTCCACTAACACTAAGTCTGTACTGTTCAGCCCAGGGATTGAACTCACAATTACTATGTCACCAAATTCATTAGCCAATGCTTTAATTCTCTAGGATTTTTATCCTGTGACACCTGAAGAAGGCCAGTGAGCACAACAGCTGAAACTTTGTGGCATTAAGAACAAAGACAAGAACATTAGTCTAAATGTAATGTAAAATTTTTTAGCTTAATATAACTCAGAGATACATTTACGATTTTTATTGAAACTTTTTTGGTGTATGAATTGGTTACAACAAATTTAGTATCAGAGATAATAAGATTTAACATAGAAGAGGCTATGCTAGAGATAGTTTTGCCCAATACCACAAATAGCTACAAAACCAAAACATTAACTTAAAAACTCAAGTCATGTACTTAAATAGCCTCATCAGATCGAGAGTTTTATATGGCACCAAATCTGTTCAGAAATATCTAAACTGGTGAGCTGTATACAATCACTTTCTAGGATCAACGATGAAAAAATGGCTTTCAGCAAGTGAAGCCTGTAGTTAAGATCATCCTTCTTTGAACATTGTAGACTGGCACTACAGAATCACTAACAAGGGACTGTGCCAAATAAGAGAAACAACATCATTTGAGGACTTTCAACAGTAGTAACGACTAAAATGGATAGCACATATCACTCAAAGAGAAAATAATGGCATAATCAAGATGTTGGCATTCCACACTACTTCAAACAAAAGGTTAGGAAGGAAACCCCAACCAGTACTGGAAAGAGTAATAACAGCTAAAATGGATAGCACTTGTAACTCAAAGAGAAAATAATGACATAATCAAGATGTTGACGTTCCACATTACTTCAAACAAAAGGTTAGGAAGGAAACCCCAACCAGTACTGGAAAGAGTAATAACAGCTAAAATGGATAGCACTTGTAATTCAAAGAGAAAATAATGACATAATCAACATGTTGACATTCCACACTGCTTCAAAGAAAAGATTAGGAAGGAAAACCCCATCAATACTGGAAACAGCAATAACAGTTACAAAACTTGAAAAAGCATTTTTTCCTGAAAATTGTTTTAAAGAGAAAGATTTTAAAAATTTAAACTGAAAGTAGTATTGTCTGCTTGGTTAATGAATGCCAAATTGTTTCCTTATAAGGAAGTGGCTAATATTATCATGACCATTTTATTGTATTAATAATTAGATATTTGTAATATTTAGAGTATCATTGATTAAACTGATTTAGGCATCCCATTTATTTGCATCCCATGCATCCATTTTTCATCCCATTCCCTGTGCCTTTTCTATAAACACTTTCATGGTAACTCTCCTGATGAGCTTTCCTCTATGGTACCTAGATTTTTTGAATTTAAGCACAGTACTAGATTGGCAGCAAGATCTCATCATTCTACAGCTGAAATGGCTATATGTGTGTGTGTGTGTGTGTGTGTGTGTGTGTGTGTGTGTGTGTGTGTGTGTGTGTGTGTGTAAAAATATATAGAAAATAGGAAAGAACTCATTAGGTAAATAATCCAAAGTTCTTTAGTATTTTTGTTATTATTTTTAGAAAATGGTGCTCGATACAAAAGTAGAGCATAAATATAATTATTTATTTAAAAATATGATTCCATCACTACATAAGAGTTCTCATGTTTCAAAACAAGAGCCGAAAACTTCAATATGATTATTTAAATTAAATTGAAATTCAATTTAATTCAAATAATTATATATATATTTATTAAACTTCAAATAATTATATATATTTATTAAACTTCAATTCAACTAATTATATTGAAATTTTCGGCTCTTGTTTTGAAACATGAGAACTCTTATGTAGCAATGGAATCATATTTTTAAATAAATAATTGTGTGTGTGTGCGTGTGTGTGGTTATATATAAATATATAAAAGCTTCAATGACATGAATCAGGTCAGATTTGTGCAAATAACTTGTTTTATTCTCAATACGATGTAGGTGTCTCAATTTGCTTTTTCTTCTCCTGACCTTCTTAATTTTCCCAAGTAATGTTGTGGAACCACACTGTAACAAGTCAATGAAGGCGGAATCCTTCTTTCCCTTGGGTTGGGCTGGATTTGTTGGGCTCAGTTTACTCACTAGCTTCTGTGTTCAGTCACTCAAGCAGAACAATAAAAATAAAAGAAAAAGGAAAAAAGAAACTAGTAAGTTATCTGTACTTGCCACCTGCAACCACCACTAACCTTACATATCTCATATTTGGCCTAATTCTTTTATTTCTCGGCTTTTATTCCCTTGTGAATGACTCATGTTCCAGTTTTCAAAGATTTACCTATTTTGGCTCTGAAATGAAGATACAAATTTGGTCCTTTTACTTATATTTACTCCTATAGAATCATTATAGTTATCATTCTTGATTATTCTATAGAATGATTAAGTGAATTATTCCAAAGAATGGTTACTACATCATTTATATATTATTATATATTATTATTATTATATATTATTATTATTATATATTATTATTATCTAGAGTAAGATGATTCCATAGAAGTAGATTATTTTATAGAATGGTTATTATGTCAAGTGGATTGTTCATAAAAATGGTTATGCCTTGTAGATTTTCTCATAGAAGGAGTATATCAAACTGATTATTCCATAGAATGATTATTATGTCAAATGGTTTATTCTATAGAATGATTGTGTAAAGTTGATTATTCCATAGAATGGTTATATTGTCACAGATTATTCCATAGAATTATTATGTCGAATTGATTATTCCATAGAGTAGTTATTATATAAGATTGATTATTCCATAGTGGCTATTAGACCAAATAGATCATTCTCTAGAATGGTTATGTCACATTAGTATAGAATTTTTATTACGTCAACTGGATTATTCTGTAGAATGGTTATTATGTTTGATCATTATATAGAACTGTGATAATACATTATCCAGATAATTCCATCTTAAAATGAGATGGGATTATGTAGATATTGATTGGCATTCCTGTCTAGGATTAAAATATTTGTATGATTTGCCTAGACCCAAAGTGTGACTCGACAGTGCTTTGATAGAGAGGAGAATTTAGTACCTGTGCAAACTGCTTAGGATCAAGGGAACTGGTTCAAAAAACATTAATATATATATATATATATATATATATATATATATATATATATATATATATATATATATAAAACATCTCCAGTCAGAAATTCAGATAGAAAGAAAGCTAGAAGATATAGCAGCCATAATATTGTCATAAAAACAGCAAAAACAAGGAAACGGTTTCAGATAATTCTATATGTAATAGTAACAATACTTATGTTCATAAAGGAAGACAAGAAGGTAGGGCAGTCAAATAATTGAGGATACAAACACACAGACAAGGGAACTGATCTGCAAAAATCAATGTATAATAGAAACAATATCTCAGCTAAGTAAAGGAAAAGGAAGGCCAGAGATTTTCCTTTACTTAGCTGAGATATTGTCCATTATGTTTATTAATTTTTCATTCCATATTTACATAAGAACAATACTATAGATTAAATCATTCTTTAATTTGTTACCCTTGAAAAATATTTTCAGAAAAATGGAGTCAATGTAATCCGGGTTAAATTGAAATCATCTCAGTTATTTTTATTGACATTATCAGATTAACATAAAACCTGACTTTTTTATTACTTTAAATGTTACTTTTAGTAGACACCAGCATTTGAAAGAGATGTCCAGTTTTTATTTTAAACAGTGCGTAATACATCTATCAGCTTGCATACATGGGAAGACTTAATAGAGAAAATGTGCTCTTTGGCAGGGATTGAACCGGCATTCAGTGGGCCTTTGACCACAGAAAGTGAACAGCCCAAAAATGTTCAAATTCCTTTCCATTAAAAAATTCCTTTGTTTATGTTTTGTATATGAAACTGAGCAAAATCAAACTTGCAGAAAATAGTTGTCCATTTTGTTAATTAATTTATTTTATCCATTTTTAAATACACAATAATAATGTATTTTAAATCATTTGTTAATCTTTTACTCTTGAATAAGTATCTTCACAAAAATAAAGTCTCTGTAATCTGGTTTAATCATTTTTTTTACTATTTGTTTTATGATTATGGCATTAATACCCCATTATATAGCTTAGATTAAAACAATATTTGTTCATTTCACTTATTAATTTATCCTTTCCATATTTAAGTACACAAAAATATTGTACTTTAAAACACTTGTTAATTTATTTTATTATTCAAATAAAGTTTCTCCTGGTTAAAATGAGATACTTTCTAGTATTATAATTCTTTTAGTATAATGACTTATTGTCTTAAAAAATATATTTCTCATCTTGTATATTAATCTATTCACTTCATTTTTTTTATTGTATGATAATATGGTACTTTAAATTGTATTCTGATAATGTTGTATTTTAAATTGTATTCTTACATTGTACTTTAAACACTTGAATATTTTCACCAAAGTATCTACAGTCCTGGCTAAAATGAGACACTGTTTTGTTTCTTTATCTTTATAGCATTAATATATATCCTGATTTGATGAAGATATTTATTATTATGTTTATTAATTAATTCATTGCATTTTAAATACTGTAAATCTCTTGTAAATCTATGCTGTAAAAATATTTTTCTTCCAACAAGAAACTTCAAAATTTCATAATTAAATAATGTATGAATAAAAAAAATAACATTGGATTTTATGGGAATTTATGAAAATTTACAGATTATTGTATCTAAAGTAGTGGATTAATTTTTACATAATTATATGCTGCTAATAGACATTAAATATTAGATATTGTTTTATGTTTTACTTATATCGGAAGAAAGGTCTTAGTTTTTTCTTTTTCTCTGGAGTTCTCTTATTTAATATTTAATATCATTTTTTTTTATTTAGAAAAACATACAAATATTTTGTTTGGATATTAAATACAGAGATGTATATTGATTTGTTATTTCTTAAATATTTTTTAATGTGCAAGATAATGTTGTACTTTAAATCAATCATTATTTATGAAAATCTTTTCCACAAAAGTAGAGTCAATATAATCTTGGCTAAAAAGAGATTATCTCTTTGTTATTACCATTGAGATTATAGGATTAATATGAAACTCAACTTGCTAGAAAAATATGTCCATTGTGTTTATTAATTTATTTATTCCATTTTTAAGTACACAATTATATGGTACTTTAAATCACATTTTAATCAGTAATCCTTGTAAAATATATTCACAAAAGTATGATCAATGTAATCCTTGATAAAATTTAAGCACAATAATAGATTGGCAGTTAGGTCTCATCATTTTATGGTTGAAATGTAACTGTAAATTCTATTCTAATAGTTTCTTCTCTTGCACTTCTTACTTGTGAGATTCTTGCTTTAATGAAAACTTTGAAAAAATTTAAATGTAGTATCAATCTACTGTCTTCTTAATTCCTCTTCTTTTATTATTCTCTCTCCTCAATAATGCTGTTCTGGGTATGATGATAAACTACATCCGCATCCTGGATAAGACAATAAACTACATCCAACAGCAAGGCCTCTGATTAGGAGGTTTTGAGTAGTGTGGAACCACCTCTAAATTGCTGGTATTCTCAGATCCACCCTGACTCAGAGTAGTAGCATCTGTTAGGGTCCCAGCTATGGCCAAATACTTAGCCCCCAAACTGGGGTCAAAAGACTATGAAAATGTAAAAAATAGGTTTTAATACCAGAAATACTTTGTAAAAAATTATTATCAGCAATATATTTTGGAAAAAAATATTACCAGCAATACATTTTTGAAAGAAAAAATATTACCAACAATAAAAATTTTTGTGGCATTAAATAACCCATTGAGGTTGATATGCCATAAAACAAAACAAAACAAACCAAACCGTAATAATGTTTTTTCTCATATTGCATTTTTATTACCTTGCTTGGTGAAATGATTAAAAAAAAAAGAAGAAAATTACTTACTATTTTTTTTAATTGTAGCATTACTGTACAGTCTGACTATGAAATCTTATTCATTTATTCTTCTATTTTTAAATACAAGATAATATTGTACTTTAAATTACTACTATACTTATAAAATATCTTCACTTAAGTAGTCTTTACCATCCTAGCTAAAATTAAATACTGTCTCATGTTATTATTGTTGTTTTATTGTTTAAAACTTTTACTAATTTGAAAAATGTATTTTTCCATCTCAGGTATTAAGGTGTTCATTTTTAAGTACATTAAAGTATATATTGTCATTTAAATCACCTATTAATCTGTTAATCTGCTATTGTTCAAAATTATCTTCATCAAAATAAAGCCTCCATCATCTTGGCTAAATTGAGATAATTTCAATAATAGAGGACAATAATATTGTACTTTAAATCACTTATCAATCTTTGTCCTTAAAAATATTTGTCCATTTTGTTTACGTTTTTAAACATCTTTCATTAAATATGGCAGACAAGGAAGATTTAATTATTTTTTATATAGGAATAAGGGAGTACAGAAATTTTCTATAATTTTCATTGTCCAAAATGCTTTTGGCTACTTGTTTAGCCATTTTCAAGGGTGTTTTGTTTTGGGTGCTGTTTGTTTTTCATCATATTCTGACTGTTTAAGTTGTATTTTATTTTTGTGTTGTTGTGAATAGGAGTGTTTATTCCGAGCCTTCACTTGTTGAGTGTGGCTAAAATTCGTATGAGCATGTTTATAAGTATAGATAATATTGTACTTTAAATATTTAAGTACAGATAATATTGTTTCTTTAAATCACTTGCTAATCTGCCAGCCTTGTAAAAGAGTATATTTATTTATTGAGTGACTGAAAAGAACATTTCTCTATTTCATATATTAAATTATTCATTATATATATTTAAGTACACAATGATATTGTACTTTAAATCACTTGTTCCTCTCATGGCCTTGTTTAGATATAGTATTAATCTATTAACAAAAAAAATAATCTGTCTTGTATATTAAGTTATTCATTATGTATTTTTAAATACAATAATGTATTTACTGTACTTTAAATGTTTGGTTAATCTGATATTCTTGACATTATCTTCATCCAAATAAAACCTCCATCATCCTGGCTAAATTGAGATAATCTCTCTGTTAGTTCTGTTGACATTATTGGATTAATATAAAAGCTGAATTGCAAAAAATATTTGTCTATTTCGTTTATTAATTTCTCCCTTACATTTTAAGTAAAGGACAATAATATTGTACTTTAAATAACTTGTCAACCATTCGTTCTTAAAAATATATAATCTGCCAAGAACCTCCAGGCTTGCAGATGAAATCTTGGACAATTCTTGAAGAGCAGGAGAAAAAAACAAGGGGGAAAAAAGTTTTTCCATTACATATAATTTACAGGAAATTATAGATTATTTCACTGTCATTTAGGAAATTGATATTTATGCACGCACGCGTGCATGCATGCACGCACACATGTGCACACATACATTATATTGGATTTTATTATACGTATCAATGTTTTCACATTAAAATTGATATTAACCAACTGACATTGGTAATTCCGGTAAAATTTTCAGGATATACTCTTAGATACTCATATATATATATATATATGATAAATATAGAATATGGATTTCAGCTTATGGAATCTGGATTTATTAGAAATATATATGACAGCTTAATAAAATGACTGATATGAAATATCCAACAAAACTCTCTCAGATAGAATATGTGGAAATCATTTGGTTGCTTAAAATTTTATTCTGTAGTCAACATTTCATTTAATGAGAACATAACCAAAATAAAGAAGGATCTGCAATGGTCTTGGCATGGCAACTCGACTTGAGTCAATTTCTCACCACCATGATATGGCTTCCCTCTGTCTTTTCTACAAATATTTTCATGGCAATTGTTCTAATGAGCTTTCCTTCTTGGTCCCTTGACCGCACGTATTTATGCATGCAACTAGATTGTCAATTAGGTCTCACTGTTTACTGTTGAACTAGCTAGATACAACCATATGTTCTATTGTAATAGTTTCTTTTCTCTCACTTTTTGCCTGTGGAAATCTCTTCAGATTTTTTTCTTACCTACAACCTACAATCTTAAAATATTTAAATGCAATGTCAATCACCATCATCTGTCTTCCTGAACCCTGTTCTTTTATTGTTCTTTTCTCCCACTAAAGAGGGTCTCAATCAGGGGGGAAATACCCCTGGTGGATTTCGGTGTTTCAGAAGGGGGATCATTTACTTTTTTTTTTCTTTTGACAGAATTTTACTTATTGAATTACAATACACTGGCATTCTATTGAACTTTTTGTAGGCTTCAGTTTATTTATTTCATAATTGGTTATGAATTAAAACAAAATTATTGTACATGGATTCAAGTTTAAAAATCCATCAATATTTTCTATTGCTATTAAATTTGTAAAACTCCTCCATAAAAATAATTCATGTAATTGTTTATATACTAATATGGCAAAAAAATGAATATTTTCAATAATATATGCATATTATTTGGAATGCACCTTTTGAGTTGGACAATCTTGGAATGGTGGGGAGAGTGTTATTATGACATATAGTGAAAAGGGTGAATTGGCTAAAAATCGTTGAGGACCATTGCACTAAATTCTTCTCGTTCTCTTTCACTCCCAGTAACCCTCAGCATCCTATGACATACTTGGGATGAAATAATTTTTAAAAAAATCTGAAAAAACTAAGGAAAAATTGTTATTTGGTTACCTTGCAACTTAGGAACATTGTGGTTAAGTTTTTGAAAATTTAACAATTAATAAAATTAAAAATAAACATTAATATTTTATTAATGTTTATTTTTAATTTTATTAAATATCTGAACAAATCAATTTGATTTGTTCAAAGAAAAATGTTAAAAATGAAGTTATTTGAGGTAAACAAGAGAAAGTTATGCTAAGAAAAATAAATCACATAAAAAATAGTGAATCCAAATAATTCAAATTATAATTTTTGATATTGTTTTGATCTTAAGGAAAATAAAGATTTAAATTGAAATAAAAATTTATAAGGAAAGTTCATTATAGTGTCTAACCAGTAATTATTTTAATATTATTTTCTTTATATATTATCTTAGCCAGAAAAGGTGATATATTATTTTCTTTATATATTATCTTAGCCAGAAAAGGTGATATATTATAAAAAAATTTTTTTGATTAATCAAATAGAATTGTGATATTGCAATAATTCTTCTACATATTTTTTTATGAATAAATTTAACTATTTTGTCGTTTTTAAAAGCAAAAGAATGATAAAGATTCGACAGTTTTGACTTTACTCCATACAAATACATCATACGTCATTTTATAAATTATATATTATGATGGAAAAATGTCTTCTTTTATGTGCCATCTCTTTTCAGAACGTACGTGATCATGGCCCTCCACATCTTCCTGTCCCTTGTAGCTCTTAATAAGTTTTTCTTTGTGTTATTTCTCCCCAAACTTGTTCTATCATCCATTTACTCAAGCTCATCAAGTATGTTACGAGCTGCTTTCCTCTGTCCCTCATTCCCTCAATGTGTCCTCTGAGTATCAGATTTTCTAAGCCCTCTTTCCTCATTACATTCCCCAGAAATTTCAACTGCCTGTTGTTGATGTTAAGTATAAATTTCCTTTTCATTTCCGTTTTCTCCAAAACCTCGTTGTTGCTCACATGTTCAGTCCCTGGTATTCTCAGGATCCTTCGATAGAAACATACTTCTGTAACTTCAAGTCTCTTCTTCATCTTTGAGGAGATTGTCCAGCATTCACTGCCATACAGGAGGACAGATATCATGTAACAGTTCAATACACTTTTCTTTGTTTCTAACATAATTTTTCTGTCTCTTATTATTTTGCTTAAATTTTGGAAGGCATCTTTGGCCATCTATAGATCTTACTGTCACATTTTCCATCCTCTGTTAGAACACTTCCCAGATATTTAAATTTTTGCAGTTGTTTGATTTGTAATTTGCACTTTGGGGTCATCCTTTTGCTGATAACCATGCAATCTGTCTTCTTGCAGTTTCAATGGAAAAGTGTAAATTTTTTTTATAAAAAACATTATTAAATGTACTTTCATATCAAATATTTAAAATGATATTGAATCTATATTTTATACAAAATCTTTGTAGTGGTATTCCGTGTAATTTATATTTTTTTGTAAAATATTTAATATGGTATAGGATTTACTATATACGAAGGAAAATAAAATAAAAAAAAATTATTTGCACTCTTATATAAAAATATGTTATGGTGAAAATGTAAAATCTGTCGGATTAATAAATAAAAAATCCATTACTTTAAAAATGGCTTTGTTTACATTTGGATACAAAATGGAGCAGATCTGAAAATTTTGAGAGTTTATGATGAGAAGAATTTCAGTTAAAAGGCACTATTAAGCTTTGCTTGATTGACAAAAGTTCTTCGTAGCTTAGTTGGATAGAGCACATCAAATCTAATGACAGTTTCCACTCTGCCCATGGGGATGTAGGTTCAAATCCTGTCAGAGAGTGCATATTTTTGTTTAATATGATTTCTCAAATATACGGGCCAGTAGACGAAAATAAATAAATATACTGTGTAATAAATAAATGGAGCATCTACTCAAATATGAGTATCGTTGTATCTGAATCCTTGTCACCAATTGTTGTAGCTCTTGTTTTAGAGATAACAGAGGGAAATAAATAAAGACAAAATTGTAGATAAGTAATGAAAAAGAAGGTTTACTACACAAAGGTACACATAGCAATTGACCTAATGCTAACTCCACTAAAACCTGCTTATTTATATAAATGGACAATTCAATTCATTTATGTCCTATATGACAAGTATCCACTAAAAATAAGGTTTGAAATGATTTTATTTATATATATATATATATATATATATATATTTATATTTATATTAATTGATTCATCGAGTCTGATAGAAACCTCAGAAAGCACTGGACGGCCATTTCGTCCTATGTTTGGGACTCATCAGCAGTGCGCATCCACTACCGAGGGAATTGAAACCCCGACAGTTAGGTTGGCAAGCGAACACCATACCAACTGCTCCACCGGAATCGAAACCCCAACGGTTAGGTTGGCAAGCGAACATCATACCAACTGCTCCACCGGGCCTCGGTGACGAAGAGATTGCAAATCAGACTCAATGTAGCGCCGCTCACTCCCACATTCCGTGAATGTATATATGTGTATATATATATATATATATATATATATATATATATATATATATATATATATATATATATATATATATATGGTGGACTCTCCCATTGTATTCAACATATGAGGGTCAAGTGGCTTAATTCCTAGGAACCGACAGCCCAGGCACCAGCACATATGATTTGATTATAGTGGTGAAGGTTTTTTGCAGAATCAGCTACACTTTTTGAATGGTCAAATACAGAGACCTGGTGTGCATCATGTGCCACAAAGGTCCCCAACCGACCCTCCTCAGGTTTTGAATTCAGAGTTGTCCTTCTCCTAGACCAAATCCCAGCCAAGGCTATAGAATCCAGTCTGTCCTGCTATTTACCCATAACTGGGGGGAGAAGAGGATTCATACCTTTCCCAAGGGTATTAGCACGTAAGTGAAAGTAATGGATTTGACTGGAATTCAAACTTAGCTCTCCTACCCCTCAATCTGAGCCACTATCCATTACTCCACCATACCTTATATATATATATATATATATATATATATATCCTCTGAAGAAGAAATTTTTTTTTCATTTTTAAAGATTGTTTTTTTGTATTTTCAAGTGAATAAACTAGAATCAAATCATTCACAGCAGCATGTGTTAATTATACTGTTATAAGTAATAATATTGTACCAAGACTACAATTTTTTCATTCTAGAAAAATCTTATCTCCAAAGAAAAAAAAAACTATTTGCTATTTCTAAGACAGATGCTTACATGTATAGTTTTCTGAAGAGGAAATGGAAAAAGTATCTGTTAATAAGGCTCACTTCACCTTTCTGATGACTATTATGTAAGCGTTAATACTAATGCTTCCAAGGATTGAACTCTTCATCTTTGGCTAACAAATATTGTTGAATTATCCTGTGCTATCTGCTAATTAAAAATGAGCCCACCCTTTTCCATAAAAGCTAACAATTTGTTCAGAGGGTAAAAAAATTTATTTGCCTCTGGAATCTCTGCTGGAAGATTTTCACAGGTTAAACAATATCTTTAATGAAAAATTACATTGCAGTTTTTTGTGTAGCCTGCTTAAATATAAGAATTATTTTTTAATAAAAAGGATAATATTAAAATTGTATGAGAAAAATAATTAAACCCTTGTAATTGTGCAAAAATTTATATATAAATTATTTAAAATATTAAAAGATATTTAAAAAAGATATTGAAAAAGACAATATGAAAAACTTAGAAAATCTTGGAAAGTGTATAAATATAAAAATTATTTTTAATAAAACAGATAATATTGAATTTTATGAAAAATTAAGTAATGTTTTCCTCATTTTAAACCCTTAGTGATTTTCAGTAAGGAAGATCATACATGTAAACATCTTTTGCTTTTGAAACAAAAAATATTCATAATTTTTTCTCTACAAGAGAAATATACTTTTTAAAATTTTCAAATGAGTAACTTAGAAATAAATTATATTCAGCAATATGTGTTAATTACACTGCCATCAGTAATGATATATCAAGACATCAATGTTTTAATTAGAGAAGAATCTTTTTTCTAAAGAAATAAAAAAAAAATCAACTTTTATCCCATTTCTTAGGCAGATGCTGACATGTATGTTTTTCAATAGTCAAAATGGCTGAGGCACTTTTAACGAAAAATTACCTTGAATCTTTTTAGTAGTGCCTCTTATATCATGAGCTATATCTTGTGACCCACTGGTCAGGTAACGTTACTCATGTGTGTAGCCTTGACTCTCAGAGGTTGAAATTTCTAACCATTTCCAGCTGAATGGGGGTTACTTTTTTAGAGGTCTAGGAATTTTAGATGCTATCAAATGCAGTGATAATGTTTCTTGCTTTCAGAGAGAGAGAGAGAGAGAGAGAGAGAGAGAGAGAGGAAAAATATTTTTCTTTATGGCTAAAGGTGAAAAGTGTTTTAGCAAATATATACTGGGCATGATGGGTAAATTGTCACTATTTTATATTTTTAATTTCATGCATGCACATTGTTTATTTTTGATTTTGTCGACTGCACAGTATAGTAGGGTCAGTTGGGCACTATCTGTGAGAAAAAGAGCACCATGATGAAATTCACTTTGCCAGAAATTTGAAAATGGAATGCTGTACTGCTTGGATTCACAATGGAAGCTTCAATGATATTGATGTTTGATTATTTGATCAAACTTTAAGAAGTGAGTTGGGCTGAGATCTTTTCAGCCCCCTCTTGTACAGATATGTATATACACACATGCACACAAATACATGCACACACACATGCATACATAACTACACATAAAATAGTGTTTCATATATCAGTAGCCTGATACATAGTTATTATCTAAATTTTGTTTTGAAATGTTCACTGGATATTGCATTCAATCTATGGAATGATTATTCAACATTGAATTATGTGCATTGACAAAGAAGGAGCATATATTGAAAAATATTCGCTGTACAAAATAAATGCTTTTTTTCATCATTTGGCTATGGAGGTGTTGATATGCCCATGTTCGTGTGTGTGTGTGTGTGTGTGTGTGTGTGTGTGTGTGTGTGTGTGGCTAGAATGTTCACTTTCCAACCATGTCCCATGTTCAAAATCCACCATGGTTGATTTGTCAGGAAGGTGGCTTTTTGATAATATCGATCTGGAGAGGCGATCACAGCATGCAACACCTTTGAAAAGAATGTATGTGTATAGACCATGCTACAGATTGACCCAAGCCTTGAAAACCCCGCTACAGATTGACTCGAGGCTTGTGAGTGAAATTGGATAGCAGGAACTGTTTGAAAGCTGTCAATGGTTGTGCTAGCAAAAAGTCACAAGTCATCGTGCCTGAGGGTTTGTGAGCACTAGCAGTGTTCAATGTGCTGTTCATGCCAGATAATGCACTCTCTTACAGAAACTATGGCTAAGGTCTGCTCAGCATAGCTGCAGTATAAAGCACAGGTAGGCTCTGTGAGTATTGAACAAACACAAATGTGCTTGAGCAGGCGTCTGTGACAGGGATTGGTTAGCCACCCGAGTATACAGGTGTGCTCAGAAAATGATAGTAGCAAGACATTTTTTACACACACACACACACACACACACGCACGCGGTGCACCAGGTATTTGAGAACATATTTTTAGCAAGCCATAAATGGAAAACAATTTAATCTAATGTTCCATAGCATGTACCAAATTGTAACGTTTTCATTTCTCTTTCAGACTTCAGACATATCAAGTGCATTAACACAGCAGCTTCCAATCTGACACAGGAAATGAAAGGGCACACCATACTCATGGTACTAGTTGCCACCCACAGCAACTTGGAGATAGCAAGTTTCTTGAAAGTGACCCCAGTCAGCAGGAGGAATGAAAAGTACCACTGTGTGGACCCTGCAGAGGTACTTGTAGTGATACGCATCAAGTTTATATCATCTTTGATGGTCCATGATGGTCATGAGCTATGAGGCTATGTCCCACTTCTTCCTGCAGGGTCTCAGGGTCAATGCCACTGCTTACATCCAGGTGCTAGACATGGTGGTCAAGCCGAGGATCAAGGAGGTGGCTGTACAACAGAACCGCTCACTCCCACATGACCTGGAGTGACTAACTGGGAATTATTAAAATTATGACACCCTGAAATAAAGCCTAGTTCTCTTGATTGCAATCCCCTGGAATACTATATATGGGGTATCATCAAGAGGAGGATCAAATGGTGGCCCCTGTGATACCAAGGACTTGTTGAAAACATCCATCATGAGCATGATGGCCAATATGAACAAGAACTACTTGATCTGAGCATGCAGTTGCTTCCACAGTCACATCAAAGCCATCCTTGAGGCTGAGGATGGTTTTTACTGAAGAATCCTTTTGAAGTTGGATATGTGTACAAACTTTTTTTTTTTGAAAATATACACCTTTTTTTTTTTTTTCTCTCCATATTAAAATTTGTTCTCAATTCCCTGGTGCACCCTGTAATATTTAATAAAGTGTGAATTTAAAAGTGACTTTGTTGGTTACCCATTATTGACATCTTATTCTGGTAAATTTATCAGCATTCTCACTAGAAGTCATCTTGGTATTTACTTGGTATTAACTTGGTAATCAAAACAGTCCTTATTTACATTATATACATCCAGACTAATATCTTCATCTTCGTTGTTGTTAACACAACATTTTGACCATTATGTCCTCCAGTCTTCTTCAACTGTCTGCCAATCCAAGTAACCACCCCAAAAAATCCTTATTTATATTATATACATTCAGACTAATATCCACATTTTTGTTGTTAATATCACATTGTTTCGACCATTGTGCCCTACAGGCTTCTTCAAGTGTCTCTCAACCCAGATTACCTTCAGGAAATTTCAAAACTGAATGTTTTACAGGGTAGATTATTTTCCTTCCACTGTTCATTTCTTTTTCTTTTTAGATCTGCTCAGTTATTGTTTTCCCTATTTCCACCAAGTCTCAGTCTGCAAGTTTCCAACCCAGGGATTGAACTCACAATTCTTATGTCACCAAATGCACAAACCAAAGCTTTAATCCATTTGGCTTTGATAGTCTGAAATTCCCTTAAAGTTATCCGGATTGACAAACACTTGAAAAAGCCCAGCAATTGTTTGAAATTGGTATAGACATTTTGTGAGAGTGACATCAAAACTTAAAAGAGGACAATCATCAATTGAGGATTACAAAGCTTTATAACACTAATTATGTCAATGGCTGAAATATTATGATAATAACAACAACAAAGATGAGGACAGTAGTTTGAATATAAATAAAGTAAATAATGATAACTCCTTCTCCCAGAAATTCAGACTGTTCTAAGTGCCATTGGTAGAAAGGGTAATTGAAAAGGCAGATTGTCTAGGTACTTACTCACCTAATCTTCTATCACTGTGGCATAACAGTGATAAGACCACAATTAAGATTACAAATTATGCTATAGAGTATTAGGAGAGTTGTGTTATGTCTTCTGTATTAACCCCTTTGCTGCCAAAGGTGAGAATTTATTTTAAAACAAATGGCAGCACCTTCTTGTACAAATAAAGGAAATTAATATATTTACTTTGGTGATAAGACAACGTTGTGTCTTATGCATAAATGCATGTTTCAAGATATTTCAGACTTGTTTAAATTATTAAAATATTCTATTTTAACATATGTACAAGTATATGATTAGGAAAACTCCATGCACAACACACTACCGAGGTTTCAACCTTACAGTCTCGTCAGGGCAGTGACATGTGGATGGTTAATCTGTAACACTATTCATGCCTGCTTAAATGCCTGGGTAGTGCATTGTGCATGGATTTTCCTAATCTTATATTTTATTACCAGCTCTACAAATTCAGTTTTTCTGAATTGTGTATTGAGCACTTTTAAAAAAATATCCAAGCATTGGCCTGACTCTAGTCTTGCCTGTTATTTTTCTTTCTTTTTTTTTTATTATATGTAGAAGTAGATAGGTTTTTTTTATTATATGTAGAAGTAGATATATATATATATATATATATATATATATATAAATAAAGTAAAAGTTTATCAATTAGCTGATTGATGTCACCTTCAGCATCCCGGCACCAAAGTTTCAAAGGCAGACCTGTCCATCCACTTTTTAGGGTGTACAACTGGAGAAATGTTGTGGTAACAACAGTAAAGATGCGGACAATAGTTTGAGTGTAAATAATAAATCCTCATCCCCAATATTCAAACAGAAGGCGATCAGGTGTTAAAAACAAGACAGATGAGGATAATAGTCTGAGTGTAAATAATGATAATTCTTCATGTCAGACATTCAAACAGAAAAATACTTGAGTGAAATCGCAGAGAAATTTGGGATGCAGAATACTGTATTTTTACCTTCCAATATATATGTGTGTGTGTGTGTGTGTGTGTGTGTGTGTGTATAGGGTTAGGTAAATGAGATAACTAGGTATTAGAGACTGTATATGCGTGTGCTGGTGTGCATACGCTGAGAAGCAAATAAATAATTACCAAATTTAGCCAAGATGTATAGACATAATAGTGTTCAATGTGATTAGACAGAGTTAAGAAATATATATTAATAAACACACTTATACCTACATTTGGTGTGACTCAAATTTCATCAGGCACAAGATATTGCTCATTGTTTATTTTAAAAAGTATACAGATGCTCATATATGTGAAATGTGAAATTTGTGTGTGTGTGTGTGTGTGTGTGTGTGTGTATGCAATTTTTATATATTATTTATATATTATATATGCTTATATATATATATATATATATATATATATATATATATATATATATATATATATATATAAAGTTTTAAGATACAACAGATTTTTATATATTGTGCTCAATATTAAAAATAGAGTGTTAATAATATTATATGAATTAATATTTTATATTGATATTTAAAAAGGCAATCAGGTGATAATAACAACATGAAAGATGAGGATAATAGTCTGAGTGTAAATAATGTAAATAATGATAATTCCTCATCTCAGATGTCCAGACAGAAAAATTCTTGAGTAAAATAGAGGATAGATTTTTGATATATAATTTGCCAGGACACATTTAAGGAAGATAAATCAACCAGTTTTAATTTAATTAATCACTTCCACTCCAACAAGGTTTTGGTAACAGCTTGTAGGGTACAAATAGTTTATTCTTCTCTTGTTTAGAATAAAAGCAAAGAGTAAAAAATGTTTATACAAATAGGGGTGTGGGTACAAGTCATTGCACCCTTTATGTCTACTGCAAAAGAAACCTTTCATGCTATAATTCATAGTGATTCTTTTTTTTAAAGTAATACCTTTTTTTTGGGGGGGGGGTATTATGTATAAAAAAAAAATTTTTTTTTAGGAAGTGGGAAGATTGTGTATTATATAAAAAAAAACGCTGTAAAATAAAAACAAAATCAATAAAAGACTTGTTAAGAGATTCTTTATATATAAGCCAAATGTTTTCTTAAGAAAACACATTTTACAATAAAAATGATCAAATTTCTAATAAATGGATTTTTATTCTTTATAAACTTGTAAAGTTAATTTATACTTTGTAGAGCATAAAGTTGTTCATGACAAAATCAATTTTGAATTATTCATGTTAGTTTTAAAAGCTACAATTATTTGACCAAATTTTACTCATTCCCAATATTCCTTTATCAATATATAGAGAATATGATATTTTCTGACAAATGATGTCTACTAATATAATAAACAAACCCTTTATTTATTAATATTTTGAAAGATTTGTGACAAAGTGGAAAAAATATTTTGTGTGACATATTTCACACTTTAGGACTTTATCAGACTAAAGTGATCTTTATGTTGAGGTGATTACACATGCATATAAAAGGGGAACACTGAAATCTTAAATTTGAATTTTAAAATATTTTCCGTTTTTAAATATGTGTTCTGGTTATAATGTCTGATTCAGTTTCTTTTTGTCTATGTTTTTACCACTTTTGTTCTTAAATATCACAATAAACAATTGTTTAGAATAAAGGTCTGTTAAAAATATGAAAATACTTTTGATACACCCTAATATATAACAATAATACAATATATTGAAATCATAGATAGTTTTAAGATATGTACATGAAATAAATTTGAGAATAAAGATCTGTTAAAAATATGAAAATACTTTTGATACATGCTAATATTATTGCTTAGTTCACATGTTCTGTTAAAAAGTGATGGAAATATTTAAATAATTTTGCAATTCTATACTTTCTATATAAGTAATTTCATTTTTTTACCTTTATAATTAACAGTATTGTCACCTGTCACAAGGAAATTTTTGTTGTAAAAGTAAAGAAAGCTAACAAAAAGCAAAAGAAATAAAAATCAATCTATTAGCAGTCTGATCTCACCTACTTTTCAATTTAATATTTGACTGACATGTTACTAACATGAAGCACATTCACTTATTGTGTCCTATAGAATTATCTAAACTGTCAACTGTATACAACTGCTTTCTCAGATTGGTGGTTAAAAATAGCTTCAAGTGAGTGAAGCGTGTCGGCCTCAGCAAGGGCAATCCTTACTCAAACCTTGTGAAGTGGCACTACAGAATCACAAATAACTGAACTAGATAATAGAAACTACATCACTTGAGGACTACCAACAGTGGCAAACATTAAAATGGATAACACATGTAACTCAAAGAGAGAATGACATGCAAGGCTACCCCACCCCTCAAAAAGAAAAAAAAAGAAAGAAAAAAATCAAAGAAGCCCCACATCAACACTGAAAAGAGCAATAACAGCTACTGGATTTGAGAAACTTATTTTCCTGGAAAAGTGTTTTAAGAGAAAGATCTTATAAATTTCAGTTGACAGTAGCAGTAACTGCTTATGTCAATGAATGCTGAATGTTTCCTTATAAGGAATTTCCAGTGGAGATGAAGAGAACAGATACTACACTTTGATTCATGTATAATGGCAAGGGAGTGAAAAAAGCGTTAACTTCAGTAGCCCTTGCCACTCGGTCAATGAATGCCAAATGTTTCCTTATAAGGAAATGGTTAATATTACTATTTCCATTAGTGATGAAGAGAACAGATACTACACTCTGATTCCAGTCTGAGGGCCAGGGGGCAAAGGAAAGTGTAACTCATGTCACACTGGCAATTCAGCTACTGAATGCTGATTGTTTCCTTATAAGGAAATGGCTAATATTACTATTACCATTACTGTTACTATAACAATGGAATATACCATTTCTGAGGGGAGATCAGGCTGCAGGACCTCTTATTGTCATCCCTTATTTTTATATTATAATTACTGATATGAATAATTACTTGATATTAGGTTGGTGCAAAAATAATGACGTAATAATTTCGTTTTTTGACGTATTTTTTAACGTCAAAAAATGACATTATTACGTCATCAGTTTTGCACCAACCTAATATCTTTAGCTTACAGCCATATCATTTTGGAATACTGGTTCAGTCACCAAAGTTAAACAATATCAAGCTTGGTCAGTATTTAGATGGGTGACCACTTAGAAATTCCAGGTGCTGTAAGCTTGGATGTGGTGTGTGGTTGGTGTAATGGATAGCAGTTCAGAATGCGAAATTGGAGAGCAAAGTTCAAATTCCAGTCAAGTTCATTACATTCACTTATGCACAAATACCCTAGTGCTATCATGAATTGAAATGAAGCATGATCACCGGAGCAAGTTACACAACGCTCCTACCAACATGCATTGAGCCACTGTGGTAGAGCAATGACCAATTCCTTCACATTAATCTAAGGAAGACCTACATCCAACAAAGGACCTTCATGAGCTGAGGAGTTTATATCTTTAGTTCTTAATATATTTTGTTTAAATGCACATTAATTTATTCATATATATTAATTAATATATTATTTAATATGGCATGACTGAATATCTTCCTCAACAAAACCTGTTTGAGTAGAAATTAACCTTAACAAAAGGTAAAAAAGAGCTTACATGACCAAATAAAAATTTCATTTAGTGTACTGAAATTACTTTGTTACACCTGAACGTAGATTTATGGTATGTAAATGAATTTTATTGTTAGTACTTCTTAATCAACTAATCTTTATGTAACTAATTGAAACTTACATGTATATGCTGACCTGACTCCTCCCTTAATTACTTCTTATAAATTTATTGACATATTCACCACTCCCACTCTACCCTACTCACAAATATATATATATATATGTATATGTATATGTATATATATATATATGTGTATATATATATATATATATATATATATATATATATATATATATATATATATATATATATATATATATAATTATTTATTTTTAAAGAAAAAAAAAAAAATTTATAACATAAATATGTTATAAAATCACTACAAAAATAGCCATTTTGTTTCAACACCCTCGGTGTCTTATCAATCACTTGATAAGACACCGAGGGTGTTGAAACAAAATGGCTATTTTTGTAGTGATTTTATAACATATTTATGTTATAAATTTTTTTTTTTTTTTCTTTAAAAATAAATAATTATATCTGCTCTACTTTGTATTGAGCACTCTTTTAAGAATAGTAATTGTTGGTTATTGGAATTCATTCCATATACACCAATCATATACTTGGATATACATATATATATATATACATATACACATATATATATATATATATATATATGTATATATATATGTATGTATGTATATGTATATATATATATATATATATATATATATATATATATATATATATATATATATATATGTATGTATGTATGTGTGTGCGTGCGTGTGTGAAGAAATAGTTTTATGGTGTGCTATATTTATGGGATAATGTGCTCAATATCAGAGATAGAGCATATGTAAACAATTGCTGATGATTGGATCTAGCATGAAACAGCCTGTCGTCTCTTAGTGTTCACACACACATACCCACATAGTTCATGACTAAATGATGAAAAGACACACACACACATACATATATATATATATATATATATATATATATATATATATATATATATATAATGAAAGTAATGAAACAGTGATTAATTTACATATCTTTATGATTTTGTCGATGGGTAGAGGAACCTTATCCTTGGATTTATTGAGGTGCTTTCTTAATATATTAAGGCATTTTATGATGGTTATATTGGTGTATAGTGATTTGATGTCTATATAACGTTCATAATGAAATCATGAAAATACACACACACACACACACATATATATATATTAGGTATCTCCACAGAAAACGGGATACTTAAGATTGAAAATGGATTATTAAAAATATAAAATCTTTCTTGAAGCTTTTATTTTAGTTTTAATTTCAAGGTAATAGATTAAATTTAATATTTCCAATAAATTTCAAAAACTAATTTAAATTGACTGGAAGGATTTTTTGGGTTTCTTTTGCTAAAATAGCTGATTAGTGCCCCTTTTTTAGTTGTCTTTCATCACAATGCAATTTTCTCTTTATTAAAAAAATCTTCCAGTAATAAAATAAACTTTTCTGAAGCTTTATTTGAGGAATATTAGCTAATTTAAAGTATAATTCATCTGATTTGAAACAAATATTATTTACTTTAAGTTTAAAATATTGAAGAAATGCATTTTTTTAACACATCAGTAGCTGTTTATTTCAGCTGTTGACATGTTTGACAACATATTAATGATTATCTAATGTTGTTCTATGGAGGCATTAGCTGTAAAAAAAATAATAAATATGAGCATCTTTTATATATAATTTTTAAGTACTCAATAATCTTAGAAATTTAAGAAAATATTCTCTGTAATCTAACGTTTTATTGAATTTTAGATACTTTCTGGTTTTAAATTTATCATAGTTATCATTCATATTTTCTGATAGTGTTGTGTATGATCATCTGTATCTACAAAAATGGACATGTTCATACAGATTCAAAAACTTCAAAATTCTTTTTAGAACACTAGTGTTTGATGAGTTGTACTCTGCTTTTCCATTTATGATTTAATAAATATAGTTTTGACTTAATAATAATATCATCTAAATAATGGTTGAAATTAATCCAAAATTTAAAAGATTTAAAATTTAATAAATTATTCTAATTAAAATTTAAAAATAAAATGAAAACAATTCTTGTAAAAACTCATTATTCATTGAAAAAAAAATTCTTTCTTAAGAATTTTTCTCATAGTGTCCTTAATATATCTTATTTATAAAAGCAATTAAAAGCTTTTCTGTTTAAATAATGTCATAGTTTTATTGCATTCTTTTATTTTGTGATTCAGAGCAGATTTTTGGTAAATAGTGTTTCTATTTGATAAAAAGAAATTAATGTATTAAATTCTCCAAGGTTTCCCTGCTTTTAATTAATATAATTATGAAGAGGGTGCAATTTTAATTTCTCAAAATTTCATGAAATTGTAAGTAAAATATAGATGTAAAAAAAACATTTTTACCAAAATTTTCTATAAAAAAAAACAAAAAAAAAACAAAACTTTCAAAAATAATTTCATTCATTTGTCCTGTAAATGTAATTAAAATCTGACAATTATTTGATGTTTGCAAGAATTTCTAAAACAATGTGTTTTTTATTGCAAAAAAGACACTAAATTTCCTATACTAATCTTTGGTTCATATGTTGATGTAAAAAAAAAAAGATTTTTAACCAACATTTTGAACGTGCTAGAAAGAATTAAAAAATTTAATAAAATAATCAAAAAATAGTTTGGTCTTTCCCCTTAATAATAACGTAAAGATTTTGATGATAAAATTTTGTTTTTATCAAGTTTAGGGCCTTTTTTCATCATGGTATAGTCTGGTTTTAGCAAATTTTGGAGGTAATATATATTTTAGCAAATTTTGGAGGTTATATATATATATATATATATATATATATATATATATATATATATATATATATAAAAGTTTATAACTGAATGATGCAAATATACACACACATTATGTATATTTATTCTAAAGAAGTAATGAATTTTTTATTCATTAATCTGACAGATTTTATCACTTTAAATGTTATTTTTCATGGATATTCATATTTGAGTAGATGCTCCGTTTCTTTATTAAACAGTATATTTGTTTATTTTCTTCTTTAAGATTACTCGAATATTCAGGCCAATAGACAAAAATAAACGAATATACTGCTTAATAAATAAACATTGTCTACTCAAATACGAGTATCCACAAAAAATAATGTTTAAAGTGATACATATATATATATATATATATATATATATATATATATATATATTAGGGTGGTGCAAAAACAATGTTGTTTTCTCACATAGTAACTTATGTGAGAAAACGACATTATTTTTTGCACCAACCTAATATATATAATGTATATGTGTTTGTAAAGAGATGTACACAAATATTTTATGACTTGTTCATCTAGTTCTTCCAGTCTTACTTTTGATTGTACTTCAGATTTCCCATCAGTGTCTCAATCAATTATCTGATTATGCTATTCAGTGCTTCTTGTGCTGATCTTCACAGACATGCTTTCACAACACCACACTCCTGTTCATTTCCTAGCAGAGCCGGTCACAATCGTTTACCCACCCTCTCAGGTCATATGCCCGGCTGGTGAGATTGTAGTATATTTAACACTGGTTGTCCCACTAGTCAGTATTCAGGTTCAGATAAAAGATAACATTTTGAAAGCTGATTTTCAAGGCAATATGACCTTCCCTACTGAAAATAAAAAAAATTATAGTCATGGAACCTTAAGGGTGTCTCTTTCTCAATTATTTAATTAATATTTGCTCTGTTGTTACATTGAGTTCTCTGGATTACATCCTCTTTGCAATTATCCACATGGATTACCAAATCCTTAAATACACACACACACGCACACGTGTGTGTGTATATATATGTGCATGTGTGTGTGTGTTCCCATATCAATCAGCTGGATGTCTTCCAAAAAAGTTGTCTCCTTTCAATCTCTGGCTATACTTTTGATAATAGGTTGTCCAATGCCAATCTTTTTGCAAAATGCAACATTGGTAGAATTGAGACCTTCTGGATGCTGTTGCAACTTTGCTGGGCTGATCATATTGCAAAAATGAGTGACGACAGAATACCTAAGGTCCTCATGTATAACCAGTTTGACAGTGGACAGCCTTGGCTCAGGTATAAGCTAAGAGTAACCTTTCAGCAATCAATGCGGCTCATACTAACTTTGAGTGAGTTGCCTTGGATAAAAATAACTGGAGATATTTGTGCCAGAGTAGTATCAGAAATTTTGAAAATAATCACATTGACCAGCTAAGAGACAAAGGACAATGGTGAAAATCATCAGCAAATGTTCCTGTTTCTATGTCCCAAAATCTTTGCTGTTGCATAATATATATAGCTTGTATGAAAGTCACTAACAGGACTGAAGTGTCACATATGAAACAAACATTCTCTGTAGCTGAGTGGTATAGTACATAATATCGTATATATATATATATATATATATATATATATATATATATATATAATAATTATTTTTTTTAAAATTATAATTATTTAAAAAAAAAAAAATTATAATTATTTTTTAAAAAATATGATTCTTTCGTTCACATGTTTCAAAAACGAGATCCGAACTCTTATGTAGTGAAGGAATCATATTTTTTAAAAAATAATTATAATCTAAGCTCTACTTCTGTATGGAGCACTGTTTTTTTATTTTTAAATAAAAACAAAAATACTAAAGAACCCTGGATTATTTACCTAACGTGTTCTTTCCTATTTTTCTACACACACACACACACACACACACATATATATAAGAATTTTTGAATAAGACTGATGAATCTCCTTGGCTGAAATAAGCCTATTGCCCATATAAGGTAATTTTGGATTTTACTGCATACTATTTATTTGCTCTGTAATAATAAATACACTGAGCTCTATTTGTGGGCCAGATTTAATATTTTATATTACTAGGATCCACTTGGATTATATACAAACATATTTATTACTGTTACAATATATATATATATATATATATATATATATATATATATATACAGACAGACAAGTGTATATCTTAGAGCTGGTCTTACTCAATACAGAGTCAATTTCTGCTATATATATATATATATATATATATATATATGAAACTTACTACTGATGAGTGTACAGAACAATTATTGAATGGTTTGCCTATGAAGCTCCAGAGCCAAGTGCTGAATACAATATTTTTCGTCTTTTCTTTGTATATGGATCAGGTTATTATCCTTGTATTTTCAACTAAGTATGTTTCAGATGGAGTCTGGTAGGTTTTTTGTGTGTTTAAATGAGTTCTGATGGAGCCTGTCATTGGATAGATATAATGTAAGTCATATGTATAAACATGTAGTAGTGTGACCGATGTAATTATTTATGAGTTTGGTTCGATCATCAACACAGTTGCTTAAGGGGCATTTGTAAATAATGTTCATTCTTTGTAGTTTTGATTTTGCAGGTGTGTTGTTATTTTTAATTATAAGGTTAGCTGTTTTAAATGTTTTTGTAATAATTAATTTCTTGTTCAGGTTGACTAGCATAGTGTATTTCTTTCTGATATTTCTAAGTGAAGATTGATTTTGCTTATACTTGACATGTTTTTGGCTTTTGTAGAAGATGTTAATATTATTGTTCTTGTCTGTGTGTTCAGTATTGTTATTAGTTACTTTGGAAAGAAATAGTCTAATTTGTTGGTTGATGAAGTAGTTAGGAAAAACATTGTTAACTAGTGTCTGTTTTACCATTATCTTTCCCACACATCACTTTAAACTGTGCTTCTTATGATTCATACAACCTCCTTCAGTAACACTCTACCTTAAGGGACTATTGGGCCTTATATAGGGTGAACATTAGTAAAAAGAAAAAAAAGAAAAAACTGTTGTTTTGATGGCTTATAAGGCGCACTTGTTTTTACTAAAAATTTCTTTTAAAATTCACCTGCATCTTATATGCCATATGTAGTTTTAAAATGTGCGATAGTTGGCTGAAAGTAGATGGTGCATTATTTAACAACGATAATAGTAGTATTGAAAATGAGTATCAGAGTTTTGATAATGATGACAAATTTTATGGATTTGAAGATGAATCAAATTTTAATGGTAACTGTACTGTCTTGCTCAATTGTAATAATTGCTTGATTTTTATTTTATTTTCTTACCTTTGGATATAATAAAGTTTTTATAGGTTTTTGTTCTTTTTTTCCCCTATTATTTTTGTTTAATTGTAATCATGGCTTGTTTAACCAAAATAATACCTCATAAATATAGCCTAGCCTGTACCATTTACTAATAATTTTACTAACTACTAATTTTTTCTTGATTTGCCCTGCTGTCTTATACACCTGTACATTTTATATGCCATCAAATACAGTATATACTGTTTCTGGAGAGGTAGTTAATTTATAAGCGTTGTTAGATGTTTATTTAAATTTTCTTATTCACAGACATTTTTATAAATTTGTGAATTGATTTCACATTGATTTCTTAATAAGATGGGAAATAATAAATATTTCACTATTTTGATAAATTTTTAAATAAAAAAAATCTTTTTCATATTTATTTCTTTATAAAATGTTAAATGGTAGACGTATTTTTATATTTTTACAAATTTTATATATTTGAATAAAAAAATTTATTTTCATATTTATTTCTTTATAAAATAGTAAATGATAAATATTGCATTGTAATTAATGCACATATTTATATGATCTTGTAAATATAAAATTAATCTTGTAAATAAACAATCTAACAACTAAATAATTTGTAACATTTTTGTTATTTAAAATTCTAAACACCTTTTTAAAAACAATGAACATTGTCAAAAAGGTATACATTAATAGGTGTGTCAAATAAGTGTCAAAGGGGGCATACATTAATCAGAGTGTCAAATAATTTCCATAGGGGTATACAATAATTGGAGTGCCAAATAATTGCCAACTAGCTTGAAAGCCACCCTATCAGATGGCATTCCAGCTAGCTCCTGCAGAGGGCTCTTGATTGGGCCATTATCACAATTGGTAGGGAAGGGTAGATGAGACAGGTAACAATAAACTACAGAACTCTAAATTAGTCACTGCATTTAAGTATCGCATTAATATTTAAGCTTACCTTTTAAAAGTTCAACAATGATTCTTAATTTAATGACAGTTTGATGTACGTAGGTGTTTACTTTCTGTACAAACAATTATTTTTTATTTCATGGGTGACTTTCATTGGACTTTGCAATTAATTTTAATTATTCCCAAATTTATTTCCAATTTAAATTAAAAGTTTCTCACAAAAAATCACATAAAAAATTGGCAAAACAATTGCAGTAATGAAAACTTGGGAATTCCAAAATTTCAGGATTGCGAATTCGGATCTGGCCCGAAATGTTTTTAATTTGCTCACGGAGTCAACCTGATTCAAAAATGGTATGATATGTTGGGCTCTGCCTCTAGGAGTAAAGTTGAAAAAGTGTGACACACTGATACTTGCATTTAATATGAGAAGGAATATACATTAACTGAAGTGTCAAATAATTGTCAAATGGATATACATTAATAGGATTGTCAAACAATTGCTGGATCAATTATAACTGAGTAGTGAGTTCAATCCTCACTGGGCGCCCCATTCTTTTGACCATATGCCACATCTAAGCTATGCTTAGAAAATCACCATAGGCCATGACATAATATTAGTTTTGATCTGGTGGCTGAAGTAGTTGGATATTTCACTTTAGTATGTGTCAGTTGGGGTTTTTGAATGTTTATTTCCAAGGCTGGTAGCTTGTTTTCGTTTTGCATAATGATAAATGGAAGAAAAGACATGAGTGACATGGGTGTGGGGAGACTGAGAAAGGAAAAGTATTATAGAGTTTGATAACTGGGTCAGAATGTTGGCCCCACCCCATCAAAGCATGCAAAAGAAAAAAATTGAGGAACTGAGATATGATACTTGAAGGAAACAGTAATTCAGCCAACCTATTTTTTTTAATACCATTTAAAAAGGTATATCAATAAGTCTGTAACTTGACACAATTATTAGCAGAGTTTTGTTACAAAATTTCCACTGTATAGTGTTTCATGTATGTAATTAATGGAAAAGTATTGGATTAAGTGCATTGACACAAGATTTATGTTGAGAAATAAATAATTACTGTGTAAAGTATTTTTTTTTCATCACACTTATTGATATATGTATACATGTGTGTGTGTGATTCAAGAATCAACTCAAAAAAATCGTTGCTGAGGACAGAAATTGATTTGATCAATTCTGAGACGGAAACTGTAGAATGAACGAGTTGGAGAAGAGCAGTGTATGAAAAAACAGCATCCTTCAGAAACACCAGAAGACAAATAGAAGAGATGAAGAGAGCCCAAAGAAAAACCAGATCTCTCCATCTCCTGAACCCTCCTACCCTACCATGTGGTGGCTGTGGATGTTTTTTCAGATTCAACATAGGACTCATTTCACACAGAATGAAATGTCGATGAGCACCCCAATACATGACAATGAGTTCTACCAATGACAACAACAATGTGTGTGTGTGTGTGTGTGTGTGTGTGTAAAATTTCAGATATAACTAAAAAATATATCTGTAAAGGGACAATATGAATAAAGACAAAAGGAAAACTTATCTTAGCCAACATGTTTTGTCTTCTGCTGGACTTTATCAAGGCAAATGTAAGGATTTTATTTTGCAACAAGTATTTATAAACAAAAGTAAAAATTGTGAAAACCTAAGAACATTTTTACTTTTGTTTATAAATACTTGTTACAAAATAAAATCCTTACATTTGCCTTGATAAAAAAATCTTAATATAATAATATTATATAGTAAAATAAGATAATAAATCCATGCATTTGCCTTGAGAGAACAAAACACGTCAGCTAAGATAAGTTTTCCTTTTGTCTTTATATATATATATATATATATATATATATATTAATACAAAACCATATGAATTCAAAATCTTATTCCCTTCACATTGCCAATGGGAAATATCTTTAAAATGAATGTTCAATTTTTTTGTTTGTTTATTCTATAAAACTATTTTCTCCTCCTTTCATGGTAAATGTGGAACAGTAGTGAACAAATACTCTCTCTCTCTTTCTCTATCTATCTCTCTGCTGACTGTAGTACATTAGTGTGTAACTAGTTGGACTAAATATAAGAAGGGAAAAAAACAAAATAAAGATTTCTACTGTTTTTTTTTTGTTTTTTTTTTTTCAAATCCTTCTGAGTCGTGTCAAGGAGGACTTGTTGATTGTTTTCCATTCTCTGTGTGTATATGGGTGGGGTGTACAAAAAATGAAAAAAAAAAAAAACACACAATATTTAAGCCATTCTCTAATTGTGTTTAACCTGTCGTATGTTAGGTAAATCTATGATAAAGTGGGGGGAAAAGTTTTTGTGACGTGTTTAGCCCTTTAGGACTTCATTGGACTAAAGTGATGTTTACATTGATATGACTACACATGCATCTGAAGGTGAGGGAACACTGAAATTTGAAACTTTTAACTTTAATTTTTTTTTTAAATATTTTTTTCACTATATAGGCTAACCAATTTCATTTAGTTTCTGTTTTTGCTTTTTGCCTTTATCACTTATGTTATTAAATATCCCATTATTAAAAATCTATCAAAAAAAAGTGAAATGTTCTAATAACCTTGACGTAAATTTACTGTGGACGATCTAGCAATTAAAGCACTTTCTATACATTTTCATCTTAGTAAATTGCTCTTTTAACTGAAGTAGCATATTTTAAATTGAAGTTATGGACAGTTCCCACTGCTGTCTCTCAGTGCCTTTTCTAGAAATATTTTCATAATAATTGTTCGGATGAATGGTACCTAGACTATATGAATTTAAGCACAGTACCAGACTGGCAACAAGGTCTCATCAATTTATAGTTGAATTTGCTAGATGCAACCGTAAATTCTATGTTAAGAGTTTCTTTTTTCACACTTCTCACTTATGAAACTCTCTTCCAGCTCCAAGCTTTCCAGTCAACTTAAATCTTTAAAATTTAAATGCGATGTCAATCCACTGTCTTCCTGGTTGCTTTTCTATTGTTCTTGTGACTTAGTAATGTTTCTGTTTTCTAATTCTTGCACACCCTGTAATCCCTTGTGTCTTAGTGGCTTTACTGCCTTACTTGGGGTGAATTTGATTAAAAAAAAAAAAGATCCATTACAGTGAGTAAATAATGCATCTACTGTGTTGTTCTATAAAAATCCCCTTTTGTGTTCATATAATCATTTATTTAAATTCCTTGAGGTTTCTCCTATGTATTCTTGCAGCAATTATTACAGGTAATAGAGTAAATTCCGCC
>OZ010598.1:70525565-70538065 GCA_963932145.1 Acanthosepion lycidas
TTGTTATATTCACTTATATGCAAATACTCTTTGGAAAGGTGTGAATCCACTTCCTCTCCCTCCAGCTAAGGGTTAATTAGTAAGACTTCTATCACTAAATTATTATTATCTCCTACAATTCTTACAATCTAAAAGTATTTTCTGCTTTTAAATAACTTTCAACAGGTTGATAAGCCATAAAAACAAACTCAATCAGTCAATCAATTTGAAATGTAAATAAAGTATTTAATAAACTTTGAAGAACACAGGGACTTAAGTTAAAATATATTCTTTCAGTTATGATTTGGAATAATCAAATAAATTTAGGGGAAAATTCTAAAAAACAATATATTTACATATTGACAGTTTCAAAGGACCAAAAACATTACAACAATCATGGCTTTCTAATAAGAGAATAGTTAATAAAGCACATCTGGTAGTAGTGTTAATATACTAAGTGGACGTGAGTAAACTGAAGGCTGCACAAAAAAAAAGCAATGTTTTTTTTTTATTAATCTTTTCCCTCAAAGCACTGCGACACAAATGGTTACTGGGAGTGAAAGAGAACGAGGAAGGCTTTAATGAAGAGAAATGAGAAGAAAGGGCAATAAATGAACAGAATTCAGGAAGACAAGAGATGACAACTGACATTGCATTTAAGTTTTTGAAGATTGTAGATAGCAGGGAAGCAAGAAAAGGAAGTTCCACAGGTGATAAAACAAACGATTAGAATAGAACATATGATTGTATCTAGCTAGTTGAATAGTAAAAGAGTAAGACCTAGTTGCCAATCAAGTAGAACTCTTAAATTCATGCAGCCAAGGCAACAAGGCAAGGAGAACAATTCCCGTGAAAATACTTGTAGAAAAGACAGAGGGAAGCAACATCATATCAGTGAGAAAGTGACTGAAGTCAAAATGTCATGTCAGGATCAGTTACACTACAGTCCCTTCCTTGAATTTTGTCAAGAATCTTGCGATATATAGCAGAAGGACCAAGCTAGATATTGCAGCAATATTCAATGCACAGACGAATGGTTGATTTATAAATATGCCAGAAGGATTCTGACAAGAAAGATTGTCTAGCATGACACAGGGAACCAACTGTTTTATGTTGTAGTTTTGTTGAAGTTATATTTTGGAATACAGTTTGATTTCTTTAATAAATTGTAGAACATTATATGAATTAATGTCATAAAAGAGTTCTTTCATGTTGGTCGGTTGATTTTGTTTAGTGGCTGTCAATCACTATAGGTTATTTAATACCAAAATCTAAAGAATTTGAACACAATCTTATGGCTTCAACTAAATATATTTTAAATGCAATTGTATGCCTTCAACTAGAGACAAAATTGTTGGTCATTTTGCTAGAAAATGTATTATTGGTAATTTAACTATAAAAATGTATTTTTATACTTCCATAGTGTTTTGTTTTTGTTTTGGGATTGCTACTACCCAGGGTCAGGATGAACCTGGGGACAACAGCAATTAAGAAGTGAATCCATGCTCCCCCACAAAACCTCTCGATCAGTGTCCTTGCTGTCAGATGTAGTTTATCATTATATCCAGGACTCCGACCTTGTAAACTTACTTGATAAGAAATTGGAAATCAAATAATCATATCAGATATTTTTTTAAACCCCTGATTAACAAATATCAGATATTTATACATTTGATAAAGAATATTAAACTTGAAGCAAGTAAAAAATTTGGGAAATTAACTTCTAAAACCAGTCAGCATTTTCTTTCTTGTCTCCCTGTTAACAGCAGTGTTAGATTTTAACAATCTTTTTGGTAGCATAATTAAATGTAAATTTGAGATTTTACAAGATTAAATAATTTTATTAAATATTTTTTACAACCCAGAATATTAATCTTTTCTAGTGTTTCATATCAGAACATTATTTAAAAAAGCTTTAAATTAGACTTGTTAAAATTCAGAACAAAGATGTCATCAAATGATGGCATAAAATAACGGACATTAAAATGAATTTAGTTTTTAAAATATTTCAATGCAAAAATCAAAGCCTTTAGAAATGGTTGATACCACTTATTTCTAAAATAAACTCATTTAAAATGCCTATCTATAATAAACAATGTTATAAAATATCAAATCAAAACATTTCTATAATACAATCTATGACAATGTTTTTCTATAATAAAAGACAATATTATAAAATATCAATTGAATAATTATAAATATAATTGACCTATTTTGTCAGTGTTTGATTTAATTCATGACCACTGGTAATCTTTTTTTTTTATTTTGTTGAATTTTTCAAAATTTAAGTGAGTGCTACCTGATTTTACCAAAAAAAACCCCAAAATAGTTTCCATGCTTGATGACCAGAGGACCCACCGAAAGTACTATAATAGTATAGTATAATTTTAAAAAACAAGGATCATAACATTCATTGAGTGGCTAGTGGGTTAAAGCATTTTTAAAATTTAGCTAGCGAAGGGATTTCGCCATTTTATATCATTAACTTTACTAATTTACTTTTTTGTATGAATGATTCATTGTAATATAAATTAAACTGCATTACATTTTTGATTTAAAAGGACTGATCCAATGTGCAAATTTTGGGGATAACAACTGAGACATTACTTGTTGGACTATTTAGTTCATGCCACGTTGACTGATAAACTCTTACAACAAAAAATTTCATAAATTGCCATATTAGTAAAAAACGCACTCACTTAAATTTTCAAAAATTCAACCTTAGCATTAGTACTGCATGCTCCACAAGTTTGTATCTGTTATCAATAAGACATTTACCCCCCTCCCCCCCCAAAAAACATATTTCGATTTGCTTTATATTTTTTTGCCTTGGATGTTACCTTAATTTTACCAAAAACAAAACAAAATAGTTTCCATGCCTGATGATGACCGGAGGATCCGCCGAAAGTACTTGCATATTTAAGGAAGACCTAATATAGTTTATAATTTTAAAAAACAAGGATCATAACATTCATCGAGTGATTAGTAGGTTAATGCATTTGTAAAATTTAGTTAGCAAAGGGATTTCACCATTTTACTAATTTACTTTTTGCATGAATGATTCATTGTAATATAAATTAAACTGCACAACATATTTGATATATATACATATATATATATATATATATATATATATATATATATATATATATATATATGTGGGACTCCTGTCATATTCCACATATGAGGGTTAAGCAGCTCAGTTCCTAGGAACTGACAGCCCAGACACCAGTACATATGATTTGATTATAGTGGTGAAGGCTTTGTGCAGAACCAACCACACTTTTTGAATGGCCGAATACAGAGACTTGGTGCACTAAGTGCCATAAGGTCCCCAAATGACCCTCCACAGATTTTGAATTCATACATACATATATATATGTATGTATGTATGTATGTATGTATGTATGTATGTATGTATGTATGTATATATGTGTGTGTGCATTTATTCTGTTTATACATTATTTTTATAGATATAATTTATCTAAGTAAATGCTCTGTTTTTAATTAAACAGTATTAATTACATTTACTGACCTGAATGTTTGAGAAATTTCATAGAAAATATACGTTTTCCAACAGAAAATATATTAAATAATTGTCGAACTTAATCCATTTTATAATATATTGTTATTGTTTACATTAAGATATGTTTCATGTGCAGAAATGGTTGATCAAGAAAAATTGTCAATGGTATGAGTTTATAAACAGTAATTCGGACTTTGCTAACCAGATGCTTCTCTGTGGCTGAATGGTAACAGCACGTCAAGCTTTATGACTGTTCCCATAATGGTTGCAGGTTCTATTCCTGTCAGAGAACATATGTTTTCTACAAAATTACTCAAACATTCAGGCCAGTAAATGTAATTAATACTTTTTAATTAAAAACAGAGCATTTACTTAGATAAATTATATCTATAAAAATAATGTACAGACAGAAAATATATTAAATAATTTCATTGTGTGTGTGGTTGTGTGTGTGTGTATATATATATATATATATATATATATATAATCTTAACTTTTTCCTCTCCCCAGTGTCTAAAAATAAAATAAATTGCTTGAATACTAGTTAAGTTTTTACCCTGTTTTTTATTTTTAAGAGATGATGCATCTTAAAATGTGTTAAAATCTAAATATATAATTAAAATTCATTAAGGAACGGCAGTTACATAAATTACTGTCCCTACCTGAATATGTGCACTTGAATCACACATGCTTTTAACTTAACCGTTTACTTCTAATCTTTCCGCCTACACTCTGAAATTTTATTTACTAATATTTTTTTTAATTTAATCATTTATATATATATTTTTTCAGTAATAGTAGATAGGTTCACCTATCGCCCAGTTCATGCTCCTTCCCTGTCTTTTGAACAGGAATAGGAATTTATCTATTGTTTCATGTTTAGGATTGGACTTCCGCTTCATTCTCCTAAAGTTTTCTCATTCTCTTTCACTCTGAGTAACCTCTTGCATCTTAGTGGCCTTATCACCTTGCTTGCTAATGTTTTAAATGTGTATTGAACAATAATAATATCCACTAATTGGCTATGTGTGTGAATCCTTATCAAATCTTGAGGGGAATCTCCTTTTTTTTTTTCACCAAAGGGACATAACTATGCTAATGGTATTTCTGAAAGAAAGCAAAAACCAAAAAAAGAAATTAATGTCCTTGAGTAAGAGGAAATTTATCGCAACAAATTACGCAGCACTTATTTCGATTAATACATTACTTGGAGCGATTACTTTGCTACTTATGTAAATGTGAAAAATCTTAGGCAATAAGATAATTGACAGATGTCTATAAAAAGACACTGTTGATTATTTATGGCTAATATGTTTAAATACTGCACTGACTATTGTTTGTGCTATGTGGCAATAATTTTAAGTAAAATGTGCACTAAAATAAGTAACCAAGTAATCGTTTTAAGTTCTCTGTATATCGGTGCCGAAATTTATATTAAGAGTAAATCTTTTCAGTCAGATGATCTCCTAGCAACCAACACAACTTGTATTCTCATTGGGTGAGGCCAATCAGTTTTTCTAAGAACAAATTTCTACTGTGGCAAGGGAGGTAGGGGAAAAAAAAAAACACACCTTGAATAGACAATAAGAAAAGAGATTGGGTGTGAAGGGGATAACAGAAAGAATCATAGTAAAGAGAAAGAATGAAAATAGAGTGAGTAGGAGAGATTGAGTGAGAGTGGAAGGAATGTTTGGACAAAGTGAACAGCAATAACTAATGAAGTCTATTTGTAACTGAAAATTACAGTTTGGATGAGCATACCTTATATTTGAAATCATGAAGTAACAAAAGAAATATTGTTTAATTGTCCAATATTTTATATGCTGTAGTGTTTCTAATCAAACCTATTTTTAAATTGCTTGGGTACATTATTCCTCATGTACTTATCTATATTTAAGCTTAGTCTGGTACAAGGCTATGACTCTTGAGTACCCAATGAGGATCAAACTCACTTCACTAATAATGATCAACTATACCAGGTTGGTAACAACTGCTCCTCAGTGTGGTGCTTTATATTGATGAAACTTTACATCTAGTTAGTACAAGGATATAAATGTTAAAATCTGACACAAGGCCATGATTCTAGAGCACCCAGTGGGGATCAAACTCACAATTACACAAGTAATGATCAACAAGGGTCGGTTGGTAACAGTTTCTCCAGTGAATATTGGTGAAACTTTGCACTAGGCCATCAATGTTAGAATTCAAATCTCTCTGCCATGTCCTTTCAGGATCTAAGGGACCATGGCTCTCCCCAACTTCTTGTCTTTTGTTGTTTCTAGCAATATTTGACCCCTTTTTATGGTACTTGATTTTTCATCCATTTGACCGTGATTAGAATAAATTAAAATCAGTTAACATTAATCTCTCTCTCTCTCTCTCTCTCTCTATATATATATATATATATATATATATATATATATAGTGATTCTCTAAGCATAGCTTAGATGTGGCACAAGGCTGAAAGTACTACTCAGTTTAACTGTTCTAGCGAGACAAGCTTGCTAACCATTACTCCATGACAAAGCGCCCTGGGCTTGGATGATCATGACACTCCACAGCTTCCTCCTTTTTGATCCTCCATCCATTTGCCATGATTAGATTATGTACTTAAATTAGACCAGTTAACATTAAACTATATCTCTCACTCTATATGCTATGTCTGTTCAGGACATAAATGATCATGGCTTTCCACACCATCCCCTTTTTGTTGCTCTCAAGTGTTTTCTCCTATAAGAACCCTCTTTGTTTTTATGTTGTTTGTTCTTTCTATTTGCTCAACCTGTCAAGTCAGTTAATCATTGCTTTCCTTTGCTTCTTTTGTTTTGATAGGTATGGTGAGTGTTAGATTCTCCAAGCCTTCTTTTCTCATTATGTATCCTAGAAATTCCAGCTATCACTTGCTTAGTGTTAACAGAAGTTTCTTTGTAGTTCTTATTCTCCTTAAAACTTCCTTATTTGTCACATGTTCTGTCTAAGGTATTCTCAGCATTTATTGGTCAAGCAACATTTCAGTGGTTTCAAGTTTTTATTTGGGACAAAATTGGTCGGTATTTACTGGAGGTTAGAGATTACATTGCAGTGCTGCATTCTTTTTACGCTATGGTGAATATCAGAGGATCACCTGACAATCGTCGTAGCACAAAGCTCAAAGTTATGATTTGGATCGGAGTCCCTGAATACTGTGCTGTTTGGTGTTAGTGTGTGTGTGTGTGCGTGTGTGTGTGTGCACGTGCATACGTGTGTGTGTGTGTGTGTGTGAAGAAAAGGTATGGAAGTTTTTACTTATTAATCTGACAGATTTTTATTTAAAGGAACTTTTCAACATTGTTCAGCCATCGACGCACTCTGTAGCTGAGGGGTCAAAGCATGTCAGATCTAATGACAGTTTCTTCCTAGTGGGAACACAGGTTTGAATCCTACTGGAGAGTGCATATTTCTCTCTAATAAGATTTCTTGTATATTCAGATGAAAATGAATAAATATACTGTTTTATACATGTTCCATTGAATGTGATGGCCAAGTGAAATTTGTTTTATTTAGTCTTTCTTTTATGAAAACTTAAGAGGTGTAGAAACTGTAGTGAAAAAAAAACTGTAAGGACACTAGAAAAACAAAAAAAAAAACTTTCAAAATTTTTCTAGTCCAACACATTCAATGAAATGTGCATGTGCACACACACACACACACACACACACACACACACACACACACACACACACACACACACACACAGGCAAACATATTAAATTTGTTAACATCTAAAAAATAAAGTCATGACATATTAATCAGGCTATATTTGAAAACTGCCAAGGAAAGCAACACATTCTTTGATAATGGTTTATAAAAACCTGAAAGCAATCAAATAATTTTTTTTTTTATGGCTTATCAACCCATTGTGGGTCATCTAAAGCCAAGACATATTCTGGATAGTAAGAATAATACTTTTTTCTTTTTTTTTTTTTGTGAGTGAATATTTCACTAACAACTTTTTGTAGATAACAAGGATTTTTCCAGATACAAGTTGGGGGAGGCGATGTATTGATACCATAACCAAGGGTATTTGCATGTAAGTGAATGTAACATACCTGGCTGTAATTCAAACTTAGCTCCCTGATTCTCATTCTGAGTTGCTATCCATTACACCGCCTGCACTTCCTAAAAGCACCCAAGAAATATTCAGCCTCAGCAAAGAATTTTTGAAAATTTGATAGAACTGAAAAATAATAATAATAATAATAAAGCAGAAACCAAACTTACATCTGAGTGCTTGTGTTTGTTAGTGTATGTATGTGTGTGTATAAAAAACATACATACACACACCTGTATGTGAATATAAACACAATGTGTATCCCCCACACACACACACTAGCCAAGTACCTGGCATTTGCCTGGGTGTACATGGCTACAATTGTATAACCACACCCCTCTGTTTAGAAATGTCTGCCTGCATCCCCGCTTGCATGCATCATCCGTTGGTATACTAAGCTACCCCTCCACCTCATCTTTTTTATGGTACATCCTTTGCAAGCGTATGATTTTTCTTAATAAAGGAATTCCATTGATGAAACCTTGTGTGGTCGTTGCTTGAGGTTAAATTGTTTCAATGTTTTAGATATTCAGTAAATTTCCCATGGCCGTAATAATTTTCAAATAGTATGATATAGAAAATGCATGAACGCCTCCTCTTTCTTTGCACGTTTACTGTAAAGCTGAGGTTAATAAGAGGTTCTTCAGGAATTTTTCCTTTTTAATGCTTCAATAATCCTTCTCAAATAATCTTTGCATCAAAAGATATTCAAATACCAATTTAGGATGGAATTATATGAAGAAACCATTGGCTAAATGGCAATAGCCGATTTTGGACCTAGTTTGTTGCAGATTTCATCCACTTAACTGAAATAATCTAAACCAAACATTCACACAAGACAATTTTTCATGTCATATGTAATTTACATGGCAAATTTGGAAATCATTGGATGGAAAACCAGGGACTTGTGGCCAAAAAACAGGCATTTTGAACAGTTTTTCATGGTTTTTCTTTATATGTGGGGAAGTAACCAGGACTAAAACCATGATATCTTGTTTCTTGCATGATGGCAAACGTTTTGCAATGTTTGAAGAAAATCAGATAAAAAATGAGGAAGTTATTCAAGTTATTTAAGTTTTTATTTTAAGTAGTACAAAGAACCTGATTTTTTCATAGGTTTTTGCAATTTTTTATGTGAAGCCAATGATACAGGAAAACTGTCAAGCACTCAACATAAACCTCGTAACATGAACTGTTTTGCATTAAGTGCAAAGAACATCAGTTCATCCAGTAAAAAATTTGTTTCCATATAATTTTGCCTTCAGTTTTATTGATTTTTCTGCCAAACCTGGGGGGTCTGGAGATTGAAAAGTTGGTCTTGGTCTGTACTGGTAAATTTGTAATATGTGTGTACAATTTCATGGAAATCAGTTGAGAAATGTGGACATGCATAAATGGCTTGCACACACACACACACACACACACACACATGCACACACACACGCACAGAGACATCTTCTGTTTTATAGATATAGATACACATACAGAGCAAAACAGAAATGTCTCCTTAAATACATATATCCACTAAATATGACATATATAGTAATAAGAAATAATGTCGGATTTGTGATCAAATCGATTAATTCCTTAAAATAAGAATTTCTGTGTTTACATATTGAATATGAAAATAAATTTTGCTTATATGGGCTTTGAAAGATCTTAAAGACAGGTGTGCTTTTATTCAAAAGGATAGTTGAACCTTGCCATATCATGAAGCCATTTTGATTAAGTTAGTCTAGCACACACTGGGCTTTACAGTGATTTCCCAAAAATAAGTGGCTGCAGGTTCTAACCCTGCTAAAAGGAACATCTTCTCCATTAAAGATTCTGGAAAAACCCAGACTAGTAGAAAAAAATATACTGTTTAAAAAACAGAGACATCAACTGAAACACTTGTATCTGACACATATTGTAAATATATGTGCAGGCCTGGATTTAGCCCTTAAGAGGCCTCTGGGCTAACAGAATTTGTGGGCTCTTTCATTATATAAGTTCTCCCAGTGTCTATAAAAAAAAGATGTAATTTTTAGAGGATGCTTTTTTTGGTGTAAAACATGAAACATTTCAATTCAAATTTGTATTAATTTTGAAACTAATCCAATTTATTTCATTAGCAACTTCATGATATTTTTTTATCCAAACTTTACATCTTTCAAAAGGCCTCATCAGATTTAAAAAAACACCCCAACCAGAGGAGCTCAAATACTCTAAATTGTTTCAAATTAGTTCAAAGGAGCCCCATTAAATATGAAAATAAACAAATCTGTTTATTTGTTTTTAATTTTTAATCAGGGGTCCAAGACTAACTTGGGAGCCCCTCTAGTATTAGGGTTCCTGATCTACAGCCCATATTAGCACATATATAAATCCAGTGTAATATGCATGTATGTATATATGCATATAGAAAACAAATTTATTTAAACTCAACATAGAACTACTCAACTATTTCTAAAAAATAAAAAAACATAATTACAAAAAACTAAAATAATAAGCTGAAACTTGAAGGAGAAATTTACTCAAATAACTGCCACAAGGAATGCATAGGAGAAACCTCATGAGATTTAAATAAAAGTTTATATGAACACAAAAAGAATCTTTTATAAAACAATTCACTAAATACATTAGTTGCTCAGCCTAATGAGTCTGATCATAACTGATTTAAAAAGTACTACTCTAGTTAAAAGAGAAAGCAATTTATTAAGATGAAAATGCTTAGAAAATGCTTTAATTGGTAGATCATCAACAGCAAATTTATGTCCAGGTTCTCACATTTCATATTTCTTGGCAAATTTTCTTTATCACAAATTCCGATATTTAATAACAAAAGTGATATAAACATTACAAAATTAAAAATAAACTAAATTAAATGAAATTGGCTAGACTATATACCCATATCTTTCTTTCTCTCTCTCTCTCTCTATATATATATATATATATATATATCCTTGTGCAGGTATGCAGAAAATAGAAAAGAACATGTTGGGTGCATAATCCGGGGTTCCTTAGTATTTTTGTTTTTATTTTTAAAAAACAGTGCTCCATACAGAAGTAGAGCTTATATTATAATAATATTTTATATTTTTAAACAAAAAATATTATTATAATATATATATATATATATATATATAAAAGGGAACGTGGCCAAGAGGTTAGAACATTTGCTTTCTGACCATTGGACCCAGTTTTGAATTTCACCAGGGTCGATTTATCAGGGAGGTGGCTTCTTGATGTTATCAGTGAATTAAATTGGGTAAATAGAACTCTTTGGATAGCCATTGATGGTTGTGCCAGCACAAAGTCACAAGTTATTGTGATTGAGGGTTTGAGCATTGTTCAAACAGATGATTCCACTAGATAATGCGCTTTCTTTCAGCCTAGTTGCAATATAGACCACAGGTGGGCTCTATGGGTCTTGAACAAACATAAATGTGCCTGAGAGGGCGTCTGCAACAGGGATTAGCCAGCTGCCATAGGAGATGGGTATCATTGGATAGAAGTGGCCAGCCATTATATATGTATGTATGGAGAGCTGCTGAAATTACTCGTCTGCATGTAGGGATGATGTAGTAGTAAACGGCCAGAATATTAGTATTTCAACTATGACATCAAGTTTTAGATGTTACCATGATTGGTTTAGGAAAGGGGTGACTTTTTGATAATATTGAACTCGGGAGATGATCCCAGTTTGCAGCAGATTTGGAAAATGTCTGAAAACCATAAAACCACAAAAACTATAACTAACATCTGCTTTTGATGATTTGATTGATTCATTTATTATCAGCTTATCAACCTTTCACAAATTATTTAAAGCCAGAATATATATATATTATTTTTTTTTTTTAGATTATAAGAATTTCTTTTAGGAGATAATAATGGTTTAAGAATACAAGTCTTGCTAATTAACCCATAGCTGGGGGAGAGAAGAGATGTATTCATACCTATCCTAAGGCTATTTCCATAATAGTGAAAATACCAAAAATTGCTGAAAACAGTTGCAGTCATGAAAACTTGAGAATCCAAAATTTCAGGATTTGGGGGCTGAATCTGGATCTTACATGGAATGTTTTTAATTTGCTCACAGAGTTGGCCTGATTCCAAAATGGTATGATATATCGGCTATGGCCTATAGGAGTAAAGCTGAAAAAGTATAACACACTAACATCTGCATTTATTTTATATATATATATATATATATATATATATATATATATATATAGACCAAAGCAAAACTTAACAAATTTTAGTTATATCTGAATTTTTACGTGTGTGTGTGTGTGTGTGATATATAGATTTATAATATATATATATATATATATATATATATATATAGAGAGAGAGAGAGAGAGGGACATGGAATAAATGTTATACCTGTTAATGAATTCAATAAATTTATCTTATGCTAACAAGTGTAAAAATATCTCTTACACCTAAAGTTGGAAGATATGCCATTTAAATCTTTATTTATCTATTAATTATAAAACACCCATATTCTATTATATATGAGTGTGTGTGTGTATATATATATATATATTTTGTTTGTTATTTATATATTTTTTGTTTTGTTATTTATTTATATATGTGTGTATGTGCGTGTGTGTGTGAGTAAAGAGCAAAAGGAAATACTATTTATTTACCAATGTATTTTGTCTTCTGATGGACGTTATTGAAACTCTGCGATAAAGAATAGTTTTTCATTTTGTCTTTCTTCATATTGTCCTTTTACAGATATATTTTTTATTTATATCTCAATTTTTACACACACACACACACACACATGTATACATACATATAATCTTTAAGAAGTTGTTACATCTGCCATTGAAATCAATTTCCTTGATTGAACTTTTAAAACTTGCAATTTTTTCTTTAAAAAAAAAAAAAATTCCCCAAAAGAAATGAACAAAT
>OZ010598.1:70543065-70598065 GCA_963932145.1 Acanthosepion lycidas
AGGTGTTGTAAACTTGGATGCATGGGTGGTATAATGGATAGGGGCTCAGAATTGAAGAGCCAAGTTCCAATTCCTTTTAGGTTCATTGTATTCACTTATGTATGCGCAAATGATCTTGGGAAAGGTATGAATTGACCTCTTCTCCTCCCAGCTATGGGTTAATTAGTAAGACTTGTATCGCTAAATCATTATTATCTAAAAAAAAAAAAAAAAAAAACAATTCTTGCAAACTAAAAGCATATCTATTAACTTTAAATAAGCTGAAAAGGTTTCACAAGCTGTAAAAAACAAATCAATCACTCAACAATCTAACAGTTTCTTTTCTCGCCCTTCTCACCTGTGGAACTCTCTTCTGGTTTCTTACCTCCCTGCTACCTTCGATCTTCAAAAATTTAAAATGCCGTCTTCTGTCTTCCTGAATTTTGTTTTTTTTATTGTCCTTTCTCCTCATTTGTGTCTTTTAATTTTCTTTCACTCTCAGCAATTTCTTGCACCTTAGTGTCATTATCACCTTGCCTAGGGCGATGCAGTTAAGAAAAAAAAAAAAGAATATATATATATATATATATATATATATATATATATATATATATATATACAATGTTTATAAGGGCTGACTACTTGTTTCTGAGAACACACATCTGCTAGCATGATTAGTCAATCCCTGTTTGTGGCTACCTGCTCAGGCACATTTGGGTTTATTCAACACCCACAGAGACAACTTGTGGCTTATACTGCATCTATGCTGAGCAGGATTTAGTTACAGTTTCTGGGAGAGTCATGACGACTTTTGACCTTTTGCTAACACAACCAGCTTGTGTACAGTTCTATCGATCCAATTTTGCTCATAAGGCTTTGGTCAACTTGTTTAGGGGGTTTTAGGTACTTTCCAATGATGCTATATGTTGGGGTAATTTCCCTGATGAATTGATTATGGTATGACTCAACCCCAGGTCTCATGTTCAGAAAGTAAATATTCTAACTCAGCCATGCACCCATATCTATCTATCTATCTATATCTATATATATATATCTATATCTATATATATATATATATATATTCACCCATATATATAAGGCCAAAAAGTCATTTAATAACTTAGTTACATGTATTTCATTTTCATGGGTTTTCTCGAGCATTCAGCAGGTTATATGTGTAAAATAAGCTGTAATTAAATCTGAATTAGCAAAGGGAGATACATTTGGTTGAAAGGGGGAAAAAAAATTTATTTGCTTCTCTGAGATTTTGTATTTTTATATAACTCGGTGAATGTGGACTCTCTAAGCTCCTGTTGACATTGTCTCTAAAATTTTAAAAATTCTTCTTAGTGTTTTTTTTTGTTTTTTTTTTTTTGTACACCTCCCTCTTGGAGGTGGTGGCTTGTTAGACACTTATCAAAACACGCACACACATCACTTATGAGCGTATATGCACACATAAACACATTACTTATAAACACATGCACATACATATACATCACTTATAAACACATGCACATACATACACATCAATTATGAACACACGCACATACATACACAAATATCCCTTAAACATGCCCAGCAGAATGAGAACAATCTACTTCCGTGGATTGAATGAAGATTTTGCTTCAAAATCCCATGACAGTTACTGCATATCATGACAAATCACTGAAGAAGGCTGGAAGGTATAATGGTTGAAATGTTATCAGTACTACAATCAATGTGCATGTTGGTCTGAATGATAAAGCCTATAATAAGGTAGTATATTCTGGCAATATTGGGATTTGATGCTTGTTAGACTATATAAAATGCTGGAAAATAGAAATTAATCCAAGAAATTAGGCTTTCTTATGCTTTGTATTTTAGACATTAGTAGAATAAATAATTAGTTAGTGAAAACTGTATTATTTTTCTCAGATAATAAATTCAAACAGCTTATCAATTTTTAACAGTGTTTCTAATACCATGAAAAATAGAATGATATATTTTTAATATAATTTCTATATTTCAAATTATAATTGCTTGTGTTTGTTTATGCTTTCTAACTGGTTATATTAAAAATAATTCATAAGATTCATAAAATAATTTAATAAATCTTCTATGTGCCATATCCCTTCAGGATGTAAGTGATCATGGCTCTCCACAATTTCCTGTCCTTTGTAACACTTAATAAATTTTGTCTTTTTGTTATCTCTCTTAATTCCTGTTTAGCAAACCATTTATATGAATGCATTAGGTAGATTATGCACTGATTTCGTCTGTCTCTCTTGCCTTCAATCTGTCCTGTGAGGATCAAATTTTCCAAGCCCACTTTCCTCATTATGTGCCCTAGAAATTTCAACTATTTCTTCCTGATGTTAAGTATAAGTGTTCTTTTTGTTTCCATTTTCTCGAAAATGTCATCGTTGCTCACATGTTCTACCCATGTTATTCTCAGCATCCTTCTGTAGAATGAGATTTCTGTTGCTTCAAGCCTATTCATTATCTGTGAGTAGATTGTTCAATATTCACTGCCATATAGGAGGAATTATATTATATAATAGTTTAGAATTCTTTTCTTTGTTCCTAACAAAAAGTTTTCTATTTCTTAATACTTTGCTTAGTTTTTGGAAGGCATCTTATGCTAATCCAATGCACCTGAAGATTGCAGTATTGTACTTTTCATTTCACTGTCTTTCCCCAAAATTCATAGCAATTCATGATTTCTTTGTAGATCTTGAAAATTGAGAGCTGCTTTTTTTTAGAGCTCTCATGAAATAAAATTTATTACCTATGGGATTTTAAGTGTTTGATATTCTTTAATGATATTGATATATATATATATATATATATATATATATATATATATATATATATATATATATATATATATATATATATACACACACACACAGAGGGTGGGGAAGCAAAATTTACAATAACTTCAATAATTTACAATAACTTTCTTTGTAAACTTTGCTTCCCCACCTTGTGTTTCAAAGACAAACCTTTTTGTAATTATTCAGTCAACTCATCAGGAGATATCAGCAATTTCTGCCGATTTTCTCATTTTCGTTAAATTTTTATATTAAGTTAAAAATTAATTTATACACCTTTTTATCAGTGTTAGATTGATTCTTTTTTTTTTTTTGTGTGTGTGTGTGTGTGTGTGTGCGCACATGTATAGAATGTCAGGGTTAATTCTTCTTTTCATAATTTATTCAAACAAGTTTTGGTGAAGATAATGGGAAGTTATATTTATTTTTTGTTTTTCTTGTTGGTAGCCTAGTTTCCATATCTTAAAGGTGTAAAAGAATTGTCCACATTTTGTGTTAAAATCATTTATGCTTCTGGAAATTCCTCTCTGCGTCATGGCTCAAATGACACCACAGGGAAAACTCAAGAAAAATAACATCACACTCACGTAACAACACAAACTTTCTGAACTCGCAATTCAAAATCATTACTAACAAGTATATAACTGCACAGACCTTGAATTTCATTGAATTTTTTTTCCTTTATTGTTAGTGACTAAAATCATTTAAAAGATTGAGCTCTTAATGAAAAACTAATATGAACTTTGGACACTCCCGTTACACATTCAACATCAATAGACAGAAACTAATCCACCAACAAGAAAAACTTAACAAAAAATTTGATATAACTTGTCTATTCTCTTTAACAAAAATAGTTTGAATGAAGACAAACCCAATAAAGATATAGGGTTACACAATGTGTTTTATAGATATGAAGTGATATTTAGATTTTAAATTAATCATGCATATATATATATATATATATATATATATATATATATATATATATATATATATACATATATACACACACACAAACACACTATAGTTCAAAAGTTTGAATGTCCTTGACAGAAGAGTGAAAAAAAAGTGCAAAAGAGCCCTTAGCATCATTGAAAAAAGAATGAAATCAATTAATTGTCAAACTTATACTTTGAGAAAGTTTTTCAAAAAATTTGTGCTGCAGTAATCATGACTAAAGGAGGATATTTTAACAAGAGCAAAATTTAATCTTAAAATGCTTTTTTCTTTTTGTCATAAAAAAATCATGTCTCACTTTTTTTAATCATGTATGATAATTTTTTCTTATTTAAAGTGCAAAACGACTACTTTTTGTGCCAATTTAAAAAATTACCAGTGGCAACCTCAAACTTTTGAACTGTAGTGTATGAGTGTACACTGAAGTCCATAACAATGGTCTGGATATTGCGATGAAACATTATACAGTCTGTCGCCACTCGCTTTTGACCTTTGTGTCCACTATTTATACATACTCTCTCTCTTCTCTCTCTCTATAAATTTATACATTTTTAATTTGTGTATCCCCCTTCTCTCTCTATCTCATGCATACACACATACTCCCTCTATCCAGCTATATATATATATATATATATATATATATATATATATATATATATATATATATATACACACACACAAACATACTACAGTTCAAAAGTTTGAAGCCATCCCTGGTAATTTTTTTAAATTGGCCCAAAAAGTAGTTGTTTTATTTTTTTAAATAAGATAAAATTATTAAACATGGTTTAAAAAAATTGAGACATATTTTTTTATTAGAAATTTTATTATGACAAAAAGAGAAAAGGCATTTTATGATTAAATTTTGCTCTCCTCAAAATATCCTCTTTTGCCTTGATTACTGCAGCACAAATTTTTGGCTTTTGTTGCAAAAAGTATAATTTTGATAATTAATTCATTCCTTTTTCAGTGACTCTAAGAGTTCTTTTTCATTTTTAGGATGGAAAGGTATCATTCTTCTGTCAAGTTCATCCCATGCTAATTTTGGGGTAGCTTTAAATATTTGAACTGTAGTGTATGTATGTATGTATGTATATATATATATATATATATATATATATATATATATATATATATATATATATATATATATATATATATATATATATATATATATATGTGCGCGTGTGATTAAAGACATAAGAAAAAAGTATCTTAGCCAAAGTGCTTCATCCGCCGATGGACTTGGTCATTTGCCTTAATAAAGTTCATCAGAGGACAAAATGCATCAGGTAAGATCAGTTTCCCTTTTGTCTTTATTCATATTGTTCTTTTATAGATATATATTTTACTTATATCTGATTTTTTGCACACACACACACATCTATTTCTAAAGTTTTCTCAAATCTGTTAGTTGTAATCCATCCTGTTTATAGTAAACATAGAGTGTCTATTTAAAAAAATAAGTATACACTATAATAATGTAAGTATTTTATTTTGCAACAAGTCTTTATAAACAGAAGTAAAAAAAAATATTAATTTTTCAAAATTCTTAAATTTAAGGACACTTATAAATATTCTTCAGACTAGCTGTGAAAGTCAAGGTAAAATATGGAGAATGCTAAGTGATATAATTTAATGACAAATCAATGAAAGTGAGTGAATATTATTGTTGCTAATTTTTTTCTTTTATTAGTTTATATATATTTTTTTGATTTATTTATTTTTTTATTCATGTAATTATTATTTAATTTTAGCCTGTGAAAATTTCACGGTTTTCCTATTTTAATATTCTGATGAATCTTAATTCAATGATTGAATAAACTTATGTTGAGTTTCAAGATAATAATAATAATAATAATAATAATAATATATATATATATATATATATATATATATATATATATATATATATATATATATATATATATTCATTCCCTTATTGCATCATTAAATATTTGAGCTTAACAACTTTAACAAAATATTGCAATAACAATCATAAATATGAATGCTGGTCATTATTTTAAGAAGTGGGTACAAATGAAAAGATTTAAAATTGACAGTTTTTTCCATTTCACTGAAACAGCCATTAAACATTTCTATCTTCCCTTCTTTATTTTTCATTTCTTTCTTTATTTCTTTCATTTTATCGCTGAAACCAAATAATGTCTTTTCTTGTCTTTCTAAGAGATCAAAACAGAATTGTCCATTATTTATGAGGTATTGGCAGAAGACATTAAACACTTTTATCTTCCCTTATTTCTTTCTAGCCAATTCCCTGTCTTATGAACATTTCTCTTAATAATAATTTTAAAATAATTAAGAATATGATGTTATTTTATTTAATTTATGGTAATTGGATTTTTAGCACTTGCCCTGGTTCCCATTGGTCGATATTGTACATCTTAAAAATGGCATCTTTATCAAAGTTGATGTCAGTTCTCAACCTTTTGGCTTAGATCAAAGTGTAGTATCTGTTCTTATCCGCTTAATTTGATTCCCTCTCTCCACTTCTATCTTTCCTTTTTTTTCTTTCTTCTCTCTCATTATCTTGCTGAAACCAAGTAATGTCTTTTTCCTTCTTTCCATGCAATCAAAACATTATTTATGAAGTACTAACAAAAAGTAACAGTCATGCTAACTAGTGGAGAGGGTGGAGGGACAAGCACAATTATAATAGAATTATTTTATTTTAATTTGATAAATTATGTATTAATTTATTTTAAATAATAGAATTTTTTGGTTTAAGAATATTTATTTTCTTAAATTTAAAAATTTTGAAAAACTAACAATATTTTTTACTTCTGTTTATAAAAACATGTTGTTAAATGAAATCCTTATACTTGCCTTGATAAAGTCCAGTAGAGGAGGAAATGTATCAGTAAATTATCATTTTTTGTTTTGTCTATTCATATTGTCTTTTTACAGATAATATTTTTTACTTATATCTGAATTTTTACACACACATACATATGTGTGTGCATGAAGTGCTTCCCTGAAAAAAAAAAATCATTTAACCTCACCCCAGTTTTTATCTCTTCCCTGATATTTCGCTGCAGTTACTTACTTACCCAGCAGATATATGCATGCATTAGAAAATCTGTCAAAGAATGTCAAAATAACTGTAATCCCATTCAGTAAAGTTGTTGACAACTTCATTGGATGTAATAATATATATAATTTTTTTTTGTTGCTATCACCTCATGCAAGGCAGTAAAGCCACTAAGACACAAGGGGTTACAGGATGTAGAAGAATTAGGAACAGAAATATTAATAATGAGTGGGAAGAGTAAAGAGTAATTAGGAGATTGACATTGCATTTAAATTTTTGCTGATTAAAGTTGGCTGGAAATCAAGGAGGTCGAAGAGATTTTCACAAGCGAGAAGTGCGAGAAAAGAAACTTAGCATAGAATTTACAGTTACATCTAGCTAGCTCATCTGTAAATTGGTGAGATCTCGACACCAGTTTAGTCCTGCACTTAAATTCAAAAAGTCTAGTGACCATAGTGTATAGCTCATCTGAACAATTACCATGAAAGTATTTATAGAAAAGGCAAGAGAGATGATCTTATAGGGGTGGCAAAGTGACTGAAGCCAAGCCAACAGATCAGGACTAATAATATTGCTGATTCTAATTTGGATTTTATCAAGGAGCTCAAGGTAAATAGCAGGAGAACTGGACCATTTTCTCAATGGCAAGGCTTTCCAGTGTGTTTGCGCAGCATTACAATTTTTGTATGCTTCCTTGGAGTAACAGGCGATGGCTGTAGGACAACTAATTGACAATTGAGACAATAGCGTCTGGGCGTGATAAAAATTTGATCCAATCACAGATGACACAATAGTTTTCAAGGCCAAACAAATATCATCATACACCCCAAAAATAGTTTCATATTACTGTACATCACTGCAAATGACCTAATCTGAGGAAAAAATAGGGATCAATTACACCCTGTCACTCCACTGGCTCTAAAACTGACCATATGGTGAAAGAAAGGAAACTAAAGTGGTTGTTTGAATTAATTTGCACAAGAGTGTATGTGCCGTTTTCACTTTCCAGTCTCAATAGAGTCCAAAGGCCTTTCTGCATCCTTGTGAGTGATGAATTATTTTCCTTCTTACAAACCCTTTCCCACAAATGAAACATCACAAGCCTCTTGCTAGTCATACACTAGAATATTATGGAAAGTGTTCAGATGAACTACATTCCTTAGTTCTACCAGTTATAACCTTCATGACTAAGACCTACTATGCCATGCACATTGTAGTGAACCACTATTCATATTCTATTGATCAGGTGTAAGTTCTGCTTGAATAGCTTCTTCCCACAACCTACTGTTTTGTGGAACCAACTCCTGAGAGGATAGTTCCCCAATCATTATAATTTTAAGCTGTTTCAAGTTAAGAGTCAACTGTTTTTTTCCTTACATATCTGGATAAATTATGCCTCTTAATCTGTAACCTTCTACCTAGAGTGTCTCTTGGGTCTTGTACAAGGTGAACATCATTGTAAAAAAAAAAGAAGAAAAAAGAACAGCATGCTCATGTTTGTTGTTATCCTCACAGCTTTTGACCTTCTTGGAACTTTGAAGTGAACCCATTATTCAATCCAGAAGTGTAGATTATTCTCATTTTATTTTCTATACTTATGGGAGATAACTCATATCAGTTAGGGGAGATAACTTGTATCAGTTAATAGTCACCAGTTATATTCCCCTTTGCGTTGCTTGTCTGCTTCATCCACTGCACTAGTGTATGTGACTTTTCAGCACTCACAACTACCAGGCAATCAGAGATGTTTCAACCAATATTTAATCCAGTGGTCCCCAACTGGTGTGACACACCTCATAGATGTGGCATAAGAGGATAGCAGGTGAGACGGAATGATTGAAAGATAACCGAAAATTTAGAAACAGTTTCAAAAAATCCATATGCCAAAAATAAATATGATTCCAGAATTTCAAATATTATTATGGATTACTTGTAATTGCATGAATGAGTCCCAGTATAAATAGTTATAAATAATTATTAACAATTTTATCATTGTGATATTTTTGCATTATATCAAGTATTAAGAATATAGTAACAAGGGTCTGCAAATTGGAGGAGAGAGTTATCAATGACAATGTTCTGATTTCAAATTCACAGTTATCTCCCTTTAACCCTCTTTCTGTATTCTATTTTTAAATGTACTTTTTATCATATAAAATTTGGTGAGGCACGAGAAAATTTTAATTCTGAAAATGCTGCCCAGAGGAAAAAAAGTGGAGGAACCACTATTTTAATCCTTTAGGCCATGAACTTATGTGCTTGTATTAAAATTGCATTTTTAATTTGGTCTAATAGCCAACTCTTTTAGTGCCTGATCCATGTAACATTAATTAATGAACAATCAGTGATACTTTAATGTCTTCCTTTCAAATAAGCTGTTAAAATGTGTGACAGTCTCCAATTTTGTTTTCTTCTTTTGAAGAGGTAAAAAAAAAAAATGGATGTCAGACATTTTCTTTTTTCCTTTTATCTTTTTTTTTTTTTAACAGAATGATTGAACAAGCAGAAAAACAATAACTAAAGAAGTACTTTAAAAGGATTCTCAAACAAAAATACATGTATATATTTAAAAAAATAAAACTTGTGATATTTGTTAACACATTGACTGCCAACCATGTGATAACTTGTGGTTCGAATTTTTATTATGACACTGACTACAAACTATCTCATGCTTGGCATTTTCTGATACATTTCCATCTGTGGGCGCCAACAATGAGTTTATTCTGCATTGATATTTTTAGTGTGAAAACAATGTTCAGCTGAAGTTATAAATCAACTCATAAAAAATTTTATTGCCTAAGTTAGCTATTTATTATAAAGTTGGCATTTGAAGTCAGATTTTGTAATTGACCTCTGGCAGGTCAACATGTTAAAGTTTAATAAAAAAAATTAATAGCAATGAAAATGTCTTGTAGACATGTGCTCTCGTTCACACACACACACACACACACACACACACACACACACACACACACACACACACACACACACAAGTTCCATGAAGATGACTGACATGTCACTGCAATTAAGCTTTTGATTAAATCTTTAAATTTTTCATTTATGAATTTACGTGCCACTTATAGAACTGACCAAACAAATTCATGAATAATAATTACATTGGGCATACAACTACTTTTGTAGCCAACTCTCAATAATATCAATTATGAACATGGCCACAATGTGCTGGCTGTGTTCAGAAATGAAAAAACATTCTCCCTCTCTCTCTCTCTCTCTCTCTCTCTCTATATATATATATATATATATATATAATATATACATATTTAGTTAAATATATATATATATATATACTATTTACATATTTAGTTAAACAAAACCATCCTTTTTAATGGCTAATAGATTAGTCAAAAACTCTCAGATCTACAGATTTGAACAGTTTTTATATAGTCTATATACAGAAAAGAAATCACTTGTATGAATGCAGAAAAATTTAACAGAAAGCTTAATTGCAATGTCTTATTAGTCATCTTCAATGAAAATTGTATAAAAGAGGAATTGCTGCTAAAATACACAATTACACACACACACATATATATATATATATATATATATATATAGTCATGCACAATATATATATATATATATATATATATATATATATATATATATATATATATGTAGATTGTCACCTCTAAGTGTTGACTTCAATGTTCACTTTTATATTTACACATAAATATACCACACCTTAAGACTATCTATCTATCTATCTATCTATCTATCTATCTATCTATCTATCTCTCTCTCTCTCTATATATATATATATATATATCGAAATAAAAGTATAAGACTTAATATTACAAGACATATTAAGAACGGGTAGCCCAATGGCTCTCCACACTTTTGGATCCTGTGTTGCAGTGCTTGGATGGATATTGTATAAAGGATTCCTTTTCCTTCGTCGACCGCGTTCAAAATTTGTCTTCTTCTGGTAAGTTCATGTGCTCTTTCAATGTCTGCTCCCTGTATACTTGTGTCCCTTTAATGGAAACCATTGATATTTGCTGTGATTTTCTCTATCACAGTTCATTGACTCAACCTAGTTTTCCTGAGTCAATATTTCATGAATTGATGAAATTTGCCACGTCCTCCATCGAATTTAGTTTCAACAACACCATGTACCGACAGATCGACGGAGTTGCTATGGGCTCGCCTTTGGGTCCGGCACTTGCCAACATATTTGTTGGCTTTCAGGAAGAAAAGATATGAAAGAATCCACTTTGTCCCCAAATGTACTGTCGGTATGTTGATGATACCTTTTGTTTATTTAATGGTGAAGTTGAGGCCGACCAGTTTCTTTCGTTTTTAAATGGTATCCATCCAGCACTGAAGTTCACTATTGAAAAAGAATCCAATCATCAATTGGCCTTTTTGGATGTATTAGTACATCGCACATTAACAGGTTTTCTCACTTCTGTTTATAGAAAACCTACTTTCGCAGGGTTGTACACGCGTTGGGACTCTTTTTGTCCTACTAAGCGCAAGATTAACATTATTAAAACCCTCCTACATATAGCATTAAAGATCTGCTCTGAGCCTTTTTTGAATGACAAATCGACTTTTTAAAGGATACCCTATGTAATTTGGGTTATCCTCTTGATACTGTTAATTCAGTTCTGTAGTAAAGTTGAAAGTTCAGAAGTGCTGAGCTCTACACTGTCAAAAAATGCCCAGTTTACCTCAGATTACCCTGGATTGGTACCAAATGTGAAAAAATAGCCAAACAAATTTCATCCAATGTTCGTTGTTGTTTTTTCTCTGCCGAAGTTCGGATTATTTTTCAAACTCAGCCTATGTTTCGATCTGTGTGTAAAGACGTTCTCCCTCCCCATCAAACTAATTAAATTATTTATAAATACGTTTGTAGTTGCGGAGCCGACTACATAGGGAGAATAACTCAACGCTTAGACATGAGAATAAAACAACACGTTACTACAAAAATTAGAAATCACACCTTGCCTTTGAATGGACTCGGCCCGAGCACCTATAGTTCCGCCATATGCGAACACCTATTAAAGAACAGAGATTGTGCAGCCAAATTTAGTGTTGACTGGTTCACCGTGTTGTCCCGGTCTCACTCTTTATTTCATCTAAAGGTTCTGGAGGCACTTTACATCGGGTCCCGCTGTCATTTGTCTCTAGTTCCTTTTGCTTTTTTTTTTTTTTGCTTTTTTTTCACAACTTACTTTTATTGTACATTTTTCTGTGTTAATTTTAAATCTCCCGTTGAAGCCTGAAGAGTGGGAGAGAAACCAGTTGCTTCGCCCGTTTTTAATATGTCTCGTAATATTAAGTTTTATACTTTTATTTCGATCATTAAATTTTGTACCTACAAAAATATCTTTAAATATATATATATATATATATATATATATATATATAAATATATATATTTGTAATTTTGTAAGAAATGGAGATATGTTGAATGATCTAGGATGCAAATTTAGCATTGAATATACCAAAATTAGTATTCTTTTAATGCAATTATACCCAAAGAAATTGCTTTCTTCAGTGATTAAAACAGTATTCTTGAAATCAAAATTAACAGTCAAATCACTCTGAAAACATCAGTTCCCATTTTGTCACCAAAGTTTAGCAGTGTTGATGAGCCTTGTCTGTACTCAGATGAGGAACTGCTTTGGAACACCAAGTACTGTAGGCAGCCTCCTCTCGTCCAAAATATCAAAAGAGTTAATAAGTCATAAAAAAAAAAAAAAAAATCAATCAGTCAAGTCATAATTATGGTCAGGCCACTTGATGAATGGCTTACACATTCAGTGTGTTGTTTTGGAAAATATCCCCTTTTCTGATCATGTAATTTTTGATTTAAAATCCTAGATGTTTCATAATGCATTTTTATGACATTTAATGCTGCCTATTTTATAAATTCCTATTTCAGGTTCAAGGTGGTTATTATTATGCTTTGTGCTAATTATATCACATATTGTTTTTCAAGTAGTTGTAAGAAGTTTTATATTAAGTTTAGAGGAATTCTTTTCAGTTGTAATTGTTAATGAGTTGGTAGGTAATATTATGTGCCTAGTCTGAAGAAGTCCCTTCCTGGAGCCGAAACATGATATTTGGGATATTTTTTTCTTATTTTGTAATTTGATTATCCACTATTAGTTTGACATATAGATTTGTATATCATATGCAAAGAGTGAGAGAGATACAGAGAGAAAATTTTCATTTTTTTTATGTAAAAAAAAAAACCCCAAAAAACAAATTTAAAAAAGATCACTTACTCACTTTTGTTTATTAGACATTGAATTGTGTCACTTCATGTCCTCCATAACTTGCTTGACTTTTCAGCTAACCTGATGAATATTTATCAGTTTTTCTATAACTAAAAAATTTGGAAAAACCAATAACATTTTTGCTCTTGTGCATAAATACTTGTTACAAAATGAAATTCTCACATTTGCCTTGATAAAGTCCCTCAATCGAGGAAACTTATTGGCTAAGATAAGTTTGCCTTTTGTCTTTATTCATATTGTCAAATTACAGATATACTCTATCTGAAATAGATAGATAGATATGGATAATCTGAAACAGATAGATAGATAGATAGATAGATAGATGAGAAATTGCCTTGCATGCAAAATACAAATAAAATATATTTTTAACAATAAATATTAAACTTGTTTTAATAAAATTAATATTAAAAAAAAAGAAAAAAAAATGTCCAGATTTAAGATAAATTTGTCTCTTTGTCATTTTGTAGAGTTAGTAAATTCTTGCAAATTTCATGATTGATTTCATTCAATTTTGTTACCAAAATATTTCAAAATTAAAGAATATTGGTGAAAAACAAACAAAATCTCTTCAGTCTTGGAAGGTACCACAGATTCCAACAAGTTTCTGTGAGTATATGGAATGATATATTGCAGACCTTTCAGGCAGTGCAAGAATTAATGAAGAACTAATAGAAATATTTTCCATTTTAGAAATTACTGTAGACACTGTTGTATCAATAATCAGTAGATCAAGGAAATAAATTTATAATCCTGTGAACAACAAGGTTTGATTGATTTTTCTACATTTTATCAACCTTTTTGTAGGTTATTTAAAGCCAGGAAATATTTTTAAACGGGAGAATAATTTTTTGGTGGGGGGATGCTAATTAACCCATAGCTAAGAGGGGAGAAGAGGTAGATTCATACCTTTCCAAAGGGTATTTACGCATAAAGGAATATAACGAACCCAACGGGAACTGAAACTGATCTCCGATTAACAATTCCAAACCATTATACATTACACCACCTGCACATCCAAGCTTACAGCACCTGGTATTCTCAAGCCGTTGCCCATCTAGGTATTGACCAGGCTCAATATTACTTAACTTTGTTGATCATACGGGAACCCATGTTTCAATGTGATATGATCGTAAGCCATGAATAATAATGCATTACTAGATAGCTGAAGCAATAGTTAAATTAGCAGGTATTTTTTATACATAATTATCTCTTGACCTAAAAGAAAATTTTGAAAGATTGCACAAATTTTTATTTTTCTGACTTAGGGGGAAAAAAAAAATTTAAAAATAATACTTTGATAATATCAATCAACATAAGTTAAATCAAATATAACATAAGTCAATAATCACTCTCACATTTTTTTAATAGAAAAGTTTGCTTAATGCAAGGCTCAAGAGACACTCAAGAGAGAGTGTTGTGGTTATAATGGTAATGACGTGATATGAGTGAAAGGGAAAGTGGTAAAAAGTTATGAGGATAAGTAGGATAGATAATGATTAAACCTTGACTTGTAGATTGCAGTGTTCAAGGAAGCATCCCTGAGGGAGTCTGTTCCACAAAGTAACAGTTCTCAGGGGGAAAAACTGAGTGGAACTTCCTCTATTTATCCAGGCATATGTCTGGGCAGTCCATAACCCAAGATTTCTTAGGTGTGGCTGTAGGGAATTTAGTGGGGGCTGTAATATGCTCCATACAAGTTTTTTATTTATTTTTTATTTATTTTTTTTTATTTTTTTTTCCTACTAAAGTTCACTTGATAGAAGGCTCAAGAGCCATGCGAGGTAGAGGGTTACTAAGAAAGGTGTGTATATAAATGGAGGCAGAAAGAACTGATGATTAAAACTTGAAGGCTTAAGATTGTAATATTTAAGGAAGCAACTCAGAGAGTCTGTTCCACAAAGTAGCAGTTCATACTCTGAAGTCAGTATTTCAAATTTCAATGCCAAAATTGATTCTTCTGTATTCAGTCAGTGAGTTAAGTGCCACACGTGATACACACTTGGGCGATCATGTCTCTTTTGATTCATGACTAAGTTGAAGATTTTCTCACAGTAGATTGCCATTTCTTTCTGCTGTATACTGGTTGCCAACCAAGGCTTATAGGACTGTCCTTCTATTCAACCCATAGCTGAGGGGGGCGGGTGGAAAGAAGAGATTGATTCATAATTTTTCCAAAGGTATTTGTGCATAAGTGAATCTAACAAACCTGATTGGAATTTGAGCTTGGCTCTCTGTCATCCTTTACACATCTACATTAAAGCATATTAATTTGTAATGATATCAAAGTCTTGTGTTAAACACTGACAAATAAAATTAATTCAGTCCTATGCAAAATTGAATTAAGCTAAGATGCTCAATCATCCTGATCTTATGAATTGAAATTCTTTTTATATTTAAAAAAAATTCATACTATTTACATTATTCAGACTGTTGTCCTCATCTTAATGCTATATTCACAACATTTCACCTTATGTACAATCCGGCCTTCTTCAGGAACGTACAACAACCAAAACATTGTGAATATGGCATTAAAGATGAGAACAACAGTCTGAACATTGTAAATAGTGTAAATAGTTACAATTCCTCATCTCAGAAATATAGACAGATGTTAAAAAAGATTTGTCAAGCAAAAAAATTCTTTTTTACAAAGAATATAATCAAAAAAGGCTTGAAATTTGTAATTAAACTCTTTTGTTGCATTTTTTTTATTTTAAACATTTTATTTTTTATTTCTTTTAAACATGTAAATCTGTAAAAATTAAAAATTGTAATAAAATATTATGTTTACTCTAGTTATGATTGCCATTTAGTACACCTTGTTTTTAGCACAAAGCTATAAGTGTGGGGCACCCAATGAGGATTGTCTTCACAATCTGTTGGATAAAGCCTGTCGGACATTGATTCAAAATATGCATTTATGAAGACTAGTAGCTTAGCGCATATTAACATATAATCACCTTATTATCAACACTTAATAAACTTTGTATAGTCTGGCACAAGGATATGGGGGATGGCACCCCAGTGTGACTCAAGCTCACTATACATTAGTAATAATGGTTTATGGGAGTAGCTTGCTAACAATTGGCCAGGAATGCCTATGATTACTTGTCTTAATATTAATATATAATCATCACATTAAATGGTATCTAGATGTCTTCTTTTTATTCCAATTACTTTTGATAGATAATAATTGACACAAATATTGAATTATTAAAAGTAACTGTTTCTTATTTTCTTCTTGTTTTCTTTGTATGAATGGCCATAATGCCAAACAGAGGAAATATTGTGTAACGAAAAAAAAAAATAGTGAATCCAGTGTAGCTGCCTCATTTTTATTCAGTTGCAGTTTTCAATCTGCCTTGATACAATCGGCCAGCCTGCTTGCTCTTCTCAATGTACTTGTAGAAAGATGATGATCATAAAAACGGATTGTTGTTGACAGTGTGTTCTGGGAGTTGTTATGCCGACAATGACGACGACCACGACGACGACGACCATGACCTATGAAAGCCAAAGCAAGCAAATCAATTGTAAAAGGCTCGGTAAAGCTAGAATCATAATTAATTGGCTGAAGATAGCAGCAGCAGCAGCAGTGAAGGTAGCACTAACAGCAGCAGCAGCACTCGTTTCTATTTCATTCACAAAGGATAGTGAAAGTGAGAGGAGGCTGACCTTCATTTCACATTTAATTTACAGCCTTTCACAAGTACATAATGGTGTGTGAGTGTGTGTGTGTGTGTGTGTGTGTGAGTGTCTGTGTGAGTGTCTGTGTGCATGTGTAATACAGTTATGTGTGCGTGTAAAGAGACAAAATACAGAAAGAGAAATAGATAAGAACAAATAGATAGAAAGACAGATATGTCTAGATGTTGGTAACTGACATGTGTATGCATATGTGTGTGCATGTGCATGTGTAATTGTGTTTATGTTATTGTGTGTATATATGATCAGTTATGTGTGTATAAAGAATGAGAGAGATGGAGAAAGAAATAAGAACAGACTGAGACATCTACATGTCTGTGTGTGTGTGTGCATGTGTAATTGTGTTATGTGTGTATATACGATCAGTTATATATGTGTGTATGTGTAAAGAATGAGATAGAGATAGAAACAGATAAGAACAGGCTGAGATAGATGGATGTTATTGTTAAGTTACATGTGTATACATATGCATGTGTGTGTATGTCTATGTTATGTGTGTGTGTACATGATCAGTTATGTGTGTGTGTGTGTATGTGTGTTTCTCTTTCTGCGATACTCTCACTCTACAGAAAGAGAAATAGATAAGGACAGACAGAGATAGATAGATAGATTAGGAACAGCATAAGACTGATTGATATAGATGTTAAATTACATGTATATGTATGCGTGCCTGTGTAATCGAGTTATATATGTGTGTGCACATACTGCTATTTGTGTGTGTATGTGTACGTATTAATTTTCAGTTACATGTATGTGTGTACATGTTAAGTCATTTCTGTGCATGTCTGCATGTTAAATTACTTATGCATGTGTGTGTGTGCGTGTGTGTACACATGTAATGAAGATACATCGTTTGTGTGTGAGTGTATGTATGAATACATGTGTCACTTGTGTGAGCATGTATGTCTACATGTGTGCCTGTGTAATCCAGTTTTATGTGTGTGCAGATATTGCTATTTGTGTGCGTATGTGTACATGTTAAATATTTTCAGTTACATATATGTACATGTTAAGTCATTTGTGTGCATGTCTGCATGTTAAATTACTTATGCATATGTGTGTGTGAGTGTATGTATGAATACATGTTGTGTCATTTGTGTGAGCATGTATGTCTACATAGTAAATTATTTGTGTGGGTATATATAATTGTGTTCTTTTATATCAACTTAGTGTGCGTATATCTACATGTTAAATTGCTTGTATGTATGCATGTGTATGTGCGGCATATTTTTACATTCTTCTTATTTTGGGATGACAAAAAAGAGAATAATATTAAAATAGTCCTAATTTTATGAGTTCTAATATCAACAAGAAAAAAGCAAATAAATAATAAACTTAGTTAAGTTTAGCAAAAACCCACAAGTATGGGGCACCCAGTGAGGATCAAACTCACAAACACTAACCATTAATTACATTTCGAGTTGATTTGACATTTCTTTAAGAATAAAATCAGAATAAAAAAAAATGCTATGTACCTTTTGGGGCACAGATGATGATGGCTCTCCACAGATTCTTTTTTTTTTTTTTTCTGTTATCAGTGAATTGCCATGACATCTTGGAAAAGAAAGTGGAGTGTTTTCTCATTGTTTTCTCTATGGTCTAGAATTTCCTTCTTTTAAAATGATTGTTACCCAAGGCTAGAAAGGCTACTATTTAACCCTTAGCTGGTTGAAGAAGAGACACATTTATGCTTTTCTCAAGAGCATTTATGCAAATGTGAATTTGAATATTAACATCAAATCTGGCTTAAGAATTTTTTAAAAAAAAACAAAAAAAAAAACCTTTTTCTTCTTAAGGTCATGAGGTTGATTTGTTTTCATTTGCAGTATATCAACACTTCTTTGAGTTATTCCATGACAAAATTTAAATATTTTGTTTGCAATTTTATTACTTGGGAGATAATAATGGTTTTAGTTTTACAAATTTTACTAATTAATCCATAGCTGGGGGAGGAGAAGAGATGGATTCATACATTTCTGAATGGTATTTGCACATAAATAATTATAATGAACTCAACTGGAAATTGGCTTTCGATTAACAATTCCAAGGCATTATCCTTTACACCATCCACACATCCAAACTTACAGCACCTGGTATTCGCAGGCGGTTACCCATCTAAGTACTGATCAGGCTCGGCATTGCTTAACTTTGGTGATTGTACAGGTACCAGTGTTTCAACATGATGTAGCCATAAGACAAGGTCATTAGGAAGTGGTTATTTATTTGGTCTATGAAATCATTAACAACATGGAGTATGTTAGATTCTCACTGGGTGACTTATTTTTTATGGCCAGACTATGTTAATATTAAATACATAATAAAATCTGTGGGACAAAAACAAAAGTGAATATGATTATATGTCTTATACAGACCAGCATGCTTATTTTGGTTGTTATACCCACATTGCTTCAGCAGTTTTATCCGTTTTCCCTTCAGGTATCTATCATCATATTTGGTAACTATTTTGAAACTTCAGATTGAACCCTTTATTAAATCTATAGGGGTAGCTTGTTCACATTCTGCTTTTCATGTGTAGAGGAGATATATCATTTCACACAAACCAGTCTTATTCACTTATTGTGTCACGTGTCTGATTTTTCCACTGAAACAGAGCATGTAACTTTTCAGCTCTACTAGAGAAAGGGATTGAACTCATAGCTATCAGGGAACAAGATATATTTTACTAATGCTTTAAGCCACTTCTTGTTCTCTTCTTCTTCTTCTTATTTGTGCTGCATCCTTTTCAGAACATGGGTAATCATAGCTCTTCAAACCTTTCTTTGCCTTGTGACCCATAGCAGTTTGTGTCTTTTTGTTAAATCTACCCCACCCCTGGCCAGCTATTCTGCCATCCATTCACACAAGGTCTTCAGGTAATTGGCTTGCTACCTCTCTTTCCCTCAATATGCCCTGTGAGGGTTATGTTTTCTGAGCCCTCTTTCTGCATTATGTGTCCAACGAATTTCAGCTATCTCGTACTGACTCTGAGCATAAGTGTTCTTTCTGATGCCATTTTCTTTAAGACTTTCTTGTGGATTTACTCATTCTGTCCATGGAATTCTTGGTATTCTTTTCTAGAAACACATTTCTGCTGCCTCCGGTTTTCTCTTCATCCATGGGGAGATTATTCAGCATTCACTGCCAGATAAGAGGACAGATATCACATAGAAATCCAGCACTCTTTACTTTGTTTCTTGCGGACTATTCCCTAAATCAATATACCATAGTTAATGTAAAAAAGATTATTGCAAACACAGAAAAATGTCATGTTCCTTGTCTTATTTTTGTAGAAACAATATCTATCTGTGGATGTAGTGTTTCATGCAGTGTATTGTATGCAGTGTATTGCATTATTTTATGCAGTGTATTGCATGCTGCATTGTATGCAATGTATTGCATGCAGTATTTTATGCAGTGTATTGGTTAGTGGCATGGAATGAAAAATCAGTAAACTGATTTCAAATTCTGGTGGAGTTCCTTACACTCACTTGAGTGGCAACCAGTCTGGGAGAAGGACAACACTGAATTCAAAAGCCAGCCAGCTGAAACTATACTAAAAATAGTTAGTTATGTTGCATCTGGGGGAAAAAAAAAGCATAGATAGAATTCAACAATTTACAAATGATCTGACCGGAGGGCAATTATCTAGAATGTTGCTGACACCAATAAGCACGAGGAAGGATGGATGGATGGATGGAATATCTACTTCTATTGATAGATAGAACTGTCATAGCCTCTTATTTCATTCACTACTAGCAGTAGAGCCTGGCATTGCCCGGAGATGTAACAGTAAGAGTATCAAGTATCAACCATCATAAAGACTGAAAAATAAAATTGACAAAGATTATTGTTTAAGGTTGACGGACACGCATGTCTTAATTAGTTTTTTTTTTTTTTTTTTTTTTTTTTACGAATTGGTCAAACCCAAACTCAAACAAAAACATTGTTTTCAATCATTATGAGTCTACCGATTGAATAGAATTTTATTATAAACAATTGTCTTGTAAATGGAATTTTTAAAGCATTCTGAATGCAAAAATAAAGAAAAAAGTGAGCAAGACAATAAGAAACACTACCTGCCAAAAAAAGTGAAGTTTTGTTGAAATCGGTTGAAAAATGTAGGAAATCCGATCCCATATATAAACGAACACACACACACACACACACACACACACACACAACCTGGGTTTTATAATACATATAACTTGATATGAGTTTTCCCCCTTTCATTCTGGCGACAGTGATGCCTCTTAATCGTGTTTTCAAATTGATTTTGTGCAAAAACAATTGTGTTTTTCCAATTTTTGGCGCTGTCAGAACCACCGCAAGGTAATTTTACGTAGTCCTGTGAAGTTTTGTTGAAATCGGTTGAAAAATGTAGAAAATCTGATCCAATATATAAACGAACACACACACACACACACACACAGAGCCTGGGTTTTATAATAAGTATGATTACATCATTGTTCTGATGAGCTTTCTAATATGGTGCCTTGACTTTACAAATTTAAGTGAAGTCCTAGACAAATGTATATTATGGTGTGACAGATAAAACTCAGAATGAGAAATCAGAAAGTCAAGTTTGAATTCTAGTAGAGTTTGTTGCATTCACTTACACACAAATACCCTGGGGAAAGGTATGAATCCATCTCTTCTCCCTCCAGCTATGGGTTAAATAGCAGACTGGGCCCAGTAGCCTTAGTTAGCAAGAAATGGTAACCGGCAGTGGGGAAAATCTTCTGCTTAGTCAGTCATGAATCAAAAAAACATGATCACCAAATCATGTATCGCATACAGCACTTAACTAACTAGGTTGGCAGTTAGTTCTCATCATTGAACACTCAAAATTGCTTGATGTAAATTGCAAGTTCTATGCTAATAGTTTCTTCTCTTGCACATCTCACTTGTGAAAATCTCTTTCAGTTTTTTGCTTTCTAGTCAACTTTGATCTTCAAAAATTTAAATGCAATATCAATTCTTTTCCTGTTCTTTGTTCTCCCTCTTCAATAAACTGTAATATAGCCACACTCTAAGTAGAAGCTCATGAAGCTTTATTTGACTAAACGAGCTTTAGAGCTGAAAACATTTATTTTATTATAGTTGATGATTACAAGTGTGAGCGGAGAGAGATGTGCTTATTTTATTGCCACAATAATGTTTTTCTTTTTCTCATATTCTTTCACACAGTGTAATCCCTTGAATTTTAATGGCTTTATTGCCTTGTTTGGGGTGAAATTATTTTAAAAAATTAACTACAGTGTTTTGATGTTCTTTTTAAATAGATGACCACATAATTAAGCCAAAACAATGAATTCATCTTCCCGGCAACTGACATGCATTGCAATATGCACTGATGCAATATGCAATATCTACTTCTACTGACAGATGGAACCACTATAGCCACTTATTTCATTAACTATAGTTGCTAATACTGCCATTCATAATACTTTCTAATTCAAATTCATTCTGTCTGTAAAGACACCAATAACCTTGCTGCATGTAAAAGCATTTCTTTTATACAACAATTATTTTTCAATATGGTTGCCTTCCTTGTTAACGCACTTAGTTATGTGGTGAATATCGGTCACATAGATTCAGCATTATACAGCCCAACCTCTTTAATCTAGCACTTGGTGCTCCAGCAACCCACATGGTCTGGCATTTTTTGAATCAGCCAACATTAGTTCATAGAGCAACTATGAGGGCAGTGCCACACGTTGTTTACAACTTTCCACAGCAGCAGATTATTTTGGTGATACAGTCTTGTTCATTTTATATATATAGCTGCATATTTATTGCTGGATAGTATGTATATATTATTTTTCGATTATAGGCTTTTTTTTTTTTTAGCCTTTAGATTGCATGAAATGATTGTTTTATTTTCTGTTTTAGTCTTTGTTCTATGTTTGATAGCACAGCAAAATATATGTGAAATGAGCTGGCAAGACTGTTTGCATGGTAATGGTAATATTAGCCATTTCCCTATAAGGAAACATTTGATATTGATATTCATCGTGCTTTCGATTGAAATTTATACAATCTTTCTCTTAAAACCATTTTTTAGAAAAATATGTTTTTTAAGTCCAGTAGCTGTTGTCACTCTTTCCACTATTGATGAAGGTTTCCTTCCTAACCTTTTGTTTGAAGTAGTGTGGAATGTCAACATCTTGATTATTATTTTCACTTCAAGTTACATGTGCTATCCATTTTAGCTGTTATTACTCTTTCCAGTACTGGTTGGGGTTTCCTTCCTAACCTTTTCTTTGAAGTAGTGTGGAATGTCAACATCTTGATTATGTCATTATTTTCTCTTCTAGTAACTTGTGCTATCCATTTTAGTTGTTGCTGCTCTTGAAAGTCCTCAAGTGATATTGTTTCAGTTATATGGTACAGTTCTTTGTGAGTCTGTTGTGCAAATCCACAATGTTCAAAGAACAGTCTTCGCCAAGACCCTCAGGCTTTATTCGCTCAAAGCCTTTTTCATCATTGATCTTAGCGGTTGTATACAGCTGAGAGTTTAGATATTTCTGAACGGGTTTGGTGCCCTGCATGACATCCATATGAAAATCTCAATCTGATGAGGCTATCTAGGATCATGACTCAAGTTTTCAGGTTGATATTTTGCCGTGTTGGGTGAGACTGTCATTGTCTGCAATCTGGCAGTATTCTGATCCCAATGGTTCTGGATTAAAGATGGATTATACAATGAACATTTCAGATCAAAATTCAGTTGGTTGTGGATATATTGATCTCTCTTTGTGTATGTGTAGATGTATATGTAAGATAAGTATATTATTATAATACAGAGTTAAAATATAATGAAATATCAGAAAATATTTAATATAAATTCTTTAAACATAGAAATATAAATTAACACCAGGTTATATAAATTATATGCATATATGTATCTATCCACACATAGACATCAAAATATAACAGTAGAGAAAGATTGTCTGTTTGCATTTCTTATAATATGTATAACATTCTAAGTTTAAATAGAACTTTGCATAGTTAGAACGTTCACATTCGGACCATTAGACCCAGGTTCGAATCTCACCATGGTCAATTTGTCAGGCAGGAGACTTCCTGATGTTATTCGAATGGAGGGGTCAATCCCAGTGTATGGCACCTTTGGAAAGTGCCTGAAAACCACACCATGGGTTGGCTCAAGAAATTGGGTAGACAAAACACGGGGGCTGTCGATAGCTGTGCTAGCACAAAGTCACAAGTCATTGTGGCCGAAGACTTGAGCCTTGTTCAAATTGTTGATCATGCTAGATAACACACTCTTTCCCAGAAACTGTAACTAAGGTCTGATCAGCATAGTTGCAGTATAAACCACAGGTTGGCTCTGTGGGTGTTGAATAAACACAAATGTGCCTGAGCAAGCATCTGCAATAGGGATTCACTAGCCGCCCTAGTAGAATGGGTATCCTTGAATATGAGTGGCCAGCTATACAATATGTGTAACATTCTAGGTTTAAATAGAAATTTAGGCATAGTCAATGATTACAAATCTCTACAACCCTAATCATGACAAACAAAACTACTAGATTTCATCAATAATATAATATGTATGCAAAAAGAAAAAGCAATCTTCTTCCCTAAAGTCCAACTTCATTTTATTTCTCATTGAGGAAGGGCATAGGTATGTCTGAAAATGCCAAGTTTTAACATTTTTTCTCATCACACTTCTATTTGGTTTAATAGTCGAATAATATACAATAAATATTACTATTTTTATTACCATTAGTATTATCATTCTTATTATTATTGTTGCTTTGTTGTTGCTCGAATTTCTTTCATAGACCTGATATATCTACACACACATACACACACTGTCTCTCTCACACACACACACAAAATTAAAGAACTCTCCTTCCCAAGGTCCAACTTCATTGTATTTCTCATTGAGAAAGGACATAGGTGTGTCTAAAAATTCCATGTTATAACTTTTTTTTTCTCATTATATATATATATATATATATATATATATATATATGTATGTATATATGTGTGTGTATATATATATATATATGCACTCAATTTACTACTGGTGTTAATAAAATAGTGCTTGATGTAATATAACAGTGCTATAAATTATATATTAAAAAAATATACAAATTTTTTTCCTCAATGGTAGCAGAATTTGTAGTTTCATGTGTAACACAATCTTCTCTTCAGGTGCTGAATTGAGACTGACCATTACGTAATGTAATTTTTATTGTGTGTGTTTGTGTGTGTGTGTGTGTGTGTGTGTGTGTGTGTGTGTGAGGGAGGTATAAAATGCAAACCTTTACAGTTGAGCTGTGTTGTAAACAAGTGGGACAGCACTCCTAAAAATTACTGTACACCATTTGCATCACCTCCATCAGGTGGTCACAAATATACAAATATATCCCACTAAAACTTTTGGGGAACATATATGGCATATTAACACAGAAATTAATATAAAATAATAAAATGAGAGGGTAGGGAGTGTGATTGGGGGGTGGACAGAAGTGTCAACAACACTGCATGGTGATTGTTAGTTTCATATCTATAAATGCTCTATCTACAAATTTTGAGCACACTTCCCTACATCCCTATAAATAAATTCTTAAAAATATGAAGCATCTATAAGATTAATATAAATCATGGTCTTTCTTGCACGTGTAGATTTAGTTGAAATAAAATCTATTTTTTTTATGACACTATTTCATCAATGAAACATGTTAAAATAAAAGCTTTCCAAACTGTTATATATTTACCATGTTGTTTTATATATACACACATATATATATATTTAAACATATATTGTTAAATATAACAGACAATGAATGTCTATTATGTTTGATCATGTGCCGTTCTGAGCTTCGTATATTTGCTTTAATATCAGGTGAATATAAAGACAAAAACTGTCCAACATTTGGATATTTTTTTATTAAGTTGTTCCTTGATCTAAACTTTTGACCATCTTCAGAGTAGTTATGTGGACATTTAAACAAATATATTCATTATCAAAGATGATATTGTTATGTTGACATAGAAGATTACCATAACAGATGCAAGTTATAAATTCATGATGAGGTTCTATGACGTCGTACCACATAAGAGACTGAAATATTAACAGCAGAATCATATATCTAGATACAATGTATATATATATATATATATATATAAAGTACCTGAAAACCCATGCTATGGGTTGACCCAAGCCTTGCGAGTGAAATTGGGTAGACAGAACTGTTCAGGAAGCTGTGAGTGTTTGTCCTACCATGAAGTTACAAGTCATCGTGACTGAAGTTTTAAGCGTACTGCTATTGTTCCAAACTGCTGATCATGCCAGATTGTATGCTCTCTCCCAGAAACAGTAACTAAGCTCTGCTCAGCATAGTTGCAGTATAAACCTCTGGTGGATTCTGTGAGTGTTGAACAAATGCAAAATGCTCCTACGACAGGGATTGGCTAGCTGCACTGGTAAACAGGTGTGCTCGGAAAACAAGAGTAGCCGACCATTTGTATAATAAATAAATATAACAATTTTGCAAACTTTTACTGTCATGTTTTGCCAATAAAGTGGTGTCATTTTTCTTGGGATGCTGATTCATTCTTGAAAAATGCCAAAGTCTGCCAAATTGTCTTATAACTACTCTTTTACCATTCTGCCAGACTCTGATCCAACTTCACACACACATGAACACACAGGTACACACATTGTTTCATTACTGTAGAATTACCTGCTTATTACATGAAATTTAATTAACTGCTTTCATACTAAAGAATAGACATCAACTGTAACGTTGATGCCAAATTTTCCATCACCATGTTTGTACAACATTAGGGAAATCTTATAAGTGCCTTTCAGATTTTTTATTTCAACCAGTCAACTATAATACATTGTTTACAAGCATCAGAAAAATTCTGAAGTTTGGGAAATAGATTTCATCTGGAGTGTCATACAGGAATAGAGTGTCGCTGCCAACACTTGGGTTTGAACACGGATCACCAGAGAGGAAGCACAGTTGACCTCATCTTGAAATAATTAGATCATGTGGTGGGTAAAGGAATATATATATATATATATATATATATATATATATATATATATATATATATATATATATATATATATATATATATATATATGAATTAGTAGCATCTGACTGAGTATTGTTTGAAGGCATTACTATTATTGTATGTGTGATTTACAAAGTCTCTCCTATAAACCGGTATTACAAAATAGAGTAAAGAAAAATAAACAATTGTTTGTACAAAATTAGAGAAATCTTAGAAGTGTCTTTCAGGTTGTTTATTTCAACCAATCAACGGTAATTACATTGTTTACAAACCTAAGAAAAATTCTAAAGCTTGGGAAATAGATTTCATATGCAGTAAAGGAAAATAAACTTTAGTCAATATTAAAATAATTGTTTTTCTCTGATTTTTTTTAATGACAAAAAATGGATTAAAAATGGATTTATATAGAAAGATTATGCTGTGTTAATCTTCTAACTGGCAAGGTATACCAGTTTTGATATTGGTAAAGCTTAATTTCATTTAGCACAGGTCAAATGTGTTGAGCTAATCTCTGAAATGTGTGTGTGTGTTTGTGCGTGTGCAATGTGTATTGGAAATGAAGAAGTTCCCTATGAGATTTTATCATTATTGCTAATGAAAGAAATACTCATTAAAAAATTAATGATAAGAAGAAGAAAATTGTTATTTAAAAATTTAGTAATTATTTCATAATTATTTATTATTTGATGGCTAGATGTTTATGTAACCTGTGTTATCATAGGTAGGATTTATTAAACAAATTGTTGTTTACTCTAATGATTACATATGTTGTGATGAAAGAAAAAACTCCCAGTGTTCACAGGAGCATTGAAACAATAATCATGGCTCCATTTTGTACCAACTCCTTTTAACCTAGAAGACGTATACAAGCAAGATTTGTTATTTTTGTCTTAAACTATTTTTTGAGCAAAGCTTTCACTCTAAAGTTGTGCGTTTAAAATCAAGAGGCAAAAAAATCATACTTTATAATCAAAGTCTTTTCCTTTATAATCAGAAAAATTTAATTTATTCTTGCAGAAAAAATGATTATAGCTAATTCAGCATAATACAAGATGTCCCAAAAAATTTGACATCATTTTAAAAGCAATTATCTTGAAAACTACTAAGTCTAGATCAATGAAATTGAACAGTTTAGGTGTTGAACATCATAAATTTATTCTGGGACTGATTTCATAAATGTTCAATACGTGTACTGCCTGTGACATGGCTCATGTCAAGTTGGTAGTTAAGCTCTTGCCAACCACGCTGATGTTGATGATGGTCTACCCGATCCTTTAGCCCTGCATAAGCAGCCTTCGCCTTTAAATTTTTGGTACCAAGTCCAAATTTGTTTGTCAGTTGGTGAAGCTTTTCCAAATTTTGTATTGAATGCATGCTACTTGGGTGATTGTGTGCAAGCATATTCCAAAATGCAAAATGACTTCTCTTTGGGAGTGAACGGCATGGTTCAACCTGAAAACAGAACAAAAATAGAACATTAAATATAAAATCTTGACCTGTTTCTATACTTTCTGTGAAAATTTGAGGTTATTTCAACAAGAATTGCCAAAATTATTGGCCTGCGAAATGATGTCAAATTTTTTTTGGGGGACACCCCTTGTAATTGTTCTAATGAGCTCTCTTCCTTGGTACCGTGGCCACATGAATTTAAGCACACTACTAGATTGGCAATTAGGTCTCATTCTTTGTTGTTGAAATAGTTAGATGTGACCGTAAGCTCCAATTCTAACAGATCTTTTTTTTTTTTTTTTTGCGCTTCTCATCAAGTAATGCAAACTTCTAAAGTGATGGGATATTAGGTTTTATTCTGATTTTCTCAACATAAGATTTTAGATTTGGTGGTTTAGACATTGATGTAATGAATATGCATACACCTGGGTTCCCCCTCACAGTAATATGATTGGCTGGTGTCAGCCATAAATACAGACTGATGTGGAAGTACAGAGGGACGCCTGTTGGCTACGCCTATTGTATTTGCCTATTGTATTTGCCTATTGCCTACCACTACGACGAGGACCAGTCCATTACGGTTACCTGCTAGATTGTACTACCTGGTTACAGTAGTCCAAAACCACTTTGCTACTTCGAACAAATATATCCCTTTCCGGAACATATCAGACACTAATGCCCCCATAATAACTGGGATAGTAGTGGCCTGAATGTTCCCCATTCTGATAACTTCAAGCCAGATGTCAATGAATTTCTTGAGCTTGTCAATTTCTTTTACCTTGATATTATGTTCACCTGGAACAGGTATGTCAGTGAGAAGGCATTTTCTTCTTCATCTTTTTCAATGATGGTAACATGTAGTTTTGTAACCTGTTTGGATGTTAAATTCCCACAAGATCTTGACTTGGTTATTTTCAATCACCTTGTGGCAGTACCGTTTCTTGTCAACTTCAACTCTGTTCTTCCGACATAGGCAGAAATGCAGATAAGATGCCACTTTATGATTGTCTATTTTTCATTATTATTAGTTTATGTATATCATCTCAAAATGATGTCAATAATAATCTGCAAGCTTAGATTAAGGCATGAATAAATGACTGCATTTTATTAGTCAAGTTTCCAATAACAAAAAAAAATCTATTTCTATTACATCATCAGAAAAATCCTCTGCATCAAGATAGGCAAGTTACCCATCTCTATGTAACAATTTTGATTGATCTTGGCACAAGATGGTAACGGTCATTCACAGTTCTATGAATAATTGAAAATTATCATGTAGAACATTAAAATAGAATTTGGTGATTTTTGATACAACATTTCATTATAGTAAGCTTAGTAAATATCAAAGTAGATAAGCCCTCCCCAACTTGTAGATTGGTACAACATAATCTTTCTACTCTCCAAATAATCCTGTGCCATAGTAAGCTTAGTAAATATCGAAGTACGTAGACCCTCCCGTATCTGATAGATTGGCACAAACTGCTCTGATAAACTTTTTTTCCTACTACTGTGAATACATCAATTTAAGCTTGCTACTAGAATGGCATTTAGGTCCCACCTTTTTACTGTTGAAATAGCTTAATGCAACCACAACTTCTACTCCAACAGTTTCTTTTCTCACATTTTCCCACCTGTGGAACTCCCTTCTGTTTACTTCCTTCCCTAATAGCTACAATTTTCAAAAATTTAAATGCAACATCAGTTGTCATCTTCTGTCTTCTTGAAAACCCGTTCATCTTTTGACCTTTTCTCAAGCCTCACTATTCTCAGTTTTCTCTTTCATTTTCATTCCCTGTAACCTCCTGCAGGCTGGTGGCATTCCCACCTTTCTTGGGGTTAAATAATTAAAAAAAAAAATCTTCAGAACTTCCATTTTACATTTGTTTGGTTTTGTGTTATTGTAAGCTGTCACTTCCTCTTTTTCATTTGGCCCTGTCCCACTTGAAAATATAACAGGTTATTTTACATTTCAGGTAGTAACTATATATTTTTTTTAAATTGCTTGCTATTTTATGTTGCCTTTAAAGTAAAGAATAGATACATGTTGTTACTTTTAACTTTAGTTAATAGTTTTCAGTTGTCTTTGTTCGAGTGACCCTCCGTTCTAGTTACATGTTGTCTCTATGTAATACTATAATCAATAAAGACAAGATTTATTTTAGTTGTAAAGTAGAAACTCCTGCATATTAAGTGTAAATATGACCAGAATACATTAAGGTGTTTAGAAGTTTTCAGTTTGAGCCAACAGGTGTTGTACATGCACAAATAAAACTGATCCTGTTTGAATACAATAGGGAAAATATTTTAAACTAGTGTATCTGTGCTGTCAAAAATGATAGCAGTTGCCAGAAAGTTTTAATAGTGAGATGCAATGAAACAAAAGTCTTGAAATAATGTATTCAGATTGAATAAAGAAGAGATAAAGAATTCACAACTAAAATAGAGGCCAATGAACCGTTTAATTAATCAGTTGCCTTTAGACTTTTAGACATTCAATGATATCTATGATTCATTAATTACTCCTGATATTATATAAATCGTTTTTCACTCAATATCTTTTCATGTTGGAAATTTATGTGTTTAATAAACCAGTGAAATGTAAATAGCTCTTGGAAGAAAAAGATTATCAACTGAACAACAAAGACGGTGATAACAAAGCTTATTTCAAAACCAAGTTGAAGTAATATGATCACTTAATAGACAAAGGTATCTAAGGGCCTCACATGAAAGGCTCGAACAAATAAGACTGCAATCTAAGAAATGAAGGAGTAATTGTTATTCAGTTGTATTTGTCTTGTATCTATACAAGGAATTGGGGTAGCAGGGAAAGATTTGATTGTATATCAGTGAGAATATTAAAAGGAAATACAAGTATGAAATAATGAAAAAGTGTTTTTTTACACATAGCAGTAGTACCGGCCTGTTCAACTGACAGGTATATAAGACACCCCATTATTTTAGGAGGGTATATTATAAAAATATTTTTTGTTTATTACTCTTTTAATTATTCTCAAATCTCTTTTTATAACTTTCTTAAAAACATTTTTTTCTTGCCAATATTTTCAATTTCTTTACTGTTTATTCTATGATCTGTATTCAATGTTTTTGCAGTTTTCAACATTGTGTTTCCATTACTGAGTTATGTGAGCATAATGCTGAAAATTCCGAAAAAGTTGTTTACAATATCTTATTTCTCTTTTGAGGTCATAACTTTTTTTCTTTTTTTTTTGTGTGTGTGTGTGTGTGTGTGGATAAAAAGAGATAAAAATAATAATAATATTGACAATAAGATTAATAGTATTTATTATATATTAGTAGGCCTTTTGAGAAAATAGAAACATGATAAAAGAATTTTGGACATACCTGTTCTCTCTCTCCCTCTCCCTCTACCTCTCCCCACCCCCCAACCATATGTGTTATAGTATTGATGAAATCAATTGTTCACCATGATCAGGGTTGTAGAGAGTTTTTAGATGGCTTTTTTGTGGGAAAATGTATTAATCGAGTATACTTAAATTACTATTTGAACCTAGATTGGGTGAATTTTATTTTAGAAATGTATTTGAAACAGTAAAAGGACGCATCTAACATTACCAATGCTATTGCCTGGTTGATTGAGATGTACACGTACAGTGAAATTGATGTGAATGTATTTGATAGATATTTTTATGGTTATTAAACTGAAGACAGAGTTCCATACCTGTTTGACTGATATAATTTTGCATTTGTTACAAAAAGAGTAAATATATTACTATTTTTACTATCATGCATATATATATATATATATATATATATATATATATATTGTCGATGAGACATCTAAAGCTCAATGAAATAGACCCTACAATGGATATTCTGCTAGAGGTAAAATTTTCTTTATTAAGACTCTCGAATACACAGGCTGGTAGATTTGATTCACACATGTTAAAAAAAAATAGAATATCAATTCAAATGTATATATCCACTAAAATAAAACATTTAAAGTAATGATATATATATATATATATATATATATATATATATATATATATATATATATATATATATTGGATAAGGTTATAAAAATTTTTATATATCAAGAATGATATATGACAAAGGGGAAAAAAGCTGATGATGTCCTGAGGGATGAAATGCATCACATGAAAACTCTTTACAATTTGTTGTGTGTGTGTGTGTGTATGTATATATATATATATATATATATATATATATATATATATATATATATATATATATATAGTTTTTCTCTTCCTTTTATCAGTATTGTCATTTTATTCATTGGTTTGACCAATAGTTTTTGTTTTACTTTTATATATATATATATATTAGGTTGGTGCAAAAATAATGTTGTTTTCTCACATAGTAACATATGTGAGAAAACGGCATTAATTTTGCACCAGCCTTATATATATAAAACAAACAATACTCAGATATTGTCTTTCCATAACTAAACATTTCATGTGGACACCTAGATAGCTATACTACTGCCTCTCATGATCCTCTGGCAATACAAGGGTCAAGATACTCAATTCTTTATTCTTCTTTTTTTTTTTTTTTTTTGTGTGTGTGTGTGTGTGTGCATGTGAATATGGATCAGTAAATCTGTAGCCTGACAAATATTCTTTAGTGAAACTTTCATCTGAAATGTTCACTGCATAATTTTAAGGCCATATGCTTAATATTTATCACTGAATTAAGTGCATTGACAAGGTAAGAGATTATGTTGAAAAATTAATATTTATTGTATATAATAAATGCTTTTATTATCATTAGGCTGTAGACATACTGATGTTCCTACATATACATATATACCAGATCTATTATTCCGGAATAGCCACCTGCAATATAATCCAATAAATTATAGTATAATGCAGAAGGCCTACTGCAGTCAGCACTAAGGGAAAGACATTATGCTCTCCTATAAATAAGGTTCCTGGTAAAGAATACTTATAAACAATAAAATGTTTGTATAAAAAATGACTGTTGCAGTGTGAGACAGCTGCTGTCTTTTCATAAATCCTGTTCGTTCAGTCATAATCACAAAGCAGTTTATTATTTGGATGATACAACTTTTAGAATTGGGAGTTAAAAATTTATGATTGCAGTCGGTGGATAGCTTTCCTATCTTTTTTTACTCGGGCAAAAGCTAATTTTACAATATGTCAGGATGTTTGATTTTGTTTTTTTTTTAATCTATGTGAAATTATAAAATAAGGGAAAAAATGTTAATTACTTCTCATTTGTACATCAAAATTATTATTTTATTTGTAACATGGTAAAGGACTTGCATGCCCCACTGATCCCAAGAGCGAAGCTGTTTAGAGTTTCAACTCCTTTAGAGCCACCCATGATGGTAAGCACGAGGAGAAGGGACCAGCCTGAATATGACTAAACCCCCCCCCCCACACACACACACACTGAAATCCCCAACAGCAGAATAGACAATGATCTACATGATTTCAACAGCCAAACTGGCAAAGAGAGCAGTACCAGTCGAATTGGTGTAACCAAGGTGGACCTTGACAGACAAAGCATCCGATAGCATTGATGCAACCAGGTTTACCAGATCTCACCTGTCTTTGAGCCATGAGGAAGGCACTTTTGGCCAAGTGTGTGGGCTTCTGTCATGCAGAGTTGTCTGCCAAAGTCAAATTCACACAAATGGCCTTATGACACTATCTGATTCACTGCCATCTCCATCACTGCCACAAGGAGGCAGGGGGACAGGGAATAAGAAGAGGGTATGAGAATAGGGGTGTTGCCGCCACTGATTTTTCCCTTTTTATTTTATTTTTTTTAACAATTATGTTAACCCTGTACAAGGCCCAAAAGCTGCCCAAATTAGAAGGTTACAGAGTAAGCAGCACAATTTATGGGGATATGTGAGGAAGTTAATGGTTGACCTAAGACTTGAACAGGTCAGGATTGTAGTGATTGGGGAAGCATTCTCTTGGGAGTTCGATCCACACATCAGCGGTTTGTGAGACTCTTTGCAAATTCTAATCTTTCTTCATAGTATATCGTATATATTTACATATAGATTGTTAGATATTTTTATATAGCATATCTCTATGTTAGTAACAAAGGAACGAGTACAGAACTGTTATTGAATATCACTCCTCCTATATGACAGTGAATGCTGGACAATCTCTTCACAGATGAAGAAGAGAGTTGAAGCAAAAAATGTAGTTATATGGAAGGATGCTGAGAATAACATGGACTGAACATGTAAGCAATGACAAAGTTTCAGATAAAAGGGAAACAAAAAGGAAACTTATACTTCAAATCAGGAAGAAATAGTTGAAATTTCTCACACACATAATGAGGAAAAGGTATTGGAAAATTTGACACTCCCAGGACATATTGAAGGCAAGAGGAAAAAATGCATAACCTGCCTAACTTGCTTGTGTAAATGGTTGGCAGAACAGGGTTATGGGTAGATAATAAAAAGACAAAATTTACTAAGATCTATAATGGACAGGAAATTGTGGAGGGCCATGATCGGAAATGTCCTGAAGGGGCATGGTACATAAAAGAAGAATCTCCATATACAACATCCTGTGTATATCCAAATATTATATCTTTGTATGGTATATTTTTTATATTCCCATATCAAGACTTTCATATGGGTATTGTGCATGGCACCAAATATCTAATCTGTCAGCTGTATACAACCACTTTCTAAGATCACTGGTTAAAAATGGCTTTGAGTGAGTGAAGCCAGTGGGTCTTGGCAAAGATCATCTTTCTTTGAACATCATGGATTGCCACTACAGATTCACAAATGATACCAGATAAGAGAAACCTTGAGGACTACCAACAGCTAAAATGGACAACACATGTGCTTCAAATAGAAAATAATGACATAATGAAGATGTTGACATTTCACACTATTTCGAACAAAAAGGTTAGAAAGGAAACTTCCATCACTAATGGAAAGAGCAATAACAACTACTGAACTTGAAAACCTACTATACTTAAAAATTGTTTTAAGAAAAAGAGTATAAATTTCAACCAAAAGCAGCAATGGCTGCTTGGTCAATTACTGTCAAATGTTTCCTTATAAGAAAACTATGCCATCAAAATTAATGGCAAGAAGGAATGTGTATTATATTGTAAGTTACTATTATATGTATTATATTGTAAGTAATTTTTGTTTAAATCAAGTAAATTTTGTAATTTAAAATAGTTTGTTGTTAACGTTAATAATTGAACAGTGTATAATTTATAAACACCTCAAAAAAGATATCTGTATTTTATCCTGATTTGTACACATGCTTTTATGACACACCTTGGGTGTTCTTGAGAGTCAAATTTGCTGAGAAATTAGAACATCATTGCTAGTGATAGTCAATCCCACAATCCAAGACACCTTGAAGAAAAGTAACTTCATGTGAAGTTTAATTCAAGCTGAAATAAAATATAAACCTTGGCCAAGTTTTGTCTGAGATATATTTATCTTCTCTCTCTATCCCTTTCTATTTTCCCCTCTCTCTCTCTTTCTTTTGTCATTTTTTCTTTCTTTGCAGTTGGTGTATCTGTTTCTTTTTGTGGCTACTTTCCATCACTCCTAATGCTTTGATTGTAGTTTGCAGAGAGAGGGAAAGAGGAGGTTTACTTTGTAGCTTGTCAGCATGGTAGCTGTTTGTGTGTGGATGTGAATGGGGTCATGACTTCTGTCTGTGTCATGTCAAAATTTTGCACACTACATCTCAATTGTTACACAAAAAAAAAACTTATATATATATCTCCATATAACTCATCTTGTATATCTTCATAGATTATATAGTAGATAGTATACAAATAAAAATACATAGCTTAACATTATATACCATCTCTTTATATAGTTTACCTTAAGTAATTTCTCCGCAGTTAAAAATAAACATTTGATTCCTGTTGTGAGGCACATTTTCTTCTGTAAGACTTTTCAGTTATAAGCTGGTAGACATTAATTTCACTCTTTAAAATGAGAAAAATAGGGATGTCTATTCATATGTGTATTCACTAGATGATATATAATGTATACCCACTGACACTTATAACAATAAGAAATAGTAAATATATCTTGTATATTTTCATATACAATATTGTATTTTAGGAAAATCTATGAAAAAATGGAAACATTTTTTCATGTGACATATTTCATCCTTAGGACTTCATCAGATTAAAGTGCTGTTTATGTTGATATGATTATACATGTGTATGAATGAGAGGGGATGCTGAAATTTTAGATTTAAATTAATTTTCTTTTAATAGGTGTTTTGAGTATATAATTTCATTATATCATATTAATATTTTCATATAGCATATTGCATGTCATATATTTTCATAGCCTCATTTGTATATCTCACATATCTTCATATTATATATCATACAGAGAGAGTGACAGATAGACAGACACATTCACACCCTCACACATATATAGACACACAAACACATACATACAGAGAGACACATACACATATATATACACACACAGAGACAAACATATACAGAGAGAGAGAGAGAGAGAGAGAGACAGACCGACACACACACACACACACATATATATATATATATATATATATATATATATATATAGTAAATAATTTATAAAAAGTTCAGAGACTTAGTTCCCAATTTTCAGTTTCTTTAGTCAGGGACAAGATAAATCATTTGAATATATTAAGAGGTTTTGTATCGAATTTAAAATTGGTTAATGTTTTTCTATAATAAATATTATAAAATATCGAATCATTTCTATAATACCATCTATAATAATGTTTTCTATAAAGACAATCTTATAAAATATCATTTGAATATTTATAAATATATTAGGTTGGTGCAAAAATAATGACATAATAACATCAAAAAAACGACATTATTACGTCATTATTTTTGCACCAACCTAATAATTGCTCTATTTTGTTAGTAATGTTTGATTTAAATCTTGGCAACTGGCAAACTGATTTTCAATGCATTTTTATCGTAAAACAATTTGCAATACTTTTCTTCAGTAAATCGGCCTAAGAATATACTCAGATCATTTGTAAACATCTATGCCAATGATATGACTATATACAGGTGCACATCTAAAACTCTTGTTGTCAGAGATTGGTGACAGATCTCTCTTCCGATCTTACACAGACTACCCAGTGGGGTAAAAACTGACTGGTTATATTCAATGCCTCAAAGACCAAGCTAGTTACATTCAATCATTGCTGATCGGACCTTGAATTACTACCAATGAGGATGCCCCCACCCCCAAGGAGGCACCATGCCTTGAAAGACTATTGGGCCTCAAACTTGCACCTGGCCTCAAGTGGAACTTGTACATACAATTCATTGCTAAGGATGCTGGTGAAATGGTCAGCTCCCTGTACCACTGACTCCTCCTGCTATCCTCTACCTTTATAAGCGCCAGATCAGGCAAAAAATGGAGTACTATATATATATATATATATATATAGTATGCCATCATTGCTAATCTGACCCTGAACTACCACCAATCAGAGAAGCACCTTGCCTTGAAAGACTGTTGGGCCTCAAACTCACACCTGACCTTAAGTGGAAATTGTACATACGATACATTGCTAAGGATGCAGGTAAAATGGTTGGCTCTCTGTACTTCTCCAGTAAATACCTGAATCCTCTTAATATCCAGATCAGGCCAAAAATGGAGTACTGTTGTCATATTTGGGTAGGAGCTGCCCAGACCTCACTTTCCAGTCTTGATAGTTCAAAAGTGTCTCTGAGCCCTTGTGGGTGATGAATTATTCTCTATCCTTCAACCTCTCTCCCACAGGCAGGATGTGGCAAGCCTCTCGCTACTCTACCACTACTTCCACAGAAATTGCTCGGATGAACTACATTCTATTGTTCTGCCGAGGCAAACCTTCACAGCAAGAATCACCATGCCACTTATATAGTAGCAAACTACTCTCATTCCCTCTGTATTCCATTAGTGAGGAGTGAGTTCAACTCAAGCAGCTTCTTCCCACAAACCACTGCTCTGTGGAACCAACTCCCAACTTCACTAAAATCTTAACCTGTTCAAGGCTAATCTAAACCACTATCATCCACTCCTATACAAAAAAATGGCCTCCAAATGTAACCCTCTGCCTTGAGTGGCCCTTAGGCCTTGAAAAAGGATTACCCTCGCTGTAAAAAAACAGAAAAAAACAAAAAACATTTTCAATTCATCTGCATTATAAATATAATAACTATATTCTTTGATTAGAATTTTATTTATTCCTGAACATAAACAATGCATTTGTCATTGTCAAATCATTGATAATACATTTATATAGTAAAATAATTAGTAATTCATTTCCATTATATATTACTAGCTTAAAAGCTGTCCTCTTGGGCAGTATTTAAGTTAACTCCTGCAGAGGGCACTTGATTGGTCCTTCATCACAATAGGTAAGGAGGAGCAGATTCAATAAGCAACAATAAACTACAGAAGAACTCAAAATTAATCGCTGCATTTATGTACTGCATTAATATTTATGCTTACTTTTTAAAAGTTCAATGATAATTCTTCTGACACCACTTAATTTAAAGACAGTTTGATGTACCTAAGTCCTTACTTTCCCTACAAACCCTTATTTTTATTTCATGGGTGATTTTCACTGGATCTCGCAATTAATTTTGATCATTCCCAAATTTATTTCCAAGTTATAAAAATTGTTATTGTACAAAAAAATTTGTTGCAAAAAATCATGTAAAAAAAATCGCTGAAAACAATCATGGTAATGAAAATTTGGGAATCCAGAATTTCAGGGTTGTGAGTCCGGATCCATTCCAGAATGTTTTTAATTTGCTCATGGAATCACCCTGATTCCAAAATGGTATGATATGTTGGGCTATGGCCTCTAGGAGTAAAGTTGAAAACGTGTGACACACTGACATTTGCATTTATTATATAAATTTAACTACCTTATTCTGTCAATAAAATTTCCTTCAGTAACACTGATTTGTTCCCCCATTACAATGGTAGTGTTAATGTTAGCTGTTTCCTTACAAGGAAACATTCAGTATTCATTGACAAAGCAGCCAGTGCTACTTTCAGTTGACATTTATAAAATCTTTCTATTAAAACAATTTTTTTATGAAAATAGATTTCTCAAGTCCAGTTGTTATTGCTCTTTCCAGTTTTGATGGGGGTTTCCTTCCTAACCTTTTGTTTGAAGTAGTGTGGAATGTCAACATCTTGATTATGTCATTATTTTCTCTTTGAGTTACAAGTGCTATCCATTTTAGTTGTTATTACTCTTTCCTGTACTGGTTGGGGTTTCCTTCCTAACATTTTGTATGAAGTAGTGTGGAATATCAACATCTTGATTAGGTCATTATTTTCTCTTTGAGTTACAAGTGCTATCTATTTTAGCTGTTATTACTCTTTCCAGTTTTGATGGGGGTTTCCTTCCTAACCTTTTGTTTGAAGTAGTGTGGAATGTCAACATCTTGATTGTCATTATTTTCTCTTCAAGTTACATGTACTAACCATTTCAATGGTTGCCCTAGATGAAATTTATCAATGGGGTTTGATTGGGAAATGGTGGAAAAATGTACTTGGTCAACATTACAGGCACCTGAAAATCATTTTAACAAATTATGTGTAAATATCTCTCCAAAAATGAAAGGTAAAAATATACAATACGTTTTTAAGACCATTCTAATAAACTTATTTTCTATTTCTCATATATCTCTTTCAGTATCTGACACACGTTTCTATAATTATTCTATATATTTCTTATGTGTATTTCTTTCTTTCAGATTCCTGAAAGTGAGGAACATTGAAAAGCCAACGCATGGATTCTTTCTGGAGAAAGTACGATGACCTTTAAATACAATGAAAAAAATAACTCCTTTTGCAAGATTAACTCTGCTGGTTTGTATCTTCTCCCTCTCTCTCTCTCTCTCTGTCTCTCTTTTTTCTTTTTTTTTTTTTGTAACTTATCTTGTATATATTAGTACATGATTGTAATTTATTAAGAACTTTATTTGCTTGTACATCAACATTTTTTTTCAGAACTCTTCATTCTAAAACTTTGCTGGATTATTCATTGTGAGAAACCCACAAGGCCACATCATCATCATCATTCTTATCAAAATAATAGTAATCGAAGACTAAAAAAAGTGCCGAGGGAAAGTTGGCATTGAGACCAACATTGTAGACCTAAAAAACAGCTATCATTTTCTCTGTGAGGATTCTCTGAAAAGGTCTTGGAGTTGTTATGAGTCTTGTTGACACCATGCCTCAAGAAAAGTTTCCATTAGCTACGTAAATGTGTAACACCTACATAACTCTTCAATAATAAACTGCTAAAATATGCACATCTCTTCTAATTAAAGCATTAGGATTGTTACAAACCTAAATTATTTAACAAATATTAAATAGGAATTAAATTAAATATAAATTTAAATGTCAACTTGTATTTTTGTCCAAATTAAAAGAGGTAACAGACCCTAGAGAGTTGAATTTAGAGATCGCAAAATCTATCAGAGATGAAATTTAAATTTTTATTATTGCATTATTCCAAAATTTTAATACATCAGCAGATAGGTATTAATGTCAACAAATGAGGACAATTAGTTATTAATTAAAAGAGTTGGTAACTAATGTATAATATTATCCATAACTACATGTACAAGAATGTTGTTTTTGATAAAAGTTAAAAAATAATGATAGATACGTAAAAATGCATATAGTGTTGAAAATTCCTTTTTCCACAATATAGCTGTTCGTGCTATGTTATAATGCTTATTACTTAAACAATAATAATACTGAATAATTTTTTTTTAAACATTAAAGGATATTTAATCATATCTCCCTAATAGTTGTCGCTATCTGTTTACAAAACTTGTTACTGTAGTCTCTCTCTTTCTCTCTCTCTCTCTGTGTGTGTGTATATATAAGGTAAAAATATAGTTTTAATGTATGCTATATTTATGGGTTAAAGTGCTCAATATCAGGGATAGAGTGTATATATTTGAACAGGCATCCCCAAAAGTGCACATTTTCTTTATCGATAAAATAACTGTCTAAAAACTACTCATATACAGGTATCCATTATATATATATTTATATATATGTGTGTGTGTGTGTGTGTGTGTTGTATGAAATGGATTAAATCCAACAAATATTTTAATATATTTTCTGTTTATAGGTTTTTTATGGATACACTTATTTGAGTAAATGCTCTGTTTTTTTAATTAAACAGTATTAATTACACTTTAGTGGCCTGAATGTTTGAGAAATTTCGTAGAAAATATGTCCTCTGACAGGAATCGAACCTGAATCCTATATGGAACCGTCATTAACCTTGACATGCTATGACCGTCCAGCCACAGAGAACTTTAAAAGCAGTAATTCAAGCTTTGCTAAACTGGAAATTATCTGTGGCTGAATATATCATAGAACGTCAGGCTTAATGACAGTTCCGTATAGGATACAAGTTTGATTCCTGTCAGAGGACACATATTTTCTACAAAATTTCTCAAACATACAGGCTGGTAAATGTAATTAATAATGTTTAATTAAAAAAACAGAACATTTACTCAAATAAATAGCCATAAAAAAATATATAAATAGAAAATATATAAAAATATATATATTTTCAAGCATGTTTTATTGAAATTGATAGACATGGGCTACTGCTTAATTTCTTTTACATTTTTCTAGTTTACATATAAGATGTCACATATCCAGATTTAATTTAGGAAGAAGCTGTCCAAAGTTCATGATGATATTATTTAAGTACCTTCAACTATCTCAGTAGGTTATCATCAGGAAACTATTACTGTAATGCTCATAAGCAGCTACTTGGGTAGTACATGATAGATACATTTTTAGGAGGATTGTTGGTTTAATATTAGAAGGAAGGAACAAAAAATATTTGTGTGTGTGTGTGTGTGTTTTTCTTCTGTAGGCTCTTTGATAGTGATATTATTAGTAAGAAGACTTTTGATATCCTACAAAGCAAAAATCTCATAATTTGCTTTATTTAAATGTAATATTTGATTACCTTTCTTAGTAGAATGGACATTATATTTATTCAGGAAATATGTTATGATTAGTTGGCTTTGCCAAATGATGCACTGGAGTAGGAATCTGTGAAATTATGGGTGGCAAGGAGAAACAGATTTATTTTTGTGTGTGTGTGTGTGTGTGTGTGTGTGTGTGTGTGTGTTCAAAATAGCTTAAAGATTACCAGTATAGAAAACAAAATTGGCAAACATTTCAATTCTGGCTGAAATTGGTTGTGTTCATTTAGTACATATGTCCTTGTACTCTCGCATACAAAGATATTTTGCCAAAAGATGTCTCTTATGATTGGTTAGCGCGCGCACACACACACACACACATAACGTGTGTCTATATATACATTTGTGTGTGTATATATATATATATACACATATGTGTAGTATGTGTATATATATATATATATATATATATATATATATATATATATATATATATATATATATATATATATACACACATATGTGTAGTATGTGTATGTATGTATATATACATTTGTGTGTAGTGTGTGTGTGTATGTATACATATATGTGCAGTGTTTTCATACATATATATATAATGTGTGCCTATACATTTGTGTGTGTGTATGTATATGTGTGTGTGTATATATATATATATATATATATACGTTTGTATTTATATATATGTGTGTGTATGCATTTATATATGTGTGTGTGTGTGCGTGTGTGTGTGCAAGTGTGTATACTTTTCTGCATCCTTCTTCCTTACTGTATTGTGCCTCTCAAAATAGCCATAAACATAAGTTTGTGCCTGATGATTGCCTCACGCATGAAACTTTGAGTAGCTTTAATGTGGTAAGGAACAACAAGATAATTTTTAAATATAATGTCTTGGCTTTGTACTTTATATCGAGCATTTTTTTTTTTGTCCTCTCTGCACTCACTGTACTTTATATTATGTTTTATATGCATACATATATATATATATATATACATACATGAATTTAATATTTCGCTTTTATAGATTTATAAACATTTCCCATGTGTCCTTTGTTCTATCATGTTATTGGATTGTAGTCATTGAATTGCCTCACATTGTGCCAATATATCATATTCTATATTTTCTTACATCTGTGTATATTACTGCGTTACTTTGAGGTCGCTGTATAATACTGCATTTACTTTAAATCCATTTATAAAACAGTACTGCGTGTACTTTAGATCAGTATATAGTACTATGTTTACTTTTAATCTTTGTATAAAACTTGGTTTACTTTGTTTAATTATAAATCAAATTAAAATTTGTGATGAATTACATGTACAATTTTTAGTTCTTCTCCATGCACCAACTCCTTCAAGTTTTTCATTTCTCAAATTTAATTGAGTCATTCAAGTCTAATAAAGAACAATATTCCCAACAGAACGAATCTATTATCTTTTTATAATAATGTGATTTTTCTTCTCCCTTCATGCATTTTTCTTAGAAATGCAAATTTACTAAGTAGGAAACCATATAACAAATTGTCTTTGTTGAGAAAATCCTCAAAAGAAACACGTTTTTTGCTTTGCCATGATTTATTTGTTTTTTCTTAGGAAGTTTTTTGTTTTTTATAAGATTCTTTGAAAGATATTTTTCCCTTTTTTAGAATAAAACCTGATTTTTATCTGTTCATCATATACATCATATATGTGTGTGTGTGTGTATATAATTGACTCTCCTGTTGATTTCAATATATGACTGTCTAATAACTAAATCAGTTTAATTTTTTATGCATGACATCACATTTGATTCCTACTTGTGATTTACACACAAGGCCACAGATGACTGAGGATTTCGAAACGGGGGGGGGGATGGTAATGATGATGATGCTTTTACTTTTGTTCTTGCTTCCCTTAGACATTAAAGACATCCAGTTTCAAAGTCACTGATGCCATTTATAGATTTATATATATATATATATATATATATATATATATATATATATATATATATATATGATATTGAGTGCTGATATTGATAAGATAGTGCTCAATGTAATATAACAGAGCTATTAAGTATATATTAATAAATTTACAATTTTTTCCTCAATCCATCACCTGAAGATTGCTTTGTGCATGAAACACTGAGTTGTGTTTCTTGTCAGAGAAAAAAGTGTGTGTGTATGTGTGTGTGAAGTTCAAATTGCAATTATTGCAAATGTAATGAATCAAACTAATTATACTGAAATTATTTTAATTTAGAAAAACTAATGAGGAACAAATTTAAAAAAAATGAAATTGACTTAATTTTTCTTTTAGTGTCTTGAGGAACTGAAGTTGATTCAAACACTTTTTATTTCTGTATGTACAGACATTTTTTTTTGCTATAAAATGTTTTGTTGGTAATTCTATTATATCTGCTATAATATATATTGTTGATAACTTTCTTATGTAAAAATGTGTTTTTATACTTACATAGTGTTTGTTTTTTGGGGGGGCGGGGGGGGGGGCTTCACTATTTGGCCATAGCTGGAACTCTACCAGGTGCTTTCCCCCAGGGTGGATCTGGAACAACAGCAATTAAGAGGTGCTTCCACACTCCTCAAAACCTCCAGTCAGAGGCTTTGCTGCCAGGTGTAGGGTTTGGGTAGAGACAATAGATGAGTTTCAAACAATATCTGACAGGATTTCCTTCTTGTCTGAGAAGGATTATTCATGACTTGTAAAAGTTGATCATTAAGATTAGTCAACAAAAAACTAGTTTTTAATTGTATATGCCGTAAAGAACATTTATATTTACAGGGTGCAATGGGTAAATTGTTGCCATTTTATGTTTTTAATTTTGCACATGCATGCACATTGTTTTTGATTTTGTCAACTGCACATTATACTAGGGTCAGTTGGGCGCTGACTGTGAGAAAAAGAGAGTTATGATGCAATTCACTCATCCAGAAATTAGGAAACGGCATGCTGTACTGCTTGGCACTCGCACTGGAAGCCTCAATATGAACATTTCAGAGTGTTTGGGTGTCAATCTGAGGACAGTGCAGAGGATTCGGAAAGAGTTGGATGAGTCTAACAGTGGTTACAAAGGTTTTGGTGGTGATCACTAGTGATAGCGATGTTATGCCTCCATTTATTCTCCCACAGACTCAATATGGAGGCCTACATCAAGTGCCTTCAGGAGGTAGTGTTGCCCTGGGTCAAGAGTGGCTGCTGTAAGACCCTTTGTCTCACAACAGGACTCTACCCCACAAGCACAAGCACGGGAACCCAGTGATGGCTGTCAGGCAATTTGCTGTGGCCATATCAGTCTTTTCATTTGGCCACCTAACTACAAGCACTGGAACCCTCTTGATTATTATGCATGGGGCACAGTTGTGTGAGAGACCAACAAAACTCCTAATATCAAATATGAACTGAAGGCAAGGATTATGGTAGCATTCACTAACTTAACACAAGGAGACTGTCCAAATGAGTTGCAGCAGATTCCATAGTCATCTGAAAGCCATGATTGAAGCCAATGTCGATTTTATTAAATAAATTTATATGTGAATATACCTGTTAAAATGGCATGTCAGTGTTATTTTCATTTTTGCGTAATTTAGATGACAATTTAGCCATCGCACCAGATATACACACACACATATAAACATGCATATATATATATATATATATATATATATATATATATATATATATATAGCACAACTTGTAAGTATATCAAAACAAAATGGTAACTGAGGAAAAAAATTGTTAAAAAAAGAAAGAACTAGGAACATTTGAACAATCCAATATATATATATATATATATATATATATATATATATATATACACACACACATACATATATATATATAGATATTGATATATATATATATGCATATATATATATATATATATATGCATATATATATATATATATATATATATATATATATATATATATATATATATATATATATATATATATGTATGTATGTATATATAGCACAACTTGTAAGTCTATCAAAACAAATTGGTACCCAAGGAAAAAATTGGTAAAAAAAGAAAGAACTAGAAACATCTGAACAATCCGATATATATATATATATATATATATATATATATATATATATATATATATATATATATATATATATATACATACACACACACACACACATACACACATATATACATACATCACAGTCTGTTTTATGCTTGAACACAATCTTAATGGTCTGAAGATTGTATTCAAACATGGAACTGAGTGCCGCTGCCAGGTGTTAACTTCAGTATCCGAAAATTCTGACTTCAAAAATCTTTGTCTTCGTGCTTCAATTTAGTCAAAATAATAAATGACATTGGCATATTAAATCTACACAAACACATGCTCACACACACAAACAAACACACACATATATTTAATTCCATATATAATTCCATGCCCAAAAAAAGAAGCCATTTTTAAGGAATTAATGGATTTATTTTTAATCTGACACTTTTATTACTTTAAACTTCATTTTTAGTGGATACCAGTTTTGGAAATAGATGTCCTGTATTATATAACTATTTACTGAAAACAAAATCAGCCAGCAAATTACAAAAATCACTAAAATATTGGTAGACATTCACCCAAGCAAAGTACACATGCACACACGCATATACACATAATATACATACAACATATATATATATATATATATATATATAATATAACACATATATGCACATAATATATGTAATATATACATAACATACACATATACATAATATATGCAGCATACACATATTCCAAATTATAATCAATGTATCTGTTCAAAATTATTTTACTACAACTAAACATCAACATGCCTCTTCCAAGGTTGACAAGTAGTGTAATAACCTGCTTTAATTCATAATCACTGTGTTGTAGCATACATACGGATGACAATGAGTATGTCTCAATTCCCATAAATACAGTAGTAAATACTGTATATTGGTCTGCAGTTGGAGATTGATTGCTGAATTCGCTTGACACATTGCTAGCAGTTGACTTCTTCTTCTATGCACCACTGGCGAATCTTATATATGTTGTTCATCTCTTAAGTATTATCGTTCATTACCAACCTACGTTTGATTATTCTATTCAGTAACCTTCTCTAGGTTACAGCACACTGACAATTCCTTTTTTTCTTGGTTTTCAATGTGATTCTATAATAAAATCATTTGCAATGTATTTCTCTGTTAAAATCATTTTGCATGTAATTTATTGCAAAATATTGCTACAAAATAATAATGATGAATATAATAACCATGTTTTATCTATAATGCTTTCAATATTTCATATTTTACAATGCATTTTTATTGCAGAGTCTGAAGTGTTAAAATATCTAATTAAAGAATTGCAAAAATTGTTTAATCATCAAATTTCTGAATATCTTATAACCAGAAATATTATGTTTCATATTGCAAAAAATGTTGAAACAGGAGAGTGGGGGAGTAGCTATAATGTCAGTGGGTATGAACAAAAAATGCTAAAACCTTGCCTACTCACACACGTACACGCGCACACACATATATCAGGTTCAAATGCAGCTGGTGCTAAAATTCCAGGTTAGGGTGGGCCTGTTTTGCTCTCATCGAAAAACAGTTTTCAAAATAAGGCTTTTTAGTTGGCCACAATCATCAAGCATGTTTCACAGGTCAGAAATATACAACTAAAAAAATTCAGCCAATCCATAGGTCGTTATCAAATATATATCTAAATGTTTTTCTTGTTAAACAAGAGTCAACTTTTAATATGAATGTCGGCCATCTTATCTACTTATGTTTCAATTCTGTAAATTCTTCATTTTTGCAAATTATTTCATTCATTTTGTCATTTCCATCTCTCCCTTGTGCAGCAGCAGTATAGTAGTAATGGCTGTAATTTTAGTAACTGCAAGAAGATAGAACCTATGGTTGTAAGAAAGAAAAAGTTCTAGGATGCAACCGTATGATTTTGAGGTGTTAACATAAAACAGGCACAGAAGTTTAAATTATCTGGGAAGTGTTTCAACAGAGGATAGAAAATGTATGCAAGCACCTAGAACAGCAAAAAATGCCATGCAAAAACTAAGCAATGTCTTAAGACACAAGAAAATTTTGTTAGAAATAAAGAAGAGAGTGCTGAATTGCTATATAATATCAATCCTCTTATGCGGCAGTGAATACTGAACAATTTCCTTGCAGATGAAGAGGTGACTTGAAGCAAAGAGATGTGGTTCTATAGAAGGATTCTGAGAATACCATGGATGGAACATGTAAGCAATGAGGAAGTCTTAATGAAAATGGAAACAAAAAGGCACATCGCATTAGAAAGTGACAACTGGAATTTCTTGGACATAATAAAGAAGAAAGGCTTGGAAAAATTTAATACTCACCGGACATGTTGAAAGCAAAAGAGATGGGGTGGCATGGGTCACCTACCTGCTAAGCTTGTGTAAATTGATGGCAGAATAGGGTGTGGGAAGTATAGTAAAACTACAAATGTTATGAAGAGCTAAAATGAATAGGAAGTTATGGAGAACAATCATAGCCCATCTTCTGAACAGGTGCAACACATAGAAGAAGGAGTAATAGAACTCATCAGATTTCCTTAATTCTCTAGCCTTTCTTGTGTACATAATCAGATATATATTATAACAGAATGTAGAAGTCAAATGATTTACCTGCAATATTGGTTGCAAGCTAACCAATATTCAACATAGAAGAATTATCTGACCATTACATACTGTTTGCATGTTATTTTGCATGAGTGTATATAATGTGTGTCTGCAGTGTGTGCACATAGTTTGATTGAAATATGACATTAGAATAATACATTACCATCTCATAGAGTCTAGACAGCCCCTAACCTGGGCTGAGCAATGAAATCATAAAGTTAGAGAAAATAAAAATGGAAATAAACCTAATTTTTTAAATCCTAGAAAAGAGTTAAAAGATTTTCTTGAACCTTTCGGATATTATTATTTTGGGGATGTTATTAATTTCGGGATATTATTTTGGGGGATATTATAAATTGAGATATTATTAATTTTGGGAGCATTATTAATTTTTGGATATTATAAATTGGGGATATTATTTTGGAGATATAAATTTTTGGATATTATTATTTTTATATTTCCATTTATACAAGTTCATCAGTAAGTTATTCACTGTTTTCCATCTTGCCTTCAATATGCCCTCCTGTGAGTGGCAAATTCTTCAAGTTCTCTTTTTTCATTATGTGTCCCAGAAATTTTAGCAACCTCCTCAGGATAGCAAATTGAAGAACACGAGTTTGATCTTCGCTGTTTGCTCAACTCTAGTGACATTGTATCAAGATTAAATGGGATTAAAGCCACATGCATAAAGCACTCAATAAAATTTCAACTCACTAAATTCTAGAAATGTTTTAAAAGGTTACATGAGAGGGAGCTGCCATAATTATTTTTAATTTAGAATTGTTTAGCACTTCTACTCCAACAAGTTTCTTTTCTTACACTTCCCACCTGTGGAAGCCTCTTCTGGTTACTTACTTCCCAGACAACTATCAGGTCATCCCATAAGTTCTGTCCGAATTTTAACTTTTGTTAAAATGAACGAAATTTAAAGAGTATTTTATAATGTCTAATGGAGCTGAACATTATTTTTATGTTTAGATGCATTTAAACTGATCAAATTTTATTTCAGAGAACAATAAAATTAAATTTTGTTTGATTAAACCCCTGCTAACATGGAAGTACCCAAGAATCATTTGAGGCACATAATGCTTTATGAGTTCAAGCAAGGAAACTCAGCAGCCGAAGCGGCTAGAAACATTCACTCAGTTTATGGAGAGGAATGTGTAAATGAAAGAACTTGCAGAAGATGGTTTGCAAAATTCAGAGGTGGAGATTTCACCCTTGAAGACGAAGATCGAACCGGACGTCCAGTTGAGTTTGATGAAAAGCTTCTTGAAGCAGCCCTTGAAGAAAACCCTGCTTTATCAGTTGAGGAATTGGCAGTGGTTCTCAGTTCAAAGCATACAACTGTTCATCGTCATCTTCAACAACTTGAAAAAGTTCCTAAACTTGGAAAATGGGTGCCTCATGAATTGTCTGAAAACAACCTCAAATCCCGAGTTGATATCTGCTCTTCTCTCCATTCTCGCCAACTTTTTTCACCTTTTTTGGATAGACTTGTGACCGGCGACAAAAAATGGATCTTTTATCGAAATGTTAAGCGTCGTAGACAGTGGCTTGGTAAAGGGGAAGGACCCCAGCCACAGCCGAGAAGGGAACTTCATGGGCAAGAGGTTCTTCTTTCAATCTGGTGGGATCGCCAAGGAATAATCCACTTTGAATTCTTACCACCTAATGCAACAATTAATGCTCAAATTTACTGTCAGCAATTAGAGCATTTGAACCAAGCTTTGAGGAAAAAAAGACCTGCTCTAGTGAATTGAAAAGGGGTGATGTTTCATCAGGACAATGTGCGACCCCACATAGCAAGAATCATGTCACAAAAGATCAAAGAACTTGGTTGGGAGAAAATTCCTCGTCCACCTTATTCTCCCGATCTTGCTCCTTCAGACTACCATTTGTTTCGTAGCTTACAGAATCATTTGGAAGAAACAGCTTTTGTAACACAGGAAGAGGTTAAAACTGATATTTGTGAGTTCTTCGAATCAAAGCCAAAAGAATTTTACAGTAATGGAATTAGTAAGCTTGTTAATAGGTAGAAGGAAGTCATAGATAATCAGGGAAAATACATTGTTGATTGAATCTGTAATTAAATATAACATTTGGTCACTTGTTTTCTTTATTCAAAATTCGGACAGAACTTATGGGATGACCTGATGCAATGTTCAAAAATGTAAATGTAACATCAATTGCCATCTTCTGTCTTCTTGAATCCCATACATCTTTTGTCTTTTTCTTAATCCTCCCTATTCTCAGTTTTCTTTTTCACTTTCACTCCATGTAACCCGCTGCATACTAATGGCATTCCCACCATGTGTGGGGTTAAATGATTACAAATTATATATATAATCTTTCTAACTTCCATTTTACTTTTGTTTTTATATCATTGTAAGCTGAGTTTAGTGTATGTCAATATAGGCAGGCCCTTAACAGCTGGGAAATTGGTATAACATGACAGTCCTCCTTTTAATTTGAAACTGTTCTATTCACAAAGATGCAGCACCCTGGAATTATCAAACTAACTACATGGTATTAATGGCCTGCTATATTAGCCCATCAACAATTACTTCTGCTGTGTGGCATTTCATTTTAGAATATGGGCGATTGTGGCTCTCCATAACTTCTTATCTTTTATTTTGTACTTTGTAGCAATGTTTGTCTTTCTTACTATCCCTCTCGTTCAGCTATATCAAATTTTAGGAGATAAGTAAATTGAGCAGAGAATAAGTTGAGCTTGGGGTCGTTTTGCTGAACACCAGAAGATAGAGGGTACAATTGGTAAATTTTCATCATTTTATATTTTTAATTTTGCACATGCACGTTGTTTGATTTTGTTGACTGCACAGTATAGTAGAGTCAGTTGGACACCATCTGTGAGAAAAAGAGCATCATGATGCAATTCACTTGTCTAGAAATTTGGAAACAGCATGCTGTACTGTTTGGCAATTGCACTGGAAGCTCCAATATGAACATTTCAGAGTGTTTGGGTGTCAATCTGAGGACAGTGCAAAGGATTCAGAAAGAGTTAGACAAGTCTGATGGTGATTACAAAGGTACAGCAGCTTAGAAAAGTCACTTTGATCAATCTGATAAGAAAAGAACTCACAAATTTGTTGGTGAGGACCTCAAACTCAACACAGAGGCCTACATCAAGTGCCTTGAGGAGGTAGTGCTTCCATGGCTCAAGAGGGTGGCTGCTGGAAGACCCTGTGTCTGGCAACAGGACTCTGCACCATGCTACACAAGCAGAACCCACTCATGGCTGTCAGACAATTTTTACAACCACATCACCCCTTACATATGGCCATCTAACTCCCCAACCTCCTTGATTATTATGTGTGGGGCACATTTGAACAAGAGACCAGCAAAAGTACTTGTAACACTAAATATGAATTGAAGGCAAGGATTATGGCAGCATTAACCAATTTAAACAAGGAGATCATCCAGAAGAGTTGCATGAGATTCCAAAGTCATCTGGTTGTGGTTGAAGCCAATGGTGATTTTATTGAATAAATTTACTATTTAGTATTTCAAGATAATTTTGCATAATTTTGGTAAATATATCTGTTAAAATGAGATATCAGTGTTATTTTCATTTTTGCGTAATTTATCCATTGCACTAAAACATTAACCTAAAAATTTGGGTCATGTTCTTAAATAGCCTCATCTGATTGGGACCTTCATATGAATGCAATGCATGATGCCAAACTCGTTCAGAAATATCTGAAGTGTCAAGTGTATACAACTACTTTCATTGATTAGAAATGGCTTTGAGTGAGCAAAATGAAGCCTTTAGGTCTCAGCAAGGATCATCTTTCTTTAAACTTCATAGACACGCACTACAGAATCACAAAGAACTGTACCAAATAACAGAAACTACATCACTGAAGGACTTTTGACAACTAAAATGGATAGAACATATAATGAGAAGAGAAACTAATGACATAATCAAGATGATGTCATTCCACACAACTTTGAACAAAAGGTTAGGAAGGAAACCACCATCAGTACTGGAAAGAGTGGCAAGAGTTAGTAAACCTGAGAAATCAGTTTTCCTGAAAAAATTTCTTTAAGAGAAAGAGTTTGTAAATTTCAACCAAAAGTAGCACGAGCTGTTTGGTCAATGAATACGAAATGATTCCTTATAAGGAAACGTTTAATATTACCATTACCATTCCCAACTCTACCATTCGTTTATATAATATCTTTAGATAGGTTATTTACCGCTCTTCTTGTCTTCAGTATGTCCTGCAAGTGTCAAATTTTCTAACCCTTCTTTCCTCATTATGTATCCTAGAAATTTCTGTCTGTTTTTGATTTTAAGTATAAATGTCCTTTTTGTTCCCATTCTTTTAAAAATTTCCTTGTTGCTTACATGCCCCATCCATGGTATTCTTAGCATCATTGTGTACAACTACATCTCTGTTACCTCATGTTTCCTATTCATGTGTGAGGAAATTGTCAAGCTTTCCCATATAGGAAGATTGATATTGCATAGCAGTTCAGCACTCTTTTCTTTGTTTCTAATGACAATCAACCATTACATCATGTTAAAAACACCACAGTTGCCAGGCATTTGTCAGGATAAAAATCTCATTACATAAGTGATTAGGTATGTGAGATTTGAAACATCCTATTGCAGTAGGCACTCAGTCAAAAATATTTACTAAATTTAGTTTGGTTAAGCAAAAGGCAACAGATCTGTGGTACCCAGTATGGAACTAAGATATGTGTTTCGTAACCACTGGACTACAGCAGGTGCCCACTCAGATCAATAGATTCTTTTTCTTTTTTTTCACTCTCTCTCTCTCTCTCTCTCTCTCTATCTATCTATCTATCTATCTCTCTCTCTTTATTTTATTTTTTTTGTAGTGGTGTTTCTTCTTAATATAAAAAGAAAAAAAAAGGTATTGGCTCAGGTTTTGGCTTTTTTCCAAGAGGGTGGAGTGGCTTCTGTCTGCCTTTCTGATCAACATCTCTATCCATTTATATACATACCTTCACCCCATTTTTACTGGTGAAAATTACTACTACCTTCTCTCCTCTTTGCAAATCATTCTATGGGGGTCATATATATATATATATATATATATATATATATATATATATATATATATATATGTTCTAAAACAGGCAAAATATCTATATATTTTTTCTTTGTAAGATATTTAATCTAGTAAATAATCTTCAAAGCACCAAAAGTCGTAAACAGGCGGAAAGAAAACCATACAAATCTGGTGTCTTGAACATTCCTGGCATACGAAGAGGACAAATTATTTTTTTTATTTACTAAGGCTCAATGTAGTCAAACCCAAGGCTACATGTATTGAGTGCCTGGTAAAAAAAAAAGAATTTTCTAGATTAGTAATGATCTTCTGTAAAAAAAATAGCCTGCTAACCACTCCTCTATGGCATCTGTTTTGGAATTTACTCAGCTATGTTTTGTATGAAACAAGGCCACAAATAAAGAGCACTAAGACTGAGCTCACAAGAGGAATAGTCATGGGGTGTAATGTGCTTGTTAGAAAGACTAATAAGGACATGAGACTAAATCTCTCATACACAAAATGATTTTTTATTCATCTCCAGATTTCAATTAATATCAGTATCAGGGTCTGTGGCTTTATGGGATTTATCCAAATATGGATTTTATTCTTTTAAGAAAACAAGAGACTCTGTGTGTCTGTGTGTGTATGTGTGTGTGTGTGTCCCTTTATAGGGCACATATATATCTGCTTACCATCTAGTTGTCCTATGTGTGCACATCATAGACACAGTTGAGCCAACCACCTGTTTACATGACAGGTACAGCCACTGATATTCTCTGAAGCCCGAATCTGTACCTGATGGCTATGAGGACATCTTCCAGGTTACCCTCTCCAATGAATATGGCTCCTCTGATGCTCTGGTATGATATTGAGTGCAAAGTCTACTTTGGTATCTCTTAAGGTGAGACCCGTATATAATTATGGTCACCCCAGATCAACTTAAGTTCTCTATTGACATTAAATATAATTCAGACTATCTGGTATTTCTTTGCACAAATTGCACACTTCATGTAAGAATGACTTGGTAAT
>OZ010598.1:70600565-70693065 GCA_963932145.1 Acanthosepion lycidas
TAATAATGGTCCCAAAGTGCAAGATTAGTGGATATAGACAAAATTCAGATTGCTCAAAGAAGAGTATATTTCTTTTAGTCTATATAGTAAAAAGTATTAAAATGATTGTAGAAACATTGGCTTTCCATTGGTCCCCTCTTATAAATGTTTTCATTTTTCACAATTTCATTTACCCATGGTCACCCCAAGAAATAAACATGTTTTACATAATAATGGTCCTAAAGTGCAAGAGTAGTGGATGCTGGTAATTCAGATAAGCCAAAGAGAACCCATAAAGTGCTTTCTTTGAATGTAAAGGAAAAAGTTCTTGACTTAACAAAGAAAGAAAAAATATTTATGCTGTGGTTGTTTAAGATCAGCAGTAAGAACAAATCTTTTGTCCGTAACTTTTATTATTATATTTTCTTAACATTGTTCTATTCTTATAGTTATTCTTATCCATTTCTTATTGTGCCTAATTTATAAATTAAACTTTATTGTAGGCATGTGTGCTGAGGAAAAACAATCTATATAGTGCTCAGTATTATCTACAGTTTCAAACATCCATGTGTGGAGGTCTTGGCCCATATCCCTTGTGGATAAGGGGAGACTACTGTACATTGTTATAATTTGTGATAACATTTTTAAAAAAAATCAATAAAATCAATATAATATATATAGCTGCAAAAAGCATTAATTCTTTAACTCAATTGAGAGATACATAATGACAGCAATGTCCTTTCTTTTTATCCACATATATAAAACAGTGTGTGTGTGTGTAACACTTTTTTTCTATCATCAGAATTGTCTGCTATATACAGATTAGGTAAATTGCCTGTTTTGAAGTTGTGGACTCTTCTAGTGGTTAAATAGAAATACAATTTTATGCAATGTTGAACTTGATAAATAAAATCATATAATTATTCAGTGGTGAAAAGAATATTATTTGTCAATTTTGGGGCAGTAGGGTAGACATTTTTTTTATCCTAGAAACTGACATATGTCTGTCTATCTATTTATCTAGCTCTCATTCAGTTTATTATACCCCCACCTCTCTCTCTCTCTCTCTCTCTCTGTTTATCTATTTCTATCTCTCATTCTGGTCATTATACCCTTCTCTCTTTCTCTTTCTCTGTCTATCTATTTATCTATCTCTCATTCTGATCATTATACCCCCACCTCTCTCTCTCTCTCTATCTATTTATCTATCTCTCATTCTGTTCATTATACCTCCCTCTCTCTCATTCTCTCTCTCTCTATTTAAGTATCTCTCATTCTGTTCATTATACCCTCCTCTCTCTATCTATTCATCTATCTCTCATTCTGTTCATTATCTCTCTCTCTCTATCTATCTATCTATCTATATATCTGTCTCAGTTTGATCATATCCAACTATATAGGTCTGTTCATTACCTATTTATCTCAGTCTTCTCTGTCCCCTGTCTTTTGCTCTTTCCCTCTATTTCACTCTGTCACTATCTATCTATCTATCTATCTATCTCTGTGTGTATATAAAACTTCAATATTTATTTTTTAAAAATTGATAGTAGGTAATTCATTCATCTCTGTATATTGAACTCATCTGTGATGTAGTAGAAATAGAATTTTTAGTTACATTTTAATGAAGTGTATGTGCCAGTTGAGTGATAACACATGCAGACTAGTGAATGATATAAAGACATGATTCTTCCATATTTAACATTACATTTTTTTCACTCCAGTACTCTGTCAGTTCAGTACTCTGTCAGTTGGGGGCACAGTGGAGTAATGGATAGCAGCTTGGATTGTGAAATCAGAGAGCCGAGTTCAAATTTCGGTCGAATCCATTATATTCACTTACACTTGGAAAAGGTATGAATTCTCTTCTTCTCCCACCAGCTATGGGTAAATAGCAGGACAGACCAGGTTCTATAGCCTTGGATGGCAACTGTTCTACCGCAGAAAGAAATAGCAACCTACTGCGAAAAAAAAAAATCTGCCTCGTCAGTCATGTATCTAAAGATAAATGATCGCCTAAGTGTGTATCACGTATGGCAGATAACTGACTGACTCTGTCAGTTACTCTCAGTCTGTCTGTGGTGCTAGTGGCCCACACATTCATCTGAGATGTGGTCCTTAAATGTTTGTCTGCAATACATACATTTGGATTACTGTGTGTATTACAAACTTTTTTCATGCTTGCAAAACTGGATGCATGTACTTCTGCATTTAGTGGCTGGGAGTAGCCCCAGGTGAACTCCATAGTGCTACTGGCTTCATTGCTCTTTGAGTACAAAGCCTATTCCAGCATAATGCTAAAACTTGACAAATCAAACACAATTATTTAATTATAATTTATTGCTGAAATAAAAAGATAAGTTGTTTTGCAGTTGCATTGTACTTAGTAAATATCAAAAGGTTAAAACATTTTCTCCATTTTTGAACAGTACAAGTAAACTAATATTGAAATAGAATATGCTTTAAATGCACTCAGATTGCATGTTTAAAAGTTACTAGACGATTCTAAAACCAATTGGGCATAATTTTGAGAGAAAATTACGATGCAAAGAAATTATTATCATTTACTCTCTCACCTTCTATATATATATATATATATATATATATATACATATATATATTGGGGGTGACGGCTTTATCTCATATCCAAGAATTTAATTTCTTCTTTGCTGATTGCTTCCTTTATGATGATGGTGTTAAATTGACTAAATTCACCGCAATCATTCAGGTTCTGGACTAGAAGCTTCCAGTTTCACCAAAACCTACTCCTGTCATCCATTTCTTATTGTTGTTTGACTTTGCAATATTTGGTTGGAGGTGAAAGAAAATCAAGAGTAGAAGAAAGTGCCAATGGCGTGAATTTGTTTAAGGTGGACCTCATCTTGCCAGGAAGTGACCCACACACTTGATTTCATGACCTTCCTCTGTGACACATGTGGAACAACAAGACATGCATAATCTAGTTATGAAACTGCAATATATATATATATATATATATATATATATATATATATATATATAGAGAGAGAGAGAGGTGATGGATTTTTATTACTTGAATGCCATTTTTCGAGAATATCCATATTTGAGTAGATGATCCGTTTATTTATTAAACAGTATATTTATTTATTTCTGTTTAGTGGCCTGAATATTTGACAAAAGGAAAATAAAGAAAAAATATGCGCTCTCAGTCCCAGTAACTGCATCTCCAGCTTGGTAGGAGAAACTATTGCTAGATCTGGCATTTTTTGACTGACTTGGCCACAGAGTGCATCATCAATCAAGCAAAGTTGAAGAGTGCCTTATAAATGCAAATGTTTCTCAGACTTTTGAAATATTTATATCTGTTCATTTTCATATCCTAACGTGAACAAAGCTATTTCTAAAGAAGTAATGGATTTTATTTTTTAATCTGAAAGATTCCTTCAATGTCATTTTTTAGTGGATACCCATATTTGAGTAGATGCTCTGTGTATTTATTAATCAGTGCATTTATTTATTTTCATTTATCAGCCTGAATATTTGAGAAAATTTTATTAAAGAAAAATATGAGCTCTCTGCCATGATTTGAACCTGCATTCCCTTCGGCAGGAGAAAATGCCATTAGATCAAATGTGTTTCAGATTGTCTCAACCCTGAAAGGCATCACCAATCAATAAATGAATATATATTTAATAATTAAACTGAGCATTTGCTGAAATATTGGTATCCACTAAAAATAACTTTTATATGAATAATCAAAAAAATCTTTTTACCTCATGTAAGGAATAGACTATTTCAGCAGGACGATTAAAGTGGTTGTCTGTCTTTTAAACCCTGGTGTGGAATGAACTTTCATTCCACATATGAGTTGAAAAGACAGACGACCATTTTCATCTGTGAACAGAACTTTCAAGAAATTGACCTTCATATTCTCCTTTGTCCATTTCAAATGCATTTGTATATGTACTTTTGTCAATCGAGGCTTTGTCACTGGTTTCACTGATGTCCCGACCTTTTTTCAAAAGACAATACCGAGTACTTCTGGATACTGTTGCTTCTCCAATGTTCCTGAAAAGTGCTCCACTGATCAGGCCTCGGTTATTTACAGCTTCTCGTTTCATAACCCTCGTGTGACCCATATTGGTCTTCTTATGTACCTCCATAAGAGCTGCAACAAATCTTTTCACAGTTTGGTGATATCTTTGAATTATTTTTTATATTTCTAATGTAGATTTGACTTTGGAAAGTTTAGATGTTATAATATCTTTCTCAGTATTTACTGCTGTATTTATGTGAATGGGGACATACCCATTATCATCCATAGGTATCATCCATAGGTATCTTTTCTAAGATCATCTTCAGGGGTAAATTACAAAGACAAAGAGAGCTGACTGGAAATTGGTAGAAATGCAAAATGGCATTAAATCCTTTATATTGAACTGCTTGTTTTGCAAAAATTCCATAGCTACAATGGATAGTCTTAAAATCTTAACATAATTACAGAGTGCATTCACATGTGTTTTTAAAAATCACCATCACAACAGAATGCTGAATTTATCGCAGTTACAATAAGTTTGTTTTTGTAATTTAACCCTTGAATATGATCTTGGAAAATATCAAAAGTACTTGGATTAGAAAAAAACTATGGTGCCTTCCTTGATGAATTTCACCTTAACATTAAAAAACCGATTAAAGAACTGGAAAGGGTCAGTATAAAAATAAATAGATACAATATAGTTTATTATTATTCAATGAAGCATTATATGTAATATACATTATTTTTAGTGGATACTCATATTTGAGTAGATGATTCATTTATTTATTAAACAGTACTTTAATGCCATTTTGTCTAATGGCATGAACATTTGAGAAAATTTATTAGAGAAAAAATGCGGGATATGAACTTTTTTCTCTAATAAGGTATTTTGAATGTTCAGGCTAGTAGATGAAATAAAATATTGCTTAAAAAAATAAACAGTCTTCTAAAAATATAGGTACCCAATAAAAACAATATTATAGTAATAAAAATACATGTCAGATTAATAATTAAAAATCCAGTTGTGTATGAATGGAGTTGATACAATATAATTCAACTTTATATTTTATTTATTTATTTTTTTGCATTCATTATGTGACTGATTAAATATTGACAGGACAGATACTGTACAATAATGATTCTTCTTCTATGTGCCCTTCTATGTGGGCATGAGCGATCATGACTCTCCACAATTTCCTGTCCTTTGTAACTTTTAGTAAGATTTGTCTTTTTGTTATCTCTCCTAATTCCTGTTCTGCCAACCATTTACACAAACTTGTTAGTTAAGTTATGCACTGCTTTCCTCTGTCCCTCTTGCTTTCAACATGTCCTGTGTGTATTAAATTATCCAAGCCCTCTTTCCTCATTATGTGCCCAAGAAACTTCAACTGCCTCTTTCTGATTCAAAGTGTAAATGTCCTTTTTGTTTCCATTTTCCCTAAAACTTTGTCATTGCTCTCTTGTTCAATCCTTGGTATTCTCAACATCCTTCTGTAGAACAACATTTCTGTTGCCTCAAGTCTCTTCTTCATCTGTGAGGAGATTGTCCAACATTCACTACCATATGGAAGGATTGATATTATATAACAGTTCAGTACTCATTTCTTTGTTTCTAATGCTATTTTCCTGTTTCTTAATACTATGCTTAACTTTTGAAAGGCATCTTTTCCTATTCCAATGTATCTTCAGATTTTGGTGTTGCATTTTCTGACACTTCTGATTTTGATGTCTCTGTTTCACCATTTGACCTTGGGCTGTTCCTTTTACTGACAACAATACAATCATTATCAGGTTTATTTTGTATATCAACTCACTGCTTTTGATACACATGGGGTGTTTTATTACACTAACCTTGAACCAGACTAAGTTAGACCCATTAAATATCTACAGGGCAGATTCTGTTCAACAATCATTATCAGGTTTATTTTGTATACCAAAGTAGTGAGTTTGATACACACTAGGTGCTTCATTGTTGCACTTGTATGCAAGATTAAGCTTGGCTTAGTAAATGTCTCTATAACTGGAGACTGCTTGAAAAAACTGATTAAGCAAATACGTTTGTGAGCAGAGAACTGGGATGAATTTGTTGGCCATTGTTTGAATTTGCTGCAAGTGTCATGAAAAATAAGAGGCAGTAAAAAGAGGTCAGCAGTCAATTTCACTTTGTGGAAACCATATTAGTGGTTGCTAAGAGAAGCGAGCTTGAGCAACACTTATTGATTTTGATTTCTCTTACTCTACAAATCAGAACAATTGATGAACACTACTTGTTCAGATTGAGTGGATATTTCCAATGCATTCTCTGATAATATTTTACTGTGAAGTTGTGAATGACTTTCAGATGAGGTTAGTCTGTAAAAAGAAACTGATGCTTCTTGAGGCAGTCTCATTAAAGAAGCAGACAAAGCTTGTGAATAGAGCATATTATATTATGGCTTATGTAAGTGAATCTTCAAAACTGACCAGGCTGATTATTGTGCTGTCTATATGGAAATCAGTAAACCTTTGTATGTGTATGTTTTAACATTTAGCACTCTGCATCATTTATAAATATGACTTCCCTTTTTACTCTATATGGAATCCCTCTCAATTTCAGTCAAGATTCTTTTAGGTGTTGTCATAGAAGGATCTGAATACACAACCAAGAAATTCAAATTCAACTTGCATTGGCAGGACTAACATTTTGCTTGATGAAAATAGTCACCTACAGAGTGCTAAAGGTTTTAAAGTAGTGACTGAAATTAATATTTAAGGATTTACAAACTCTTCTTCATTTGTTTAAAAACTAAAAATGCAATTAATGCCATAAAATTTAATTCATTCATCCATAAATATCCAAATCATTAGCAACAGTAACAGTAAAACATATTTTATCCGATTGTAGCAACCTTACCCTGTACATCAATGATTTTATGATCTTACAAGTCTAAAGAGGCTTTTCAAGAAGATATAAGTAGAGACTATCATAACCTATTTGTAGGATGTTGGTTTATACCACAACCTGCAACACAAAATAATTCTCTTTTAAAGGAATAAGTGGAATGCTTACAAGCTATATATTTAAAAAAAAATCTTTTCAATATTAAATCAATTGACGGAGTTGATATGCTGTTAAAAAAGAACAATCAATAAATTCTTATGAATAGCAAAGAAAACAGCAAATATAATGTCATTTAAATTAAAATTATTGATTACTTTATAGCACCCCAGATTCAAAGAGTTGCCAATTTTGCCAAACAGAAATACAAGACACTGCTCAAATTTAAATTCAAATAATTTCTAATTTGCATAGATATATGTAAATTGAGAACAAATTATGTTAATGCAAGGAACCAAGTTATATACTAAAAAAATTTATTAGAAATCAATAAAATTTAAATTTGAATTGAATGTCTTTTTTTCTGTTTAACAACCCTATATATATACATAATGCACCTTGGTTGGAATTTGGTGTTGAATCATCAGTTTTTCTTTTCCCTTTACCATCAGAAATATTTAATTGGTTATTACAGAAAATGACAAAAGCTAAGCAGTGAAGTAGTAGTAAGGCCAGTGGGCAGCTGTTTCTGTAAATGCCAGTTTCAAATGCAGCTGATGTTAAAATACAACTGTGATGATTTTGTTTTTTCCTTTGCTACAAGAATTTGGTAGGTCACTAAATATGGTCATTAGAGTGAAAGAAAGTTTTAATGCATTTGTTTAATAAATCCTACCTGTGATATCTTACATAAAAAGAATTTAAATGATTTGCATTTTTTTTCTATTGTGAAAGAATTAAAATGCATTTCTGTAGCTGCTCATATAATAAGGAGAATATATTTCTATTTATCTATCTATACACACACACATACCACGGGATTCTGAAAGGTTCCCACTTCCAAAAATCTGAACAAATGACCAGACGTATTTTGGGATATGAATAGATCTCTATATGTAATCATCTACTGTAATAAAAATATATTATCTACAACAAATATTTATTGCCTTGAAATTTATGTATTTTATCATTTTAAACGTTATTTTTAGTGGATATTCACATTTGAGTAGATGCTCTATTTATTTATTAAACAATATATTTTTGTCTACTGGTCTGAAGAAATCTTATTAAAGGAAAAGATGTGCTCTCTGGCAGGATTTGAACATGCATCCCCCTGAGCAGAGGGAACCATTATTAAATCTGATGTGCTTTAACCAACTCAGCCACAAAGAACCTTTGCTGATCAAGCAAAGGTGAATAAGATCTTTAAGAAAAAAACTGATCATAGACTTTCAAAATTTCATATCTGCTCATTAGTTTCATATCCAAATGTATGCAAAACAACTTCTAAAGAAGTAATGGATTTTTCATTTATTAATCGTCCAAATTTTATGACTTTAAATGTTAGTTTTAATAAATAATCATATTTATTAAACATTTTTTGTCTACCAACTTGAATATGGTTCTGTTCGATTAATAAATAAAAAATCCATTACTTCTCTAGAAATTACCATGAGTGTGTGTGTGTGTGTGTGTTTGTATTGACAAAATTTGGTATATTTATAAGGGATGTGTACTCACTATCAGAGACAGAACATTTATAAATATAGACAGTAGGAACAGGACATAGGAATCAACACTGTATGGTGACTGTCAATTTCATAACATAATCTTCAGACCAAGACTGTCACCATGTAGCTTTGATCCCTATATCCACACACATATATTTCTAAAGAATTAAAAGATTTATTTTGAATTTGACATTTCTATTATTTCAGATGTCATTAGAGTGGACACTTTGTATTTGAAATAGATGTCACATTATATATATATATATATATATATATATATATATATATATATATATATATATATATATGAAAAAAAATATACGGAAAAAAACAAACAAAAATCCTAAAATGCAATTATGCTGTTTTAATGTTAATATAATGTCAACGTCGGACGTTTCGGTCTAGTAGACCATCTTCAGGACATATTCATAAAACATAATTAACATTAGACTATATTTAATTCAACATGAAAAGACGATGGACATAAGAGTAAGACTAATCAAAACAGGTAACGTTTAAATAGGAGTAAGTGAAGGACCCTGGAAACAAAGAAATTATACATACAAAAACATCTTTCACAAATAGTAAATATGCGAACAGTACAATGCTTTCTAAGTATATCTGGGGAATTAAAAACAAAACGCGCATCACACCAAAAATATCTTGGAAAATAAGGAAAAGATCATCAACCTACAACAACCAATTCAAAACTTGCAAACTTTGCTTGGAGGAAAAAATACCTATCATTACTTTCCCAGACCAAAATAAATTATTAAATAAAAGATCCGAGCTCTAAAAATGCAGACATGAAAACAAATTTTTACTACGTTACTTAAAAATTGAAAACGGAAAAAACAAAATAAAAACAAATAAATAAACAAAATAACAATAAAATAAGCAAAATTAATTAATCCAAACAAATTACCAAATCACACCTGTTAGAATAGACAAAATAGAATAATAATAATAATAATAACAAAAAACAAACATAAATAAAGTAAATAAGAAACAAATTAGCAAACCATTATGACCAAAATATTAGTTAGACTAAAAAATTGAACCAAAAAATTGGATGAAAAAAATACCCATAACTGTTATATAATGATAAAAAAAAATAAAAATAAAAAATAATAATAAAAATAAAAAATATATAAATAAATGCTGCCTTACTTAAAAATCGAAAGCCGAAAAGAGAAAATATACAACTAAAATAAATTGATCTAAATTCATCCAAGTAAATAAATAAATAAAACAAACCAACCCAGATAAAGTTACCGTTACAAAAAACAAATAAAGATAATCAACCCAAATAAACACAAATTAAAAACTGTTCCTGTCAAAATAATAGTTAGACCAAACTACAACAATCAACCCAAAAATCGAATAAATAGCTTTAATTAAATTCTCAAACCAAAACAAAACTATTAAATAAGTGATATAAACAAATTTTTACTACATTAATAAAAACACCGATAAAAAAAAAAAATTAAATAAATAAATAAATAAAATAAGAAACAAAAAATAAAAACAAGCAAAATAATTTAACCCAAATAAATAAATAAATGACTTCCAGTAAAATAACCGCCATAATAGACTACCCACAATGCACCACAGACCCGTATATATATAAATAGCCGAGAAAAATAACAGCATATGTGGCCTGACGATTGCATATAGCATGAAACAGACTGTTGCCTCTAAGTGTTGACTTCTATGTTCACTTTTATATTTACATACATACATATATATATATATATATATATATATATGTATGTATGTATATATGTATATATATATATATGTATGTGTGTGTATGTATATATATATATATATATATATATATATATATATATATATATATATATATATATATATATGTATATGTATATTTATAACATCCTCCTTACAGTTGGAATATGGATGGAAAATAAGATACACATACACATATATATATATATATATATATATATATATATATATATATATATATATATATATATATATATATATATATAAATGTTCAAATATAAAAAAATTACTAAATTCATAACCTCGTGTTATATTACATGTAAATTAATCCAAAATCAAAATAATTTAAATACTAATTTGCATAAAAAAAATTTCAAGAATATTATTTACTCACTTTTGTTTATTAGACATTGAATTGTGTCACTTTGTGTCCTCCATAGTTTTACCTGACTTTTCAGCTAACTTGATGAATATTTATGGGAATTCTTAAACTTAAATTTTTAAATGAAAAACCAATAACATTTTTGTTCTTGTATATAAATACTTGTGACAAAATAAAATCCTTACATTTGCCTTGATTAAGTCCCTCGGAGGACAAAACGCATTGGTTAAGTTTTTCTTTTGTCTTTATTCATATTGTCTTTTTATAGATATACTCTGAAATTTTACATATATATATATATATATATATATATAAATTTTACAAATACCAATGAAAAATAGAATTTCAATCTAATCATAAGACTAATAATTAAATAAGCTATTAATGATCATTTGCTAGGTAGAAAATTACAAATTAATTGACAAAAGAAATATTTTCTAAAAGTAGAAAAATAATAAGCACAATGTTATTTTTACTTTTTATTACAATGCTCCAGATCAATAAAATTGGTGGTAAGTAACCCTTAAATGGCGGGAAAAGATTGCATGAATATGCATATCAAACAGGCTAAAAAAAAAGTTCATTTTTTTAAAGGCTAGATTTTATGCTTATGTTCATTTTGATTGATTAATTTTCTTTTTATGTCTTATCAACCTTTTAAAGCTTTTATTTAAAGCTGAAACATATTTGGAATTGAAAAAATAATTCTTTTTTTCTCTTTTTTTTCTTTTCTTGGCAAGTGAATATTATATTAACTTATAGCACTCTGTAAGTGACTATTTTCATCAAGCAAAATGTCTTGCTGCCATTGCAAGTTGAATTTGAATTTCTTGGTTGTGTAGTTATATCCTTCTATGGTAACACCTAAAACAATCTTAACTGACTACTGCAATTTCAAATATGTAGTACTTATATATAAAACCCTATATTAAGGAGATTCTATATTCTGTAAAAGGAGAAGTAATATTTATAAATGATGCAGAGTACTAAATGTTAATGATTTTCCCAGATACAAGTTCTACTAATTAACCCAAAGTTGGGGGTGGGAGAAATGGTGGATTCATAAGGATTTTTGTGTGTAAGTGAATTTAATGAAACCTGATGATAATTTGAACTCGGCTATCTGATTTCTCATTCCGACACACTATGCATTACACCACCCATTATTTTCACTTTAATTATAAACAAAAACTATAAAAGTGATTTTTTTTAAATCTTTTAGGTCATCAAAATAAAGAAAAAGGGATATTTAAAAAATGTTATTTTCTTAAATGACTTGTTCTTTCCGTTTTATTATTACAATCAAATACTCCAGGAAATAATGAAGCCTCACAAATCCTCAAGTTGCCAATTAATTATATAGACTCAAATCAGGAATGAATAATGACCATATCATTGGAAATAGATTAAATCATCAATTGATTAACATTTGCTGATCTCCAGTGAAACATCAATTAATGATGCTTGCTGCTTAAGGGTTAAAACACTATTATTATATTATTTGAAAATAATTTATTTTACTACTGTAGAGACAATTTCTGGAACCATCCATGACCCTCTTTAACATTCTGGTCCTGAGACTTGACTTCTAATCTCACCAGTGTTGATTTGTCACCATTTTTGATGTCTTTTCTCTTCATGCAGATATCTCACTATCTTTGGCCTCTTCTTTCAGATTTATTTTTTAGGCAGATACTCCAGGAAATGATGTAGGCTCATGAATCATAGAGTTGCCAATTCAGTCAGTTATGTGCCGTGTGTGATACATGCTTAGGCAATCATGTATATTTCAATACATGACTGACGAGGCAGATTTCTTCCTGTAGTAGGTTGCCATTTCTTTCTGCAGTCGACCAGTTGCCATCCAAGGCTATAGAACTTGGTCTGTCCTGCTTTTTACCCATAGCTTGGGGGGGTGGAGAAGAAGAGGATTCATACCTTAGTTATATAGACTAAAATTATGATTAAATGATGCCCATATTATTCACACTATTTACCTTATTCAGATTGTTGTCCTCATCTTTAATGTTATATTCACAACATTTTGGCTGTTGTAAGCTCCAGCCATTTTCAGGTGATATACATTGGGATTTCAAACCAAACCCTTTTTATTTGGTCCACAGGGATTGATTCTTCTATTTCCCCCATGCCCTGATCTTCCTGGATATCTCAGTGGCACATGAAACGAAAACACTCTAGAGTGGACCACCTAGTGAACATCAACCTCATTACTCAGTCATAATTGAGCTAACAAGACAGTCTTGCTCACTATTACACCACAGCAAGATGCTCGAACATTGCCTTAAAAACAATTGCCTTGTATTACATAATTTGGGAATATGGCTAACATGGATGTTGACTTCACCATTTTTAAACTGATGATGCCTTATAACTATGCACAGCCCAAATCTGTAGTCAACTTGTATTATTTTTTTTCCTCTGATGATTTATACTATACTAGCAGCATGGCCTGGCGTTGCCCGTGATTGATTCAAAAATCGTACGACTCATACAGCAATCGCTATCACTTGACTTAAAATATTTTTGCCCTTCCTTGCCTTTAAAGGAGTGCACTTTGCCATGCTGATGTTGCTATATGCCTTATTTCTTGCCTATCTCACACTGCAAATTTTTTCTAAGCTTTACACTAAATATTAAATCTATTATGAAAAAAAGAACTAAACAAAATGAACACAAAATGATCAGCTTTAAAAAAGGGCTCGTAACTGGAAAAACCAAATGAAAAAAGAATGTTAACAACAAATACTTTTTCACACGTAACCCAGTTCTGCAGAATCAAAATCAACGTTGAGTTTAAGCAAGCGAATGAGCCAATTGGAGTAAAGTGCCATGCAGATTTAAATTTTTCCCACTTGTGATGAATGCAGCTATTGATTTTTTTTTTTTTTGCATGCTAGTTAACATTCGTGTCAGTCAACTGTTGGCTCTCACGCTGACCAATAGAATTTTCCTGCCTATTTGTGGCATCCAGCTATAGGCTCTCACTCTGGCCAGTACAAAATGGCTGCAAATTACATGAAAACTGCCGTAGAAGCATGAAAAAATCGATTATTATCGATGGGAGTTGGGAAATGTAAAGTTGGTCTTGGCCTTCCCGCTAACTTGGAGCATGTGCATGTAAATTTTGGTGCAGTTCCGTCGAAAATTGCGGCCGTGCATCCGTTACACACACATCCTGCCTTTTATAGAGATTATTTGTTTTCTATCTAATTTATCTATTCTATCAAAAAGGATGGCAAAAAGTAAATTGTTTGGTAATATCATTATTATTTGAAAATTTTTACTTGACAGTTCTTAAATATATTTTCCAATTATTATATTAATATATAATAATACTGGGGGATCAGTTCATTACTTAATAGCAATAGATAACTGATCCTCCAGTTGATGTTCAAATAAATCTTATATTAATACAAGTTTACTTATTTTCTTAAAAATGATGGCTTATGTTTTTCTATTATTTGAAGATTTTCATACATGAATCTTTAAATATTTTTTTCCAATTATTATATTATTATTATTATATTAATATAATAATTAGGAAAATATTTAAACATTCACATGTGAAAGCCTAATATGGGAGTATCAATTTGTGACATAATAACAATAGATAAGTCCTTAATATAATTTTACAGTTATTATATTAATATGTGGCACTTCTGTGGAAATCAGTTTCTTATTTACATTATTCAGACTGTTATCCTCATCTTCATTTTACATATTCACAATGTTTCAGCCATTGTACAATACGGCATTCTTCAGGTGATTAGAATTTTGAACCAAACCCTTGAGTTAAAGGGAAATAACTGAGACATCTGGAAGAGGCATGGCACATGGGACTAGAATAAATAAAGTGTTTGGTTCAAAATTCCAATCACCTGAAAAAGGCTGGTGTGTACAACATTGTTCATGTGCGAGTTGTTAAATATATATGTTTTCAAATTATTATTATCATACTATATACTTTCTTGGAATCAGTCTTTTCACTGCAGTTTTTATACATTTTGTAACATTCTGCTGTTGGCTTAACAAAGGCACGCCCACCTGGCATCACTAGCACAAGGCAGATAATTCTATTACCGCAAAATGTTACAGTCGTTATTGGCAAAAAATATAGAAATACATCTAATGTTCATAAGTATCTGTGTATGTGAATATATATATATATATATATATATATATGCAACCTTCATTAAATATGACAGACAAGGTGCTTTAAGTTTTTTTTATATAATTTCTCATATGATAATTTTTTTTCTTTTTTCATAGATAAATTATACAAAAACTGTTCAAATGTTTTATTTTTCCAAGCGCTTTCAGCTGTACCTTTAGCTATTCTCAAGGATGAATTATAGAATTATATTTACTGTTAACTGGAAATGGATTGTTTTATGTATTTATTTAGCATTGTAGAATGTTTTATTTTCAGACACAGTCAAAATATTGTGTCCAAGTTCATAGTTGATTATTGAGCGTTGTTTTTTTTTTTTATTTTTTTTTTATTAAAGGTATAGCTGAAAGCACTTGGAAAAATAAAACATTTGGACAGTTTTTGTATAATTTATCTACAGAAAAGAAAAAAAATATAAGATCATATGAGAAATGATATAAAAAAACTTAAAGCAACTTGTCTGTCGTATTTAATGAAGCTTGCATGAAAGAAGGTTTGCTGTCTAATTACTCTCTCTCTCTCTCTCTCTCTCTATATATATATATATATATATATATATATATATATAATGTATATATATATGAGATAATGATATATATTTTTATATATCAAGAACAATATTGGGGAAAGTGTATGACAAAATGGAAAATGTTTTCTTGTGAGGCATTTTGTTCTTTAGGATGTCATCAGATGAAAGTGTGTCGCAAGAAAACTTTTTCAATTTCAGCATACATTCTTCCCCAATATATATATATATATATATATATATATATAAAGACAAAAGGAAAATTTATCTTAGTTGATTCATTTCAGCCTTTGATGGACTTCATCAATTTCCTTTTGTACACACACACACACACAGAGTCTCTGTCTCTGTCTCTACTTAATAGTATTTTTATAGGATATATATATAATCAACTTTGAGTTTACATCCCTTTTTATTTTCGTAACCAGTGGGATTAATATCAACCAGCCTAGATTGAGAAGCTCTACGAAAGTAAATGTGCATCACAACAGGAATCAAGCCTGTATTCTCTTTTTCTGGCAGCGAAATCACTCCGACAGACAAATTGTGTCAATTACCAATTTTACCACAGGAGACGGTAATGATAGAACAAGGCTCAGTTATCTATTTAAGGAATGCACATTTCTTGTTGGGACATTTTTTTCTGCTTCATTTTCATAAGAAATAATTTTGGATTTAAAAACAAAAACCTCTTATGATGATGATTATATTTAAATATATATATGAGGATGATAATAGTGATGACTGTCTACTCAATAAACAAGAATGACAACCATTTAGGCTTACATGACTCTATGCGTAATTAATGCTTTTATTTTATTATTACTATTATATACGTTCCATGCAGTTGAGTTCTAGGGTTGAGCATGGAATTGGATGTGGGTTTTTAGATCAGCTAATAACTTTCACATTTTATGACACACCCTACATGTCTGTCCAGTCAGTTATATGTTATGCATGATACACGCTTAGGCAATCATGTATCTTTCGATACATGACTGATGATTTTTTTCCCTCAGTACGTTGCCATTTCTTTCTGAGATGGCCCAGTTGCCATCCAAGGCTATAGAACCCGATCTGTCCTGCTATTTACCCATAGCTGGTGGGAGAAGAAGAGAATTCATACCTTTCCCAAGGGCATTAGCACGTGAATATAATGGATCTGACTGGAATTCGAACTTGGCTCTCCGATTCCTCAATCCAAGCCACTATCCACTCCACTGTGCCTCCTCCATGTGTGTCCACAGTTCCTAATGAACTTGTTTTGGTGGGTTAGTTTGTTTTTTATAGCTTATCAACGCTTTTGATTGTTATTTAAAGTCAGAAAATATTTTTAGATTGTAAGAATTTTTTTTTTTTTTTTGAGCCAATAATGGTTTAGTGATATAAGTCTTGCTAATTAACCCACAGTTGGGGGTGAAAAGGTGGATTCATACCATTCCCAAGACTATTTACGTGTAAGTGAATATAATGAACACAATAGGAATTGGAACTTTGCTCTCTGATTAACAATTCCGAGCCATTATTGATTACACTGTGTGCACATTCAAACTTACAGCACCTGGTATTCTCAGAATTTGTTTGGGACCTGATTGTTATTACCACACACACTCATATGCTGTTTAAGACTACACACATGTGCGCACGCATGCATATACACACACACACACACATATGCATGTATTAATCCTGTACACTCCTCTGTGGACAATTGGGCCACAACCTCACCATGCAATGTTGATGCTATGGTTTCCATAGCAAGTATGTTTCTACAAACCTCATGCCCAACAGGTTTTGAAATCAGAGTTGTACTTCTTCTAGACTGGCCGCCAATCAAACCTAGAGAGCTCAGTTGGCCTTGCTATTAACCTGGAGCTGGAGAGATAAGAGATGGATTCATACCTTTCCAAAGCTATTTGCACAAAAGTGAACACCACAGCCTCGCTTGATTCACATTGGTCACATTTATGGTTTTAGAGCAGGAGTCACCAAACTACAGGCAGCATCCAGCTGAAGCAATCCCAAGAAAGAATGGAAGAAATAAAGAAAGTGTTCCTGACGGGAATTGAATCACAATCCCATATAATGAAAGAACGTCTGACATTGTCATAGATAATTTCATATTTCATTTTTGAAATGAGTAAATTTCAATATACCTTAATCATTTCAAAATTCAATCATGTACTTGACTGAAACATTGTGTCTATAATAATTACAACAACCAAATGGGTACTATAGTTCAAAATAATTCAAGTATATTATCATAAATTTTGTCTTTACCAGATTGGTCATAGTAACTTAATGGTTAACCTTCTTAATCACATAATATTACTTATTTGCTCATGATTATGATTATTATTATTATAGTTTGTGACTCACCCCAGTTGTTGACTTTACACACAGTGAAGAAGCCAGCTACATTGGTAGTTTCGCTGGAGTGATGACCTCCTAGCTGCCAAGTGCATATCCATGCCTTCACTAGATGTCAATGGTTACCCCTGACATGTGAACAGGTGGTCAGTCCAGCTGCATTTGGGATGTGCATGCATGCAAAAAACCAAATGACAGGTAGATATATAAGCAATCCACCTGAAGTGGGGGATGAAGAGAGTCTGAAGAATGTAGAATCTATGTTTGGACAAAAATCTCTAATCCATACTCCCACAACTGATGATGATTGACAGTCCAGATTTGAATGATGTTATATATGATATTTAGTCTTGTATTCTGATTAATCTGTATGACGATAATGTTACATTAGTAGTAGTAGTAGTCTTAAATTTTTTTAAGTATTTCATTTTTAACTGGTTTTTCTTTCATCTTTATAATGTTGTTGTTTTTATCACAATAGTCTCTAGATTGATTTATTCTATGACTGTTAAAGTAATTAGTGTCAACAGTATGAGCTGGAAATAAAGAAAGAGTCTAAAATGAGATTTTCAGGTCCTTCCCATATCCTGGGAGCATATGTGATATGGATATCATTTTAAAAAGACAAGGGTAAGGATGGAAAGAAATACTAGTTAAAAATGAATCAGGGCCCTTGCCATAAAGCAATGATTAGCAAACTAGTCCCACAGACCAGTTTTCTTGGATTGAGTTCAATCCTCATTTGGTACCTCATAGTTGTAGCTTTTGTGCTAAACTAAGCTAAATTGTTGATGGATTTGTTTTTATGGTTTATCAACATTTTGAAAGTTATTTAAAGCCAGAAAATATTTTTAAATTGTATTTTTTGGAGATGATAATAATTTACTAATTAACCCATAGCTGGGGTGAGAAGAGGTAGATTAACTTTCGCATTGGTAATTGCACGTAAGTGAATATAATGAATTAAACTAAAATTGGAACTTAGCTCTCCGATTTCTAATTCATGGCCATTATTGATTGCACCACCTGCATATCCACACTTACAGCACCTGATATTTCCAGTCACCCATCTAGGTAGTGACATTGCTTAACTTCACTGTTCATACAAGAGCCTAATCTAAGCTAAAATCTATTATAAATATTGGTTAATAATGTCCTAATTTTCCACAAATTAATACCATCTCAGTCTCAGTTTATTTTAGCAGTGTATGAAATGTCTATGTTAATATAACAATTATTACAGGACAGCGATACTAAGAGACTTCATTATGTGATCAAATTATTTTATGAGAGATCTTCCAAAAGTAATGGCTAATATTTATTTTGATGGAAACTACAAGAGATTCAAGAAGCTCTATTACACAACTAGACAGAACAATGAACCTGCATGCCACATTTGTAAATAGAGATAACCTGTTTTTTCACACACATTACTATTGCCATCATGCTCACATCCACTGTTTAGTCTCCACAAATGTTCAGCAAGTTTCAATGAATGTCAATTGGTGCAATTTTTTCCATATGGAGGAATTCAATTCCTTGCTTTTTATGCACTTTCATGTCAAACACTATTTCTCTTCTACCTGTAACAAAGCAAAAGAGAAATTATGGATTATTAGTGTGGTGGTTTGACCTCTTCTGCTATACCACCACCATATGTTTCTGACATTGTAGGACAGCATAGTAAATAAGGCCTTACTTCCAGAGTGGCCATTGTAATATATTCTATAGTGGTAAAAAAATGGGGAGAGAGAGAGAGAAAGAAAATCAAGAAGGTTACATTTTTATTGCCACACCACCAACATTATTACATTCAGAGTGACCCATATACTTTCTACTACTGACATAGCACCCACATCTCTAATTCTAATATTCAGGAGCAACTTAATAAAATCAGAGGCATTACTTTCAGAGCAACCCTCAGATTTTATATCTTTAAAAAATATGTTATTAGCAAGAAGGTCCAATTTCTACTGCCATACTACCAGAATCTGCTTCTGCCATCATTGGGCAAAGGTATTACTTTCAGAGCAACACTTATACTTTCTGTAGTTAAAAAAAAGAAAGAAAGAAAATTATTAGTAGGAAGGTTCAACCTCTACTGCTATACATAATAAAATAAAAAGGACTTTCTTATTTTTTATCATTGTTGCTTACTTTTGTCTTAAAATCAATTGTTTGTTGACAGAGTGAATACTTATAAGTCTATTTGATGTTTTCTTTCTTTCATAGATGGCTTTGCTCAGCCTCCTGCCTTAGAAAGGTGTTGTGTACTAATGTCTGACTATCGACACTGCTGACTCAGCTTCACACCAATCCAGCCATGATGAATGAGATGGAAAGGCATATAGCTCAGAATAATGACAGATTACAGTGCATCAAACAGGTCAGTCTTTTCTTTCTTTTATTTTTCCTTTTTCTTTGAACAGATACACATAGCTAATATATAAAGCACAAAGTTTGTGGGTGTGTCTACATGAAACACTGAAAATTAAATAAAAATGAAATCAAATAAGCATAATTTGATTTTATGTTGTTTTGTGCAAAAATGCAGAACACAACTTAAAAAGGGGAGTAAGGATGTGTTGGTCATAAGTATCTTATTGTTTAACCTAGCAAGTCACAATCATTGACCCAATCATTTGATAATTTTCCTTTCACCACAGCAAAATGCATTTTCACTTATCATTCTACAGTCACTACTATGACATAATTACTCTATTAATTATAAGTAATCCCATATGTACAATTTCCAAAAGATTTTAAGATAAATGCTATTTACATTGTTTGGACTGTTGTCCCCATCTTTGTTGCTATATTCACAACATTTTGGCCGTAGTACACTCCAGACTTCATCAGGTCATTAGAATTTCAAACTAAACCCTTAATTTTGCCCAACTGGGTAGATTGTGCTTTGTCTCAGTTATCTCCCTTTAATTCAACTCTCCAATTTGTTTTCACCACTGCAGTAGCCAGATGCTGAACCCACAGCTCTTTAGGTCAAGTCACTGGTCAAGTCAAATCAATGCTTTTTTCCACTAGGCCATCTGTCCTCAATGTAAATAGTGTAAATAATTACAAAACCTCATCTCAGAAATATAGACAGAAAATAAATATTGTTCTCTTATTTCTATCTAGCAGCATGTGTCTTATATCTTGTCCAACATAGTGTTCCTTGCTTAATAGAGATAACTAACTTGCATATTCAGAATTGAAAATCAATTTAAAAACATATAACTATGTTTTATTGTTCTTTTCCAGCCTGATTTTTTGTGATCATTAAAAATACATGATTGATTTGTTGATGGTTTTTATAACTGAATTACATAGTTATTCAAATAAACCCATTTTCTGCTATGAATGTGGTAACCTCTTTAACATTTAGATCACAGCTTGAAAGTATCAGAAAGTATGCACTGTAAAAAAGGAAGTAATGTTGACTTTTTGTTATAATAGTATATTTTTAAGATGTAACCAATATAAATTATAGCATACCATACAAGCAAATAACATTTCTAAGACTATTAACCTGCCTTGATTCTAAAAATTTAACTCATACCATTGTATATGTTAAACTATCAGATGCAAAGCTTAGTAAATACGAAAGCAAATAGTAGTCATTATTTATCAGTAATAGTTATAATATAAACTTTTTATATTAGATCATTGCAAAAGTTTGTGTCCAATTAGAAAATTAAAAACAAAATTTTACACTCACAAAAATGCATTTATTGGTCAAGTACATAGTTTCAATTGTTCTTAAGAGCTGTCCCCTATCATTCTACAAGTTGGTTGATGCCATATTTGTTGAAATTTTGTGCTTTTTGTTGGAAGAATGTAATGAGATAGTTTTCAGCCAATTGTACAGTCAAATTTTTGTCATTTGAATTGTTCTGTAGAGACTGGAACAAATGAAAATTTGAAGGAGTCAAGTCAGAAGAATATTGTGGGTGCTGGAAGCTGGGGTCCCATTTCAACTCTTTAACCGTTACCCCACTAAATTCTTTCTAGAATTGTTCCCCGACCATTGCATTTTTTTGAGGGTGCAAAAAACATGAGCACCGACTGTTTTAAAATTGTTATAATTTTCTTTGTATTGTGTGTATAGATTTGATCTTTTTTGTACACTAAAGAAAGAATGGATCAGTAATATTTTGATGTAATGCATTATGTCTTGCATGCATGTTTTGATATTGAAAACAAAAAAAATTGAAACACAGAATATCATACTTTAACTTTTATTACACCCTGTGGAGTTCTGGGGTGCAATAAGAAACAAAATGAATAAGAAGACTTTTATTTTTGACAGACATGACATCCTTCCATGTGTTTACATACAAGTAGTTACCAGCTGTTTTGTTTGCTCTTTCACCTGACTAGCATATTTATTTGTCTTGTTGACAAATAAGGTTATTATTTCATTGTTTATAAACAGACAAAATAATTTACCTTCAGAAAAGCTATCAGGTACATCCATGGTACCAGTAGCTTCCATAAAATTAGTCAGCCATAGATGACAGTAGCAACTCTGTACTTAGTAGCCATTATCACTTTCTTCCTCATCACTAGCTTGGTTATCATCTCAGATCACTTCACCGTCAATATCCACTTGAGTAACACCTTCAAAATCATCATCTGAGTCCGAATCAAAGAAAAACTCCTGATTAAAGCCTTTGTTGGATGCTGATGCGGCCATTTCTGTTTACAAAAAAAAAAATTTTGAAAAAATTAATGTAAGTTTAATTAATGTTACACCTCATGTAGAGTGTAAAAGAATTCAAAATGAAAATAGAAAACAAGTTTAGCCTCATTCCAAAGCGGTAGTAGGCTATTTCCAGCTTAAAATACTGGAAATAACAGTTGACAAGTATTCATATATAGCAACCCTCTTGAAGTAACGTAATGCACCTAGGGCTGCAAAGGGAGAGAATTCTATGGTGACAATTTTTTTCCTCCAACTAGATGATGGTTAAGTTTCTGAAAGGTCTGTTTTGCAGTATGCTGTCTTGTGTTGTCAGGGTCTTGTGTTGTCAGCTGTTTTTCTTGAACCCAAATCACTTCAAATGGTGAAAGACAGTTGAGATATAGATTTTCAAATTCTTAGCAATCTCTTTCATTGAAATCTTTGGTTTATTCTCCACAATGTCTTCATCGATGATGAAAGGTCATCCTGAGTGTGGTTCAAAATTACCTTTGATGAAATCTGACAAACCATTTTTTGACTGTCTGTAGTAATGGAGCATGATAACTAATAACCCTTCTGAATGTTTTTTTTTTTTTTTTCACAATTCTGATATTTACTTCTTTCCAAAATTTATAGACAAAACTATGGTGAAGATACATCTTTCATCCACCATCTTTAAGGCATTCATTTGTGGATAAAGTGTCAACATTCAACAAAGTCTGACTTGCAAGTGAATGATGAAAGGTTTCAATCTAGAACACATCAGAAATCAGTACTAAAACAAAAGCCAGTGTCAATGAAAATTGGGCACAGACTTTTACAATGATCTAATATATAAATGAAAATATCTCTTTTTTTATTTCTTATGGTAAACTTTAGTATTAATATTATATATTGTGTGGGCATATGCTGATCATGTTTAAAAAACGAATGTCTCTTGATATATTTATCTCGCAACAAAAATGGTGGACTCAGAATGTGCAAAGTAACAACAAAATTATATATATATATATATATTTATTAAAGACATTTTTATGTTTAAGGTTTTTTTTAATAAATAAATTGTCGGACATTGTCCATTTCTTAATGTGTGTATATATATATATATATATATATATATATATATATATATATATATATATATATATGTATGTATGTATATATATAGTCATCCACTATCTTCACATGGCTGAGAGAAATGGAAATTTTCTATATGAAATATGCCAGGAGAGCTTAATTCATAGTTGAAGAGCAATGCATTAATAGCAGGAGGCGGCACTGTTTTTAAAATTACCCTTTTCTCCAGAGAGCTCAACCGAATTACCCGAGAGTGTGTGTATGTATATATATATATATATATATGTATATATAATTTTCAGTGTGTATTTATTTATATATTTCCTGTCTCGACTGTGGTGGGAATGGAGGTAAATCAACTTAAGGTATTAAATTTATGAGTGATTATTTCCATAGCCATTTTAATAATCTAGACAAAGCACTCAGATACCTTTATCTGTTAATAGGCTTCAAATAGGCTTTTTTGTCGCTTGTTCTGTTGCTAATATTTTTCTTCTGAGAGTTATTTCTCCAGAGAGCTCATCTGAATTTCCCGAGGGTATATATATATATATATATATATATATATATATATATATATATATATATATATATATATATATAGTCATCCACAGACAGACAGACTGTTTTACTATATCACAGCTCTTCAGTGCAGCTAGATGTCCAATTGCGTCAAGCTGGGATTGAAGCCCGACCAATTTGGCATCAGTCAGAGATCCTATCCCTAGGTTATTGTTGAATGGCAGAGAGGAAGGTAAATTCTAACATTTTCTATACAAAATATGCCAGTAGCCAGGAGAGCTCAATTCATAGTTGAAGAGTAATGCATTAATTGCAGTAGGAGGCACTGTTTTTAAAATTACCCTTTTCTCCAGCAAGCTCAGCCGAATTTCCCGAGAGTGCATATATATATATATATATATATATATATATATATATATATATATAGTCATCCACAGACAGACTGTTTCATGTAGTTTGTGGCCATTTTCTACTGGCCAGAATGAGAGCCTATAGCTGGCTGGCATGAATAGGCAGGAAGATTCTGTTGGCCAGTGTGAAAGCCAACAGCTGATTGACACGAATGTTAACTAGCATGCAAAAAAAATCGATAGCTGCATTCGTCACAAGTGGAGAAAAATTTAAATCTGCATGGCACTTTACTCCAATTGGCTCATTCACTTGCTCAAACTCAACATTGATTCTGATTCTGCAGAACTGGGTTGGGTGTGAAAAAGTATTTGTTGTTAACATTCTTTTTTCTTTCGGTTTTTCCAGTTATGAGTCCTTTTTTAAAGCTGATCGTTTTGTGTTCATTTTGTTTAGTTCTTTTTTTCGTAACAGATTTAATGTTTAGTATAGAGCTTAGAAAAAATTTGCAGTGTGAGATAGGCAAGAAGTAAGGCATGTAGCAACATCAGCATGGCAAAGGGCACTCCTTTAAAGGCAAGGAAGGGCAAAAATATTTTAAGTCAAGTAATAGCGATTGCTGTATGAGTCGTACGATTTCTGAATCAAGCACGGGCAACGCCGGGTCATGCTGCTAGTTTATACTATTTATTTATTATATTATTTATTGGAATGGTTTTGCAAAACATCAGCTAATTGATTCAAACTTTATAAAATGGTAAATAAGGATTTCCTTATAGTTGGTTCACATATTTTAATAATTTAATAAATGTTTATAAATTTATGAATAAAAATTATTTTCACATTTACTTCTTTATAAATTGGTAAATGATAAATGTTGCTTGCATTAGTTTTTAATTGTATAAATTTTTAGAATATTATAAATATAAAATTATTTTTTAAATAATCTAATAAATAAATAGTGTTTAATATTTTTGTTGTAAATTCTCAAAAACAAAAAAGGAATGTATAAATTTACTTTCATCACATGTTTAGCTTTTATTCCAATTCTAATCATCACTTTTTAAAAAATAAACATTTCCAAGGATTCAAGGTAGTTATAATAATATCGGTGTCATGGGAAAAAATGTCCTTTTGGCACTACATCTTATTGCAGCCACATTTGTCCATATTTGCCAATAGTTGTTTATTTACTCCTGGACTTTGTCAATTAATATTGGTTTAAGAGTGTGTGCTTTTGTGAGCTTTCTCCAAATGTGGATACTTGGATACTTCTCCTCATGAGCATATGAGAGACTCACTATCTTTACTCTCTAGGTGCGGGACTTATATATCTTCTTGCCATTGAGCGGTCCTATGTGTACACATACTAAGCATAGTTGGATCAACTATCTGTTTACAATGAGAAAAAAATATTTGAAATTATTTTTCTTCACAGATAACTATTGTTCAGCATCTGTATATTTACATATTGCTATAACGTAGTAAAAACAGCACATTGTAGCACAAAGATTTCTAGAGCAATACTAGTTATTTACATTATTTACATTCTTTGGACTGTTGTCCTCATCTTTTTTGTTATATTAATAACGTTTTGGCTATTGTATGCTCTGGCCTTCTTTGGGTGATTGGAATTTTGATCTAAACCCTTTATTTTGTTCACTGGAGTAGATTGTTCTAGTTCCATGTGCCATGCCTCTTCCAGATGTCTCCTTTTAACTCAGCTCTCCAAGATAACTCCACTGCTGAAGTAGCCAGGTATTGAATCACAACTCTTTAGGTCAAGTCACTGGATCCAGCCAACGCTTTTATCCACTGGGCCATGAGTCCGAGAATGTAAGTAGTGTAAATAATTACAATGTCTCATCTCAGAAATAGAGACACAATACCAGTTATTCTAGCTTTACAAGCCGATAAATGTTATTAGCATTGTAATGTTAATAATATTAATCCACTTGTAAGCTAGATATTTTAAAAATATCTTAAAAGTAACTTTGAAGTTATTTTCTCAAGAGGCAATGTTTTTCAGTCATATAGCAAAGTTAATGAAAGCCTCAAGATGACAGCGAGTATAATTATAATATCAGTTTTTATAATTCATATAGAGACAAATGCCTTTCAGGTATTTTATTTACCTACCTACAAGTTGAGTTTAGTATTCAACTTCTACCTCATGCCTTCATGCATGGGGCTAGAGGCAAATGTTGTTCAGTCTCTCTTGGCATTTCCCATTTGAAATATCTCAGACATCAGGGAATGATTCTGACCTTCCCTGTCATAGTGCAATGAGGAAGGTATTTCTTGGTGGCATGGCCCTCTGTTACTCTCTGTCTGCCAAAATGGTGAAATTGTTTGGTTTCTGGCAGCTAGGTATATTTGTAAATGTTATAACATCTGTTTATCTACCTTTCTATCTCAATTTTTTCATATCTCTCTCTCTCTTTCTCTCTCTCTCTCTCTATTTATCTATCTTACTCATTCTGCTCATATTTTCCTTAATCCTTTCATCTCTCTCTATCTCTTCTATATTTCAGTCTTTTCATATCTATTTACCTCAATTTATTCCTATCTATCTGCCTTAATCCTTTCATATCTTTTCCTTTTTTTTTATCAGTCTTCTCATATCTATCTATCTATCTATCTTAATTCATTTAGCATAATAATATCACTTTCAGTTTAATCTATTTGAGATAACAACTATGACCTTTGCCCTAGATAAGAAATTACAAAATTCACAGAAATTTGTGTTTACAGAGTTTTTTTAAAAAAAAAAAACCTCTGTAAATATATGTCATTGTCAGCACAGAAATATGAACAAAACCACATTCATTCATTTTTCTTGTAAACTGAATAATTGATCATAGTAATGGTTCTCTTAATGGTTAGCTTCTAAATGGAGTTCCTAAAAAAATATGCAGCACAGTTGATTATAAAAAATCATAAATAGAGCTTGATACTTGGCCATTTTTAACAGTGGAACACAAATGATGTTTATAGACATCTCCAAATAGATGGGTAAAACTTGTGAATAGACAGCAAATTTTGTAAGAAATATGGGTGTATGTGGAGGTCTGCATGAATGTGAATCATATTTTCTTGACTGCGAGCATTAGTTCTAACCTGTTTAAAATATGGTGCCACCAGTCATTTTTAAATATATGATGTCGTTGTTGAGTGTCAACAAGAGGGAATGAATTAGTGCAATGTCTCTCATCTCACAGATACACAGGGGTATAAAAAAGTTCCCGGACTAGTTATCTTTAAAAAAAAAAAAAAAGCTAATATGTTTACCTAAGATTTAAGATCATCTCATTTGAAATAGTCACCTTGCACCACAATACACCAGTCCCAGTGCTCCTGCCACTATTGGAATCCAACCTTGAAGTTGTTTTCAAGAACCTTCTGCGATTCACTCTAGGTCTCAGCAACTGTGTTAAAACAGTAACATTTGAGCTGAATTTGCAGCTTGGAAAAAGATAGAAGTCCTGAGGTGCTAAATCTGGCAAATAGAGTGGAAGTGATACAATGTTGTTTTTGGATAGAAACTCATGAGTGAAGGTGAGTTCGGTAACAGGGTGCATTGTCATCATGAAGAATCCAATTCTTCACACTCCACAGAACTGGTTATTTCACTAAACAACCTCAATCAAACTCTTCAAAACATTGCAGCAGAAATCTCAATTGATGATATGGCCCTGGGGGATAAATTCTTGATGCACAATACCGCAGATGTTGAAAAAAACTAATGAGCATGTTCTTGAATGGTAAAATCATAGACTACATGTGATCACAAAATTTCATAAAATGTGAAGTGAACACAGCAATGTCACTTTGCACACTGGCACATGAAGGTCACCGTGAGCTCTCACTATGCATGCAACCCTATGTTTTCTTCTGTTGGCATGCTACAGATCAAGTCCAGTAACTTTTTGATACCACCATGTACTTATTTGATCAAGGGAAATATCACAAATAGCATGGGTCTATAATAAGTTTATTCTCGTACATATGATAAATAAGCAAAAATATACAGGATTCAATTAGAAACTGATTTTCATTTCCATTTCTGTTATATTCCATGCTAATAGGAATATGGAATGGACAAACATGGTGGATAAATAGTAACAGGTTTATTGTAGAAACCAGTACAACAAGCAAGGAAGTAATAGTTATGTGTAAGTTTATTTCTTTCATATTCTTTGACACAGATTGTCATCCTGTCTACAGTTTCAAGGTATCTTTAAAGACTGTTACATTCCATGCTAATAGAAATATGGAATGGACAAACATGGTGGATAAATAGTAACAGGTTTATTGTAGAAACCAGTACAACAAGCAAGGAAGTAATAGTTATGTGTAAGTTTATTTCTTTCATATTCTTTGACACAGATTGTCATCCTGTCTACAGTTTCAAGGTATCTTTAAAGACTGTTACATTCCATGCTAATAGAAATATGGAATGGACAAACATGGTGGATAAATAGTAACAGGTTTATTGTAGAAACCAGTACAACAAGCAAGGAAGTAATAGTTATGTGTAAGTTTATTTCTTTCATATTCTTTGACACAGATTGTCATCCTGTCTACAGTTTCAAGGTATCTTTAAAGACTGTTATATTCCGTGCTAATAGGAATATGGAATGGACAAACATGGTGGATAAATAGTAACAGGTTTATTGTAGAAACCAGTACAACAAGCAAGGAAGTAATAGTTATGTGTAAGTTTATTTCTTTCATATTCTTTGACACAGATTGTCATCCTGTCTACAGTTTCAAGGTATCTTTAAAGACTGTTACATTCCATGCTAATAGAAATATGGAATGGACAAACATGGTGGATAAATAGTAACAGGTTTATTGTAGAAACCAGTACAACAATCAAGGAAGTAATAGTTTTGTGTAAGTTTATTTCTTTCATATTCTTTCACACAGATTGTCATCCTGTCTACAGTTTCAAGGTATCTTTAAAGACTGTTATATTCCATGCTAATAGGAATATGGAATGGACAAACATGGTGGATAAATAGTAACAGGTTTATTGTAGAAACCAGTACAACAAGCAAGGAAGTAATAGTTATGTGTAAGTTTATTTCTTTCATATTCTTTGACACAGATTGTCATCCTGTCTACAGTTTCAAGGTATCTTTAAAGACTGTTACATTCCATGCTAATAGAAATATGGAATGGACAAACATGGTGGATAAATAGTAACAGGTTTATTGTAGAAACCAGTACAACAATCAAGGAAGTAATAGTTTTGTGTAAGTTTATTTCTTTCATATTCTTTCACACAGATTGTCATCCTGTCTACAGTTTCAAGGTATCTTTAAAGACTGTTATATTCCATGCTAATAGGAATATGGAATGGACAAACATGGTGGATAAATAGTAACAGGTTTATTGTAGAAACCAGTACAACAAGCAAGGAAGTAATAGTTATGTGTAAGTTTATTTCTTTCATATTCTTTCACACAGATTGTCATCCTGTCTACAGTTTCAAGGTATCTTTAAAGACTGTTATATTCCATGCTAATAGGAATATGGAATGGACAAACATGGTGGATAAATAGTAACAGGTTTATTGTAGAAACCAGTACAACAAGCAAGGAAGTAATAGTTATGTGTAAGTTTATTTCTTTCATATTCTTTGACACAGATTGTCATCCTGTCTACAGTTTCAAGGTATCTTTAAAGACTGTTACATTCCATGCTAATAGAAATATGGAATGGACAAACATGGTGGATAAATAGTAACAGGTTTATTGTAGAAACCAGTACAACAATCAAGGAAGTAATAGTTTTGTGTAAGTTTATTTCTTTCATATTCTTTCACACAGATTGTCATCCTGTCTACAGTTTCAAGGTATCTTTAAAGACTGTTATATTCCGTGCTAATAGGAATATGGAATGGACAAACATGGTGGATAAATAGTAACAGGTTTATTGTAGAAACCAGTACAACAAGCAAGGAAGTAATAGTTATGTGTAAGTTTATTTCTTTCATATTCTTTGACACAGATTGTCATCCTGTCTACAGTTTCAAGGTATCTTTAAAGACTGTTACATTCCATGCTAATAGAAATATGGAATGGACAAACATGGTGGATAAATAGTAACAGGTTTATTGTAGAAACCAGTACAACAATCAAGGAAGTAATAGTTTTGTGTAAGTTTATTTCTTTCATATTCTTTCACACAGATTGTCATCCTGTCTACAGTTTCAAGGTATCTTTAAAGACTGTTATATTCCATGCTAATAGGAATATGGAATGGACAAACATGGTGGATAAATAGTAACAGGTTTATTGTAGAAACCAGTACAACAAGCAAGGAAGTAATAGTTATGTGTAAGTTTATTTCTTTCATATTCTTTGACACAGATTGTCATCCTGTCTACAGTTTCAAGGTATCTTTAAAGACTGTTACATTCCATGCTAATAGAAATATGGAATGGACAAACATGGTGGATAAATAGTAACAGGTTTATTGTAGAAACCAGTACAACAATCAAGGAAGTAATAGTTTTGTGTAAGTTTATTTCTTTCATATTCTTTCACACAGATTGTCATCCTGTCTACAGTTTCAAGGTATCTTTAAAGACTGTTATATTCCGTGCTAATAGGAATATGGAATGGACAAACATGGTGGATAAATAGTAACAGGTTTATTGTAGAAACCAGTACAACAAGCAAGGAAGTAATAGTTATGTGTAAGTTTATTTCTTTCATATTCTTTGACACAGATTGTCATCCTGTCTACAGTTTCAAGGTATCTTTAAAGACTGTTACATTCCATGCTAATAGAAATATGGAATGGACAAACATGGTGGATAAATAGTAACAGGTTTATTGTAGAAACCAGTACAACAAGCAAGGAAGTAATAGTTATGTGTAAGTTTATTTCTTTCATATTCTTTGACACAGATTGTCATCCTGTCTACAGTTTCAAGGTATCTTTAAAGACTGTTACATTCCATGCTAATAGAAATATGGAATGGACAAACATGGTGGATAAATAGTAACAGGTTTATTGTAGAAACCAGTACAACAAGCAAGGAAGTAATAGTTATGTGTAAGTTTATTTCTTTCATATTCTTTGACACAGATTGTCATCCTGTCTACAGTTTCAAGGTATCTTTAAAGACTGTTATATTCCATGCTAATAGAAATATGGAATGGACAAACATGGTGGATAAATAGTAACAGGTTTATTGTAGAAACCAGTACAACAAGCAAGGAAGTAATAGTTATGTGTAAGTTTATTTCTTTCATATTCTTTGACACAGATTGTCATCCTGTCTACAGTTTCAAGGTATCTTTAAAGACTGTTACATTCCATGCTAATAGAAATATGGAATTGACAAACATGGTGGATAAATAGTAACAGGTTTATTGTAGAAACCAGTACAACAAGCAAGGAAGTAATAGTCATAAGCATGGTCGTCGCAGGTCAGTACAGTTGTGTGTGTGCTGCTATCGGAAAGCTGCTAGTTCTTGCAGATCCCAGATTGACTCTGCTGTCTGCTGTCCTAATGGATACTTACAGGTGGTTAATACCTATAGTGCTGCAATTCATGGGGGTGCCAGGCTATTCCATTACATCAATTTCTTTTTGGAATTTAATGTTATTAAATTTGAAAAAAAGATATGTGTAAAAGATCAACATTCCTGGACTTAACAGCGTCTTTCTGAATTTCTGATTTATCAATATTATACCTAACTCATTGTCCTTTATCAATATTATACCTAACCATGGCTAGAAAGCCTAGTCTACTCTTCTATTTAACCCATGTGGGGGAGAAGAGATGGGTTCATAGGTTTTCCATGAGTATTTCTGCAAAAGTGAATGTAACCAAAATTTGAACATGGCTCACTAATTCCTCATTCCAAGCTGCTAACCATTACACTACCTGCATGGCCATATCAATATTATACACTGATATGTTTGAACTATTGTCTTAGTTGTTATTGCTATGTGGAACCTTCCAGACTCCTTCAGCTGCCTGATATCTGTTGATAATTTAAGATCTTGCAGCTAATTAACTATTAAATAACAACAACAACATGATTACTTAAAATATTTATAATTAATACTTGTAAAACTAGTTTGCTTAAAATGTCACCTACTTAAAAAAAATTTTTTGAGACAATTTTATTCAAGAGATTAAGTTTTTCAGTCATATTGTGATGCTTATGAAGGCAAAAAAAAACCCCTAGAAAAATGATGACATCAGGGTTTGCAGTCAATCCATGAAAAAAAAAAAGACACATTTTATTTGATAATGTTCCCAAAGCAAAAAAGTAGATATATCGCCAATTTAGATATGTTAAATAGAAACTGTAAATTGTTTCTTTTAAATGAAATCGTGAAAGTTCTTAACTTCAGTAAGAAAGAAAAAAAAGAAATATACAATGAAGTTGCTAAGCTCTAAAGTAATAATAAACCTTGATTCATCACATAACCTTTTTTACAGTTATTGTTACAATTTCCCTAAATCATTATTAATTATGGTTGCTTAATTTCTTATTGTACCTTATAAGATCTACTCTAAGAATGAATCTTCTATCCATCACATAACTTTTATTACAATATATTGTTATAATTGTTATATTTTATTAATTGTTAATGTTGTTAATATCTTTTTATGCTTAATTTATGAAATATATTTTATTATAAGTATGTATGTATAGGAAAAGCATAGTATATATAAAATTCAATGCTATCTGTGGTTTCAGGCATATACTGACAGTCTTGGCATATATTCCCTAGAGATAATGTGGAAGACTGTAGTTGTGTTATATTGTCATTTCCTATTCATTTACTGTTATTTCCAAGTAAAAGAAATTTGAGATTTACCTGTAAGATAGATTGAATAGACACCAAAATTTCATCATCTATTTTTTTTTCTTTTATTTAGAAAAACAAAATCCATTTATCTCATTATTTGTAACAGAAAAAAAAAAGTTTCTATTTGAATTGAAATTGCTTCAAGCCAATATAAATCTTTTTACTTCACAAAGTGTCTAATCATTTAAAAAGTTTGGCATTTTTTATTATCTCTTATCGAAAATTCAGAAAATTGAACTATTTTTTCTTCCTGTGTATGTTATATGCAGTCTAAAGCTTACATTTATTGCAAACCATTTCCCAATGTGAACTACATTGGGAAATTGTCTTCCACTGCATTTAAACAGACTCTGTAAAATGCAAAGAAAGTCAAGGGTTGACTTTCCACACAATCTTAAACAAAACGTTAGGAAAGAAACGTCTATCAATAGTAGAAAGAACCATAACAGCTAGTAGACTTAAAAATCCTAGTTTCTTGAAATCTGTTTGAAGAGAAAGGTTTCATAAATTTCAACTGACATTAATGCTGTTTTGTCAATGAATGCTGAATGTTTCCTGTTTGGAGTAGGCTGATCGCCATTACAATTGTGAATGATTTTACTATAAAAATGCATTGGGAATGATTTTGTTATAAAAATGCATTAGAATTGATTTTACTATAATGCATTGTGAATGATTTTATTATAAAAATGCATTAGAATTGTTTTTTACTATAAAAAGGCATTGGGAATAATTTTACTATAAAAATGCATTGCAAATAATTTTACTATAAAAATGCATTTAGAATAATTTTATCATAAAAATGCATTTAAAATAATTTTATTATAAAAATGTTTTATATTGAAGTCTATTTTCCTGAAAAACTATTTTAATAAAAAAAACAACAAAAAACAATAAATTTCAAGCAACCGTAATGCTGTTTGGTCAGTGAATGTCAAATGTTTTCCTGTATGGAAACGATTGATCCCATCATTACCATTACCATAATAAGAATGACTCACTGCTGCTTATACCATATAACCCACTATAATCTGTCCTAAAGACAAGGTAGTCCCTTCAAAATGACCCAAAAAATTGTCCCAAGAAATGCTATGATGGTCCCAGCACAATACCCTGACAATCTACAAGAAGAAAGGGTCATTTAATTTTTACTTGAATGCCACTGAGAAAGGCATGAAATCACCTCTCCCAATCAAGGACATAATCTTACCTGACCACTTTTTTCTTATTGATTTTTTCTGGTATATTGATCCTACTCTTTCTGCTGTTTCTACTGATAAGAAAAGCAACTGATGATTACTGGTCATCTATAGGGTCTTAGGATAAATATCACCCTAACACAGATGTATGCTAAACATATATAACTCCCTGTTTACATTTAATATTACAGTATTATGGAGTTAGGCTATGTACATGCACTTGATATTTGGGTAAACATTAGCCTACCAGATAACTCAACTTTGTATATAAGACTCCGTATTTACATTTAATACTACAGTATTATGTTGTTAATCTTGGTATAACTACTGGCAGTTGATCACATTTAGATAAACATTAGCCCACCAGATAACTATATTTTGCATATAAAAACCACTATTTGTTTTTAATAATACACAGCATATTATGGAATTACGCTAGGTACAAATACTGGTAGACTATGGCATCTGGGTAAGCATTAGACTACCAGATAACTCAATTTTGCATATAAAACTCCCTTTTATCCATTTCCTATTACAGTATTATTATGGGTTTGGGTTAGCTCCAAGTACTGGTAGTCTATGGCATCTGAATAAACATTAGCCTACCAGATACATTAACATTGCATAGAAGATCTGTAAAAAAATTTGAGCCATTTTCAGGGAGTGAGAAACAACTTTTATTAACCATCAAATCCTGTATATCTCTATCTCTTTCAATAAAATATTAATCATGAAGACTGAACATTATACAGTGAAAATTTCAGATCAAAATTCTTCTCATGACTAAATTTCAGCCTATGCATATATTGATCCAATCCTATATATACACTTGTGTGTGTGTGTTTTGTTCAAGCACAGGCAGAAAAATATAAGCCTTTAGCTTAGTCCAAAATTGAGATCTCTATCTATAAATTTGTCTTTCCTGATGCTTGACAATTTCAAGTTATTTGAACTGGAGAAAGAAATTACCAGCAAATCAAATAGACTTCCCTGATATATTTCTGCATCATAGAATTGTCAGCCAATCAAGTTGGAAGTTGTTTGTCCACTGAAATTTCTGGCCAGCGTATCTCTAAAGCAGCATCAATCATCTCACACTCTGTTTCTGTTCTCTTCCTGCTCGACAGATACTGTATACATTCAGCTAAACGACTGCATGAAATCAATATAAACTTGATCTGATAAACGCTAGCAGTGAAATAATATTGGATATGTTCCTGTTTAAAACCAGAGCAAAAAACAGAGTAAAAGCTAGTTCTCTTAAATAGATAATTTTGCTGTCATATAGCTTGCGTTCAAACAGTAATCAATACATTATTTATGACATAATGTATAATTTAACAAATAAAATAGAGATATTATGAAAATATCTTAATCTTCTACACTGATATTTGATAATGATGTTGGAAATGTTTTATTTTCGAGGCTGTGATCATAATTTTGTTTTGTTTACGAAATAAAAGGAATTTTCACATTTTTCAGTTTATCAACAAGTTTGCATTTAATATATAAAACTGAGTGCTAACATTCTTTTTTTTTTTCCTATTTGAATTATGATTTCTGTGAATTTAACTAAATAAACTTTTTCTAACTTCAAATAATCTTCAAAATCTGAAAAACAAAAAACCTACTTTAAAATAAAGAAAATCACTGCAACTAGAAAAATATATATATGGAAATACTTCTGGGTGTAGTGAAGAAATGAAAATTTTCAACATAAAAATAAAAATAATTTTCTTTACTTTCTACCTGCCTAATCCACAAATAAAATTATATTTAACACATTAGCCGCCAATTTCCTATTCTGTCCCAAAGTTCCAACACTTAATTAATTTTGGTACAAGCAACTTTATGTTTTGTTTCATATTTGAAGCAAGGATATCATAGGTCGTATTTATTACCCACAACCCACTGGTGTGTTCAGTACCAAAGTTCATTTTACAACCCAACATCCCACACAACCCACCCATGGGTCACTGGATAATTCCCAATATACAAGTATTACAATGACACTTACTCTTACTTTCTATATTCAAAAATATTTAGAAAATTTTTGAAAAAAATGTGGTTCTGGTATACCATGATATCATAAGTAATTAATCATAGCATCCCATTCCCAATAATCCTCATAAAAAAAAAAATTGGAAAATGATCCACTGGAGGATGATGTGGGCCTTGCAGACGTACTACCATAATACTTCGGTGGGTTGTGTGGGTGCCAACATATTAAAGGAAAGATTTTTTTTTGTTTTTTTTTTGTTTTGGATGCAACTTCAAAGCATTATAACTGCTTTTGTAGAAATAAGCTTTTCCACTTTGTCTTGTGCTCTCCGCTCTTGTTTAGGATACAATAATGCATTCTACATGCTTAGAATATTGCTGCCGCATATGGTCCGTTGTCCCTGCTATTTACCTTGAGCTCCTTGATAAGATCCATAGAAGAATCTGCAATATTATTGGTCCTGATCTGGTGGCTCAGCTCCAGTCACTTTTCCATCACTGTAATGTTGCCTCTCTATGTCTTTTCTAGAAATACTTTCATGGTAATTGTTCAAATGTGCTCTTCGCTATAGTGCCTAGATTGGCATTGAGAGCTCATCAATTAACAGTTGAGCCGGATAGATGTAGCTGTAAATTCTATGCTAACAGCTTCTTCTCCCACACTTCCACTTGTGGAACTCCCTTCGGACTCCATGCTTTCCAGCCAACATTAATCTGCAAAAATTTAAATGCAATGTCAATCGCTATCTACTGTCCTCCAGATTACTCTTTCCTCTTCTCACTCATTGTTATTTTTGTTCCTAATTTTTCCACATCCTGTAACCTCTTGTGATTTAGTAGCATTACTGCCTTGCTTGGGATGATTCTAATTTCAATATATATATATATATATATATATATATATATGTGTGTGTGTGTGTGAAAAGTGTGTATATAAATATATATATGTATAATTATTTATATATTATATGCGCGGTACTTATTAGAAAGTGCTCAATATCAGAGATAGAGCTAACATATTTGTTTGTCTGACAATCGCTAAAACGTGATACCCAGGGTCACAAACTCACATCTATCCAACCAAATATATATATATATATATATATATATATGTGTGTGTGTGTGTGTGTGTGTGTGTGTGTGTAGACTGAAGACTTGCACATAAAAAACTTTTAATATTATAATGAAATTAACAAAAATATCAATTTCCTATATGCAATCATTGCTGGTGACGTGTAAAGTAAATTATGAACGGAAAAATGTTCAGAGAGTGCAATCATATGTCTCCTTGGAAAATTACAGATGGAATTAAAACAATAGCAGAAAAAAATGAAAGCAGAAGTGATTAATATATCAAAGTGATAGGCTAAGTTAGATGTCACATGGAATTAGACATCTAAATATAAATTTAAAGCTGAATGCCTGTTTTTTGTTTGATATTTCTATGCAAATCGTAACTGGCATTTGTTTTATTTTTCCTCACCCCAATTTTTTCCTCTCTTTATATGTAAGATAGGTTCTATTGATAAAACTGGTGTTAGTCTGAAGACATTTTTCTCAGAAATGAAATGCGTCGCTATCAAATTTTCCCATTATGTCAATCCCTTACCCATTTTATATATACTTATACATATATCTATATATATATATATATATATATATATATATATATATATCTATATATATATATATATATATATATATATATATATATATATATATATATATATATATATATATAATTAATACAAATAAAATGTTTGTCAGCTAGCTGATTGTTATCACCTTCCTCATCCCAACACCAAAGTTTTGTAAACAAAATCTCTGGAAGTTACTGCGTCCACTCGTCAGGGATATCAGTAACTCACTGTATATACTTCTCAACTTTTTTTTTTTATATGCACAATTCATTGTTGCGATTTTTTTTCACAGTGTATGTGTGCGCATGCACATGTGTGCTTGTCTTCATTTATGTGCATATGTATAGAATATTGTCTTATATATAATGGACTCTCCCATCAGTTTCAACGTATGAGGATCCGACAACTTATTGATTCAGTTATGAAATTTTGTGCGATAATCTTAAGTGGCATTTAAGTCATATATATATATATATATATATATATATATATATATATATATATATAACTTCTACTTCTGACTAAGTGAAGAATGCATTGAGTTGTGAAACTGACAGTCACAATGCAGTGTTGATTTCTATGTCCACATCATCTATATACGTGTGTGTGGAGAGAGAGTGAGGGATGTAGAGACAGATGGAGAAGATAAATTAGAAAGCTCTTGATATGTTTTGTCAATGTGCTTGCAGTCATCTCACAAGAATGTTTTTGGCCAACAGTGTGAGTAGAGTGGATATATAACAGAATCTTTCTAACCTTCTTCTGTGTACCATATTCTCTTCAGGACCTGACTTTCAACTTCCTAGCAATTCTAGCAACGTTTTGTTTCTTTACAGAATCTTCCAGTTTCTGTTTTGCTTTCCATATACACAAGCTCTTAGGCAGATTACTCGCTATTTCTCTCTTGCTTTCAATGTGTGAGTGACAAATTCTCCAAGCCTTCTTTCCTCATTATATATCCTAGAAATTTCATATGTCTCTTTTTGATTTTCAATATGAAGTTCTTTTTGTTCCCATTTTCCTTAAAACTTCCTCATTGCTTACATGCTTCATCCATGGTATTCTAGAGTTTACCAAGCATCTCAAGAAGAAAAATAAAAAAGAATTTTTAAATGATTTAATATTCATGGTTAAAAAATCTTAAAGGCTGCATTCTTACAGGTAAATTTGGTTTTTGGAATAACTTTGAATCAATCAGAAAAAAAATCATTCTCTTGGAATTATCAGTTTAACATAAGGCATGTAAAATTTTCTGAAGTTCGCCCAATATAAAGCTCCACGAGCCATTCAAGGTAGAGAGGTACTAAATGAGATGCATGATATGAATGTAAGAGGAGGAAATAAGGATGAGAGATGACGATTGACTTTTGACATGAAGAGGTTACAATTTAAGTTTTTCAAGAAAGCATCCATGCATGAGTCTGTTTTCACAAAGTAACAGTTTTGAGGAAAAAGCTGTCTGACTACAACTTCTTATTTACAAAAGGAATATGAAATGAATAGGAGTGATTTGACTCCATTGACATAGCATAGCATGTCTTAGCTGTATAGGTCTGAACTGGTTGAACTAAAGAATGGGGTTCTGAACATTTTTTTAAATCTATTCACTCCCAACCAAGGCAATAATGCTACTAAGACGCAAGGAAAATGAAAAGACTTTAGAAGGAACTGAAAACGAAATCCTAAACAGAAAACAAAGGATAAACCTTGACTCCTGTTCAAAAGACCCGGGAGGAGTATGAACCAGATGATAATGCGATTCAATTGCAGACCACACAAAGTGGCACTGTTTGGTCACTATAAACATTCACCAAGTGTCATTGAATATCCAAAAGTGCAGGTTATTTTTTTTTTTTTTTTTTTTTAATTTCTTCCCTCTGCATTACTGACAGCCAGAGATTATGGACAATTGTTAAGGCTTTGAATTAAGACTTGTCCTTCTCTTAGGCTGGTTGCCAACAATGAGAAGGATTCCTATGCGTATTTGTGCATAAGTGAATGCAGTGAACTCAAATGGAATTCAAACTTAACTTCCTAATTTCTTATTCCAAGCTGTTATTCATTACATCACCCGCACATCCATTTTGTCCATGATTCTCATCAAGAAAAAAAAGATGGCATAAGTGGGTCCAGAATCCTCTACTAACCATTATTTGGAAGCTGGCTACTGAGCTCGCCCATCATCATCTCAAACATGAAGTCATTGGCCACATAAAGTGTTGTCATCAAGGTGACTAAAGATCCCCTGGTTTTGAAATCAGAATGATTTTTCTCATAGACAGAGTGCAAACCAAGACTAACAAGTACTGTCTACCCGTATTTCAAGAGGTAGTGAACTATGCAAGTCAGGGACGTTCAACTCCCTGAAGTATTTGATATATAATTAAGGAATTCAATGATACACCACTGTTTTGTAAAGACTTTCATGTCAGATATCATTTTGCCAGACTGCAGCACAGCTGTTATTGATAATGAAAAAACGCAGGCAAACATGGACCTTTGTGCCTGCAAAAAAAAAAATAAAATAAAACAAGATGTCAAAAGGAAGTTTTTTTTTTCTCTTTGTACTGCTTTTATTTTAGCTACCTTCACATGTCAGCAAAGTTTATTGTTTTAAAAAGTGATGATTAGAATTGTAATAAAAACTAAATGTATGACAAAAGCAAATTTATACAACTTTTTTTGTTCTTGAGAATTTACAACAAAAATTTTACCACATGTTGGACCAAGAAGTTGTTAGTGAAGTTGGGTAGGCAAAAATGTTCAGAAGCTGTTGGCAGTTGTGCAAGCACAAAGTCACAAGTTATTGTGACTGAGGGTTTGAGTGTACTGACCTTGTTAAATTAAAAAAAAATAATAGAACTTGATTGTAACATATTATGTGCTTTCTCCCGTAAACTATTACTAAGGTCTGCTCAGTATAGATGCATCCAGTGGTTTTTTTTAGATGTTACCAGACACATTATTCAAACCAATATCATTATACTTATTGTTTTTTCAAATTAACTTGTAATTAATATTTAATTTAATCCAATATTTCTGCTAATTTCAATTATCTACAAAATCATAATTCACTTGATCATTGAAATCATTAAATAATTTATATAAGTCTTTAAATAATTTGCATTTAATGTAATAATTTAATTTTCAAATTTTAATTTGATAATTAAAGAAGTATTAATTATCAGTGTATAGAAATTAAATAAGTTAATTAAATAACTTAACTAATTAAAATTGTAATCAGGCAGTGACTGTAAATGTTATGCTTGTTAAAATTTTGTATGATGGCCTTTTTCTTCATAATTTAATTTGCTAAAAATTAAATGTTTCTGTAAATTTATTTTTAATTATCAGTATTTTGTTTTAGACACTTGTATTAAAAAAAAAAAGATTTGCTCCTTCCCCTCTCCCCTTTTCACATCCGTCATCAACTGATGCCTCTTTAGAAAGGTAGATAACTTTATACGTAAGCACATTCAATTTTAAAATTCACTGCTTGTAAAGAGAAGACAACCACTAAGCTGAAAGGATGATTTGTTTTTATCTTACTCTCTCTATTGATTCAGAATCGTATACCACATCATCAAACTCCCAGCTACTCTCACCAGCACCAACCCAATTTATTCCTGTCATCATCATCTGCTGCTGTTGCTGCTACTGCTATAGTTGCTTTTACACAATGTTGTAATCTTTAGTTTAGCCTCCCGCCTTTTCAGAAAGAGGCTTTGCGTGCAAACAGTTTTAACCTGAAACTTATTTTAATACTGATATGAGAAATCTGATTGACAAAAAAATTAACTCCCTTCTGGGGGTGACTTTTCTGTTGAACACCAAAAAAAGTCAGTGGAATAAAAAGATGAATAAATATATATTTTTTTTTAATGTGGGAAAACTGCTTTAAAAAATAGTCAAGAGATTTATTCTATTTTCATTCCTTTCATTGATTCTATTTTTACATTTTTTTTTTTTTAGATTTTTCATATTTTCTTTTATTCATTTTTTTCATCCATTCAATATTTTCATCTTCTCATTCATCCTCTTTTCATATTTTATTCTTTTCTTTATCTTTTATCCTTCTTTATTTTTTCATTCATTCTTTTTTTCATCTTTTCATTTTTGCTTTTTCATCTTTTCAATTATTCTTTTTCATCTTTTCATTCATTCTTTTTCATCTTTTCATTTATTCTTTTTCATCTTTTCATTCATTTTTTTCATCTTTTCATTGATTCTTTTTCATCTTTTCATTGATTCTTTTTCATCTCTTTCATTTATTCTTTTTCATCTTTTCATTCATTCTTTTTCATCTTTTTCATTCATTCTTTTTCATCTTTTCATTCTTTTTCATCTTTTTCATTCATTCTTTTTCATTTTTTCATTCATTCTTTTTCATCTTTTCATTCATTCTTTTTCATCTTTTCATTCATTCTTTTGCATCCTTTTCATTCATTCTTTTTCATCTTTTCATTCATTCTTTTGCATCCTTTTATTCTTTTTCATCTTTTCATACATTCTTTTTAAATTTGTTCATTTAATTTAAGTCAATTTTTTTTCATCTTTTCATTCATTTTTTTCTTTTAATTCATTCCTTGGCCTGAGTCAAATTAAATAAAATTAATCTCTAAAATATTTTAACAGTTTATTCCCATTATTTTCAGTGTCATTTGGTCAAATGTACTTCATTAAAAGACTCTGCATTTTATATTTTACATGCACACTTCTTTTTTTAAAGCAGTTCACCCCAAGCAAGGTGATAATGCCACTAAGACGCAAGGGGATACTAGGAGTGAAAGAGAATGAAAAGTCTTTAAAAGGAACAGGAAACCTAACATGTCGAAACACTGGTTCCTGTGCAATCACCAAAGCTAAGCGATGTTGAGGCTGGCTAGTATCTAGATGGGTGACTGCTTGGGAATACCAAATACAGTTAACTTGGATACATGGGTGGTGTAGTGAACAATGGCATGGAAATGTTAATCAGAGAGCCAAGTTTCAATTCCAGTTGGGTTTATTATATTGAGTTACACACAAATAACCTTAAGAAAGGTATGAATCCTCCTGTTCTCTCCCCAGCTATGGGTTAATTAGTAAAACTGGTATCACTAAAACTATTATTATCTAAAAAATAAAATAAAATTGTATACAAAAAATATTTAGATTTCAACATTAAATAACCCATAGAGATGTTGATATGCTGCTAAACAAAAACAATCAATGACAACAAACCAAAGACAAAAAAAAAACAAAACAATTCTTATAATTGAAAAATATGTGTCAGTTTTAAATAACCTTAAAAAAGTTTATAAGTTGTAAAAAACAAATCAATCTACTCCTGTTCAAAAGGCCAGGGAGGAGTGTGAACCAGATGATAGGCAAACTTATCTACTCCTATTAAGGAAAAAAAAAATTGTAAATAAAATTTCAGAGTTTAAGCAGAGCTGTTATAAGTAAAGAGTTTAAGTAGACTTTAGAAGGAACTGGAAACCCAATCCTAAACAGGAAACAAGGTGTAAACCTCTACTCCTGTTCAAAAAACCAGGGTGGAGAGTGTGAAATGCAAATATTAAATTTGCACACACACACATGTGTGAATGAATAGATATAAACAGACTGTGGACAGCTATGCATATTTGCTCAGAACATAGCTTATCACACACATCGCACAATACTTGAATATAGTACAACTACTTAACTGTGCTCACATCTATTGTTTGATCTCCATGAAAGTTAAGCAAGTGTCTACGAATGTTGATGGATGATTTTTTTTTTTTTGCATGGAAGAATTCATTGATAGACTTCTGCTTTGCCCACAATTACATGCTAAACCACAGTTCAGCTGCTCTTTGTAACAAGGAAAAAAAATATGGGTTATTGGCAGAAATATTCAACTTCATCTGCTAATCACCAACATCTACCTCTAATTTCAAGGATCAACAATAAAATAGAAGACATTACTTTCTTAGCAACAGGAAAAGACTGATATAGACAGATAGATAATGAACAAATTGAGATATATAGATTGATAGATAGATAATGAACAAACTGAGATAGATAGATAGATAGATAGATAATGAACAGACTGAGATAGATATAAATTGACTGAGATAGATAGATAGATAGATAGATAGATAGATAGATAGATAATGAGAAAACTATCTTATCTATCTTACTATGTCAGTTTCACCCCTCAGTATTGACTCCTATGTACACAATGTCCATATCTTTATCTATATATTTCTATATAATAATAATAATAATAATAATAATAATATTAATAATAATAATACAATGGAGAAAATATGTGAAAATTACAAGAATTTTACCTTTTTCAGGTTAGCAGAATGCTTGTATGTATGAATATATTTCTGTATCTATATATATATATATATATATATATATATACACACACACACAGTGTAACCCGGATATAAGAGACCCGGATATAAGAGAAATTTTCTCTGGTCCCAAATTATTCCCATACTTACCTAAACAAAATAGACCAAACCCGGATATAAGAGAAACCCGGATATAAGATACTTCTTCTCCGGTCCTGACAACCCTCTTATATCCGGGTTACACTGTATGTATGTATGTATATATATATATATATATATATATATATATATATATATACTTGTATTGATACATGCACAAGTATGCACACATACATATCTGTGTTTGTGTATATTACTTTATGTTTATGTAAAGAGATCATGTTTTGTAGCCTGACATCTGCATTTTGATCTGAAATGTTCAATCTATGTACCCTTTGTGCCTAATACAATTGGGAGAGTGGAATTTTTCTCAGTCTACAATAAATAGGGGGCTTGATAAAAGGTGGATTCAAAAATCCTTTTAAGGATCAAGAAGGTTAAAATTAATAAACAGAGGAGTCTTAGTAATCTCCTCAGTCAGGAAATATCCTATAAAAAAAATTTAATGACTCCCCCTCTCCGCCATCATCACCACTACCACTGCTCATTAGACACTGAAGAGTGATTAATGGAGAAGAGTTTGGTTAAAGCGCACTGACCAGGGAGGAGATTATGTTGAAAAATACATATTTGTTGTTTAAAAGAAATGCTTTTTTTCCTCGTTTGGCTTCAGACTTATTGATGTACCACTGTATATCTAAAACATTATTTTTTGGTATTTTTACATCATTGAGCTTGATTTCTCCTTAGAATTTGAGGTGAAAAATGAAAAATGTTAGAAAAACATCATAAGGTGTGCTGTGTTAGGGTAGGAAAATGTGACAGCTTCAATTTACGGTTGGAGAAAAATATAGAGAAAATAAGTGATATTTTCAGTAAAATAGCTAATATTTTTAATAAGATAAATGATTTTTAATATATTTACTAAATTTTAATAAAATTAAAGTCATATTTAATTTATAATAAGGAAAAAATATTTTAATAAAGTAAATGTTTATGGTAAGGCTAATTTAATTTAAAAGTAAAGTAATAGTTAAATAAACTAGTTTATTAAAATAGTAAATCAAAAATTAAAATTATTTTTTGATTAAATATGACTTATTTTATTAAGATATATCAAGTAAAATATTACTTATTTTATTTCTTAATAAAATTATTATATATTTTACATAATTATATAATGTTATATATTTTATACATATTTTTGATAACATTATTATATATTTTGCATAACTTATATATTTTTTATATTATTATATTATTAATTAAATTATATTTTACATATTAAATAATTTTATATACATCATATATTTTTATCATATATTTCAGATACAATTATGTTACATAAATCATTATATAATTTTATATATATATTATATATTTTTATTATATATTTTTGATAAAATTATTATATATTATGCATAAAAATATTATTTATTTTTTTCTATGGCATTTTCTTCTAACCAGAGACCAAGGTTATGTTTTAACATTTTTCTCTATTCAAACAAATCGTACTTTATGACTTTTCTTCTTGGATTTTTCTGAGAATCAAAAATTTTCTGTTGTGTTGTATTGTAATGTGTTGTGGGGGGGGCGTGTGCGTTTCACAAAAAAAAGGTTATTTGAGGAAGATATCATTTTTAAGGCAAGTGATTTTGTAATTAAAGTGCTCAATATTAAGAGATAGCTGATTAACAAATAAAATTGAATGTTAATTTATCTTAGCTATTTGTTCCTATATGTACATATTTATACACACACGCACACACACACGCACGTGTGTTTATGTGTGTGTGCATCATTGTGCATATGCGTCATGAATGCTATTTGATAAAAGAATAAAATCTTGTAGATCAATGATTTAATGGTTTCTGATAATTTATCTCATAATTTTTATAATTTCAAACATTTCTGTTTACTGGAAAATAAAAATACTTTGTTGCAGTTTTTATTTATTTTATTTTATTTTATTATAGGCTTTTTTCCTTTTTCTTTTTATATTACATTTTCTTGAAGATAATGTTTTATGAATGTTTTAATAAAGAAAATGTTTTATGAATGTTTTAATAAAGTTTCAGAAAGAAACATTCATAAAAACAACAACCTGCTAATTACAGATGCAACACAAAATTATACAACTAGTACATAATCCAAATTCACATATATAAATAGAGTGTACCCCCGCCCTCAGTGCACCCAAGGGTGCTGAAAAGTACATAGCCTGACCCAGAAAAAAATTATGGTGTTCAATGATTGGATCAAATTTTAGTAAATGGGTCAAACTGAAAATTCAAATATATATTTTAATTTTTAATTCTTGGCCCAATCCATTTACTAATTCATTTCTGTGTGTGTGTGTGTGTGTGTGTGTGTGTGTGTGTGTGTGTGTGTGTGTAGATAGGTAGAGAGAGTGAAAGAGAGAGAGAAAAGATAGTCACTGTCCAGTGTTGATCCTTATGTTCACACGCACACATATATGTATGTGTGTGTGTGTAGGAACAAATAACTCAGATAAATTAACATTTAATTTTATTTGTTAATAATCTCTTAATATTGAACAGTTTAATTACAAAACTACTTGCCTTAAAAAACGATATCTTTCTCAAATAACCTTTTTTTCTTTGTGAAACACAGACACACAGACACACACACACACGCACATAAAACAAAGATTTTGAGTCCCTCCACCCTTGTTGGCTGCCGGGTCATATAATTTGAATATTGGATATTTGGGATTGCGAAGAAGAAGGATTGCTACTTGCTGCCCAAATATACAATGTTCAAATATATTTGGTGTATGTGTCTGTGTGTAACACATTTATTTCACCAATCACACAGATACTGCACTGATCCGAAACAGACTTGCCTGGGAACGATGTTCTGATCCTAGGCAGAAATGCTAATGTCTGTAAATCACATTTTTGGGTGGTACTATACTCGTAACTTTTAATTTACATGAAAAAAAAAAAAATAATTAAAACAATTAATTTGCTTAATGCAGAAATCTATCAACTGAGCATATATCAAGCATTGAAATATCAATGATCTTGCTTCTTGCAAATGAAACTGAAATTAACTCAGTTCAAGAAAATATATCTCAAACTGGAAATAAAAATAAAACATTTTCCTAATAATTCCCAGTTTTTCCTTTGAAAGAAGTACTTTTTAAGGGAATAAGGAATCTTGATTGAAGTCTTTTTAATAACGGCAAATATTGGTGTTTTTTTTTTCTTCTCTTTTTTTGTTGTTGTTTTTTGGGTAACTGAAGTGTCTTCTTATCTCTTTGGAATAGGGATTCTAGACGTGGCCCATCTTTTTTCCTGTCCCCTTTGTTGCCTACAATTGTTTCTGTTATTCGAGAAAGGTATCTCTGAATTCCACTTTTCAAAGACTTGCTTCAGTATCATTTCTTCCCTGTCTATTCTTGCTGGTTGTCTCTGGCTTCCTCTCCTCTTCTTGTCATATTTGTCCTCGCCCACTTTCTTAGTTGCTACGATTTCGCAACATATTGAAAAGGAGAATGCGTTTGGGAGAATATCATGGTGACTGCTACAGAACTAAAGGGGCTTTTGCAGACATAGCCTCTTCCCAGCCCTCGTTCTCTCTCTCTTTTCCCTTTTTTCTCTCACTATTCCTCTGTCCTCATCATACTTTCAATTCATATGTCCTTCTTGTTGCCACTTTTCTCTCATTTTTCTGTTCTCACTTTGTTGTACGTTTTTCCAACTTGTCCTCCCATAGCCTCCGCCATCACCACCGCTGCTGCTGCTGCTGCCGCTGCTGCCGCTGCCGCCGCCACTCTCTTTCAAATAAAATATTTACCTTCTAAACATCTGTTCAATTTAGAAAATCCTAGCATTTTATTGCAATCAATCCCTACTGCCTTATTTCGGAATTTTTCTTAATGAAGAGAGAATTGACTATTCTTTTGTTTTGACATGTCCTCTTCCGGTTTTAATTTCATTTTATTTTTCTTTTATCTCTTTTCTCTCCTAATTGACTGATTAACTTGTAATCATCCCTTTTGCAAAGATACAACTCATTTAAATGTATTTATTATTTATTATTTCGATAGGTCGTGATATTACAAATACGATTTAAAAACAATTACAATACATCAAAACGTTTTTCTTCTTTTCTCTCTCTTTTTTTTAACTGCTATGTCCCTAATAGCATAAATTGCTGAGTAAGACCAAATTAGTCCTGAATAGCCGGTCAAAGATGTCTTGTTAAATAAATATGATTTTTTTTTTTTTTTGTACTATTCTTTTCAATTTTCGCTTAGTAAATATAGTCTTCACTTAGAAAACAATTCTTGTAAAAATTCATTATTCATCAAAATTTTATATATATTATTTATAAAAACAATTAAAAGCTTATCTTAAAATAATTATAGTTTTATTGCAATTTTTATTTTAAGATTCGGAGCAGATTTTCGGGAAAGGAGTAGTAGTTTGAAAAAAAATAATTGATGATTTACATTCTCCAAGGAGTCCTGCTTTTAACTAATAAAAAAAAAAATTGAGGAAGAAAGGAATCTTGGTGGTCAGGAATAAGGAAGAAAGGAACTGCCAGTGCACAAGAATAAAGAAGAAATCGGTTATCATTCATTAGAAAGGAAGAAGAATGGATTGTTGGTGGTCAGGAATGAGGAAGAAAGGAATTGTCATAATTTCATTAAAAATATTAGAAACGTCAAACACTAAAATAACAATAAACAAACATAAAATTATATTCAAATAAATTTAAAAATAATACTATATATCCCGGTTTGGTTCAGCATCCATCTGTCCTGGGAGCTGATGAAGTAGCACTTATTTATTTTTTATTTTTTTCTATTTTTTAAAAAAAAATTCTAGGCGATGGAGTTACATCGCCTCTGGTGACTGTGTAGTCCCACTCTGGAGCTGCAATTTCTCAGGCATTTGGCGCAGATGAAACTGGATGACACAAAGACGGAGGCTGTCCTTGCTTTTCTCCTGGCTCTCTTTGCTGCCTTCTGATCTTCCCTAGCAGCTTCTGCAATCATGACGCCGTCACTGACTGTGGCTTTCCAAAACTGATGATCATCAGCTGCGGCCTCCCAGGTTTTGGGGTTGATGTCAGCCAACTTCATGTCTCATTTGCAGACATCCTTGAAGTGGAGCTGAGGTCTTCCAGTTGGGTGGGACCCCCACACAGCTCTCCGTGCAGGATGACTCTTGGGATGTGGACGGCACCCATGCGGCGTACGTGCCCCAGCCATCTCAGACATCTTTGGCAGAGCAGTGTGAACAGGCTTGGGATGCCGGCACGTTGAAGAACCACTGTGTTAGTGACCAAGTCTTGCCACTTAATGTGCAGGAGACATCTGAGGCAACGGAGGTGAAAAATGATATATATATATATATATATATATATATATTAGAATCATCAAAAACAAAACAATTAGTATAATAAAGTATGTTCAGCAGATGTTCATATTTTAAATTCCTGTCGATAGGCAGCACTTGCGTGTTTTTTCCATTCCAACACCGATTTTCAATTCAGACTGGTTTACATCTGTGTTCTGCCATTGACGTTTTTTCAATTATATTTCATTTGTGATTTTGAATACATTTTTGCCAATGGCTCTGAAGAAAAGTCCCAGTGCAAGTGCTAATGCTATATTGCTGGGAGATAAAAGTGGTAATTAATTATTTTATTCAGAATACTCAGAATACTGTATGTATATTTTAAAACCTGAAGCTCACTTGGCCTCTGGTCGTCTCAACCTTTGTTGTGCCACTGGTGATATGGCCAATTGTGCTTAAAAGTGGGTTTAGTGGTGTACAACATAATATCCACTCCAAAAATAAATTCACTCACAGGAACCTCTTGGGCTTTTTTGATTACTTCAGTGACACAATGGAATAACGGATAACAGCTCAGACTGAGGAATTAGAGACCTCAGTTCGAATTCCACTTGAATTCATGACATTACTTTATGTACTAATACACTTGTGAAAGGTATGAATCTATCTCTGCTCTTCCCCCCCCCCCCAGCTATGGGTAAATTGCAGAACAGACTGGGTTCTATAGCCTTGGGTGGCAACTGGTCTAGGAGAAGACAACTCTGAAATCAAAACCTGTGGAGGAGTGTTTGGAAACCTTGTTGCATACTGTGCACCAGTTCTCTGTATTTGTCTCTTTCAAAAAGTGCCGTTGGTTCTGCACAAGCCTTCACCACTAGAATCAAATGATATGTGTGAGTAGTCTGGCTGTTGGTTCTAAGAACTGTGCTGCTTGACACTTATATATTGAATACAACAGGAGAGTCCAATAATAATAATAATAATAATAATGATATATATATATATATATATATATATATATATATATATATATATATATATATATATATACACACACTAATAGTAATAAAACAAATCGGTACCCGAGGATTATTTTAGTTGTGTGTGTGTGTGTGTGTGTGTGTGTGTGTGTGTGTGTGTGTGTGTGCAATTTTGGTTCCAACTGAGATGTATATTTTATTTGATTTGTGCTCTAGACTGGTAGACGTTAATTTCACTGTTTGAAAGAAAAATAAAAGGAATGTCTACTCATTTCTTCTTTGTGCCTTGTTCCTTCAGGGTGTTGGTGATCATGACTCATAATTTCCTGCTCTTTGTAGCTCTTAATAAATTTTGTCTTTTTATTATCTCTCCTAAACTTTAATCCTCCATCAATTTACTCAAGCTTGCTAGATAGGTTATACACTGTTTTGCACTTCCTATTGCCCTCAAGCTATCCTGAGTATCAAATTTTTCAAGCCCTCTTTCCTCATTATGTACCATAGAAAATTCAACTTATTTAAGTATAAGTGTCCTTTTTATTTCCATTTTCTCGAAAGTTTTGTCATTGCTCACATATTCAGTCCATGGTATTCTCAGCATCCTTCTGTAGAACTATATTTCTATTGCTTCAAGTCTCTTCATCTGTGATGAGATTGTCCAGCATTCACTACCATATAGGAGGACTGATATTACATAAAAGTTTGGTACTCTTTTCCTTGTTTTGAACAAAATGTTTCTGTTTCTTAATACTTTACTTCTCCTTTGAAAGGTATATTTCACTATTCCAATAAATCCCTCGATTAATGCATTTTCGTTTAATAAGCTAAAATTTTTTATACCAAAATTTGATTAGTGCATACATAATACTCATTTAGTGTGGTAAAACATTCTTCAGTTTAACCATAGTAATTGAAAATTGATATTTTTATAATTACCTATAATTAAAAATTTTTGAAAATTTAAAAATGGAAAATGGGTAACTATTTTGTTTGTCACGTATTACATTATCTAAGTAATTAGAGTAAAGTTTAAAAAATGGACAGTTATCAATAGATAAATTTTATAATATAAGCCATATTATACATATTTGAATATTTGATGCTATTATAATTTTTTCAATATTTTTTTTTTTTATGTTTATTTTGAAGGTCTTAAAAGGAAATTTCTGATTTTTGTTAAAAAAAATGGATGATTTAATTAGATACAGAAATTTACATTTATTAAAAAATATTGAAATATAAAAGATGCATGCATTAATAAGGAAAGATTATAAATACAATTTTCAGGTTAAAATACAAATGATTATATGTTTGGAAAATTTAAAGGGGCTATTTCTCAGTACCACCAATTATATGAAGAAAGAAGAATACCATGCAGAAAACTACTGTAAATAAGTTTTTTTTTAATAAAAAATCAGATGAATAAAGATTAATTCATAGCATTTCTATTGTATTTTATTATATGTACCTATATTTTAATTAAAAAGTATGCAAATTAGAAATTAATTGTGAATAACACTAAAATTTGAGGCACAAATTATACCATTTCCTATAAGTTATTATATTCAGTTAATGAGTTTTCGTATAGTGCATATCTTTTAATGTAAACATTAGCCACACTAATTGAGGGATTCCTGTATTCCTGTATATTTCAGTAAAATTATCACGTTTTAAAGTAATAATTTCATTTTAAATTAATGAATTAATTTTAATTCAGAAACATTGTGAATCATAAGAATAAAATGGACTCAGATTAATTATAAGGAATTAAACCATTCCTGTATACAGACGTCTAAAGTACATTGTTACCAATGAAGCATATAGAATATGGAGAAGATGGCTGAACATTAGATAAAATATAGAAACCAATACAGCAACAAAAGTCAAGGAATATTGATAAAAGAAAAATGGTTGATTCATGAGAAGGTAACTAAGCTTTTAGAAAATCTTAAGATTGGACCAAATAATGAATTAGTATTAATGAGTGTTAAAACTGAAAATGCAGGAGATGTAAGAATACCAGTTGGATATGATGGATGATTATAAAAAGAAAAATCTAATAGACAATATAAGAGAAAATAGACAAAAAAAAAAAAAACCCAAAAAAAACACAGAAAATAGAAAACCAATTAAGAAATGAAGAAAGCAGTTGAACCAAGGAGGAACCTGAGGGAAAGAAATCAAACATCATTAGGAAATTATCAAAACAGAAAATAAATAGGAAGAGAGAGAGAGAGATTGTAATTGATTGATTTGTTTTTTATGGCTTATCAACCCTTTAGGAGTTATTTAAAGACAAAACATATTTTAGACTGTAAGAACAATTCATTTTTTTTTGAGTGAATATTGCATTAATGATTTTTTGAGAATAACAAAGATTTTTTTCCAGATACAATTCCTACTATTTAACCCATAGCTGGGGGTAGAGATGGATTTATAACTTTACTGAGGGTATTTGCATTTAAGTAAATGCAACATACCCAACTGGAAATTGAACTTGACCTTCTGATTCCTTATTCAGAGTAGCTAACCATTTTTACACTGCCAACACAGCTACAAAAGAAAGAGAAAATTTGAATAAAATAAGACATCTTAGAAAAACAAGGAGCATTATCAGAAGAGCAGATAAAACAAAGAAATCTAAAAAAAAAATTGTATTGACTTAAATTTAACCAGCCTAAATGTTTCTTGACTAAATCCAAAGGATCTGTAATGTTACTGACCTGGCATCTCAACTTCAAACATTTTCTCACTGTCATCATGTGGCATCCTCATATCTTTTCTATAAAATATTTTCATGGCAATTCTTCTGATGAGCTTTTCTCTTTGGTGCCTTGACTACGACTAGCTAGATGCAACCCCCACATCTATTTTAACAGTTTCTTTTCTCGCACTTCTCACCTGTGGAACTCCCTTCAAATTTGCTTTGTAATTTTTGCCTTTCTATTTCTTTCTGTTTTTTCTCTCATTCGACTTAATATCCAGCCATCAAGGCAAAGACATTTTTTTTTCTTTTCATTTTCTTTAGCCTTTTTGTCTTTTTTTACATATATTTTCATAGCAATTGTTGTAATGAGCATTCCTTCTTGGTGTCTCGATTGCATAAATTTAATCTTGCTACTAGATGGGCAACTAGGTTTCACTGTTTTACTGTTGAATAGGCTACATCCAACCATATGATCTCTTCTAATAGTTTATTTTCTTACAATCATTGCCTGTGGAACTCCCTTCCAATTTCTTGCTTCTTTGCCCACCTATAATCTTCAAATATTTAAATGCAACACCAGTTGCTATCTTCTTTTTTCATGAACTTTCTTCTTTTATTGTCCTTTCTTCTCACTTCAGTCTTCTCATTCTCTTCCACTCCCAGTAAACCCTTGCATCTTAGTGGTATTATTGTCTTGCATGGGGTGAAATGAAAACAAAAAAAATGAAGTAATATATCCTTCCACAATAGTCGCAACATAAAAAAAGGGGAAAACAAGAAACTAGTTTGAGAAATAAACACAAATCATCATTATAACAAAGCGAGAGAGAGAAAGAGTAAGAGAAAGGGAGAGAATGAGAGATAGCAAAAGACAAAGGCAGAGAATGAGAAATAAAGAAAAGGAGAGAATGAGAGAAAGAGAAAGGGAGAGAATGAAAGATAGAGAAAGGGAGAGAGAGAGATTGAAGCTTTGTGGGCAGAACCCTCAATATTGGATGAAATATGAAAAGGAATATAAGTAAAAAAAAAGCGGGAGATTGTTAAAAATGGAGAATGTAAAAGACATCCTAAAACATTGTATCCAAGTAAAAGCAAAGAATAAGGATATTTGAGAAAAGAAGTAAAAGTTTATAAGCAAAACAACGAACAGGGAAAAATTCTTGAGGAAAATGGAGAAATCAACGAAGCCTATACAAAAACAAAACAAAAAAAGGCCATCAAATGAAGAAGTGAAAGAATCCTGCAATAAGATATGGAGAAATGAAAAGAACTATAAGAATAAAATGGAATGGATTAAGAACATAGAACACAAGTTTAGAGAGACGAACAGGAAAGAAACTTCATTGAAAATACAACAAGCTCTCAGAAAATAAAAGAAGGAGAAATCCCGAGAAAAAGATAAGGTACCTAACTTCTGCTAAAATGCTTTTCCATTTATGCACAAGCTACTAACAGACTTTTTTTTATCTAATGCTATCAATAAAGCAGAACGAAATTCGGAATGGCTAACGGGTGGTTTTACTTATTTAATCTCCAAAATTGATAATGCTGCCAACACCCCAAATTAACAACAAATGCATGTTTATCCACAATATACAAAATACATTGATTTTAAGTGAACGAATGTATTGGTGTTTTGAAAATAACATGAACAGCAAAAAAGGATGCAAAAAAAAAAAAAAAAAGTTTTCACGGCTGCAAAGATCAGTTTCTTATCAACAAGATGTTGTTGGAAAACTGATGTTTCAAATAAAAAAATAAACAATACATAGAAAGACTATAAGAAACGTTTTGATAGTGTCCCATATAATTGGATCATAAAGTGAGGGGAATTAATGAAAATTTACCCCAATCTTATATTTGGTTTGGTTTGTTTTATTTTATAGCTTATCAACCTCAATAAGTTATTTAATGCTGACAAGATTTTTTTTTTCCCCCCAATGTATAGCTGTTAATATTTTTTTTTTTTTTAAATGTATTGCTGGTAATTCTTTTTTCTTTCAAAAATGTGTTGTTGGTATATATATATATTTTTGTTTCAAAAATGTATAGCTGGCAATAATTTTTCTTCAAAAATTTATTGCTGGTAATAATTTTTTACAAAGTATTTCTGGTATTAAAACCTATTTTTACACATTCATAATGTTTTAACCCCAGTTTGAGGGTTAACTATTTGCCCATAGCTGGGACCCTAACAGGTGTTACCACCCCGGGTCAGGATGGACCTGAGAACACCAGCAATTAAGAGGTGGTTCCACACTCCTCAAAACCTCCTGGTCAGAGGTCTTGATGCTGGACGTAGTTTATTGTCTTACCCAGAACATGGATGTAGTTTATTGTCATACCCACGATGGCCAGTCTTATGTATTTTTTAATAGTCAGTATGGTAGGATAAAGAACAAACAGGGAAACTTTTATTAATGCTTCATCAGAGAATGTGATATGGAGAAAAAGAAGAAAGAAATTCAGGTAATTTTATTTTTGTGTTGTTTGATTTTCATTGATTAATCAGGTTTCATGTGCATTGGACTTGTGAAACAAACATTAGTATAATTCAAGGCTTTCCAAATTCAAAGAGCCTGGAGAAAGTGATTGGCATTGTTGAAAACAGCTACCATTCTGAAAAGATTACCAGAATATTGAGAAACTTGTGTTCACTTGACCTCCTTCTTTCAGAACTACTTTATGATCTGCCAGAACAGTGAATAACGTACTCAGTGAACTTGTGTAAATGGATGGCAACATAGGGATTGGGTGGGATAGTAAAAAGACAAATATTGCTAATAGATACAAAAAATAGGAAGTTGTGGAGAACCACAATCACCCACATTTGGAAGAGACATATCACACAGAAGGAGACTATTAGTATTATTAAAAACAATAAGGTCTCTTTTCACTCACAGAATTGTTAAAAGACGAAGAAGGTCTTGTCTCTTCTCGGCAGACAAGAGCTTTCTTTTAAGAAACAACTCCATTTTCCTTTTTTCATTTGAGCATTTTTTTTATATGTAATATGACATTTTGCTATTAAAATAATTAGAAACATGATCAGGTGATTGCGATTATTTGATGAATGGACATACAGGGGGATGTTTCAGTTAAAGGCAGCTATTCATTCTTAGCTGCACCAATGAAATAAAAAAAGAAAATAAAAGCAAAAAAATAATATAGTCTGATGACTATAAAAATATTCGCACACTCTCTTCGAATTCAATTTACCAAGTGAACTTGTCTGACTCACAAATCCAAAATATTCTTTCTATTCAAATGACTTTTCATTAAATCCACCATTATGACCTGTCTCTCAACATTTCATATTGAAACCAATTCACAAGCTAATATTTTTTTCTGCTCATCTATTTTGTTCTTACACTACAGGCAAAAAGTTTAGAGCCACCCAGCATTTCTTTAAAAAACACCTTCAAAGGAGATATTTTAGTATTTTTGTAAAGTAAAAGATAAAATTCCAGTGACTATAATGTATTTGCTTTTATTTTGACTAAAATATTGAAATAATATTGAATATTTTGTATTTATCAATATTGAAATAATAACTGTCCTGCCTGCTGGAAGTTATCATCTATTGTTCCAGTTTTTAAGAACTCTGGTAAACCGTCTGACCCTTCCAACTATCAGCTTATTAACCTGCTACCTCTACGGTGGAGTAATGGATAGTGGCTCAGATTGAAAAATTGGAGAGCCGAGTTTGAATTTCAGTCAAATCCATTACATTCACTTGCGTTTTAATACCCTTGGGAAAGATATGAATCCTCTTCTTCTCCCACCAGCTATGGATAAATAGCAGGACAGACTGGGTTCTATAACCTTGGATGGCAACTGATCTACTGCAGAAAGAAATGGCAACCTATTGTGGGGAAAAAATCTACCTTGTCAGTCATGTATCAAAAGATACATGATCGCTTAAGCGTGTATCACGCATGGCACATAACTGACTGACCTCTATTTGGGAAACTTCGCGAGGCCCTAATCAATGCAGAGCCTTTTCTCAGACAAGCAATATGGCTTTCATTTCTCCAAGTCAAATGCTGATGTATTGATGATAATTGCAGAAAAAGTCTAGATAAAACGATCAAGCCTGGGCTGTAGCTTTGGACATCTTGAGAGCCTTTGACAGGGTTTGGCATATGGGTCTTCTCCACAAGCTGAAAAGTTACAATGTTTCTGGACACATTTTTTAACTAATCCAGCCTTTCCTATCAAGTCCTTTTGTATTAACATGGATGTACCCAGGGCTCCATCCTACTATGTTTTTAATTTTCATTAATGACCTTCATGATGACATCAGCTCTCAACTTGGCATCTATACTGACAATACAACCATTTACTCCTGTCTAAATAGTGAGGCCTGATCAGTCTGTCAAGGTCAAAATGGCAGCTGATGTCCAAAACGACCTACAGTCCATTGTCAACTGAAGCAAAAGATGGCTTGTTAATTTCAATGCCTCCCAAACTAAACTTCTCTCCATTAATCATCATGGCTGTATACTAACCTCTACGAAAGTGACTCATTGCATCTTCTTGGGTTAACGTTCTTAACTGACATGAAGTGAAAAGACTATATTGAATCCATTGCTAGGTCAGCTGCTAAGAAAGTTGGTTCACTGTGTCGAGCTAGACAATTTTTCTTTCCAGAATCTATTTTAAATATCTATAAGTCTACTATTTGTCCATGCTTAGAATATTGCTGCCACATATGGCCCAGTGCCTCTGCTATTTACCTAGAGCTTTTTGATAAATTCCAAAGACCTGATCTTAAGGCTCGCCTTCAGCCACTTTCCCACCACTGTAAGGTTGCCTCTCTTTGCACGTTTTGTAGCAAGGAGGAGAAATATACATCTTATTGTCCAGCAAATATAGTCCTTTGTTTATTTTCTAAGAGACTTGAACTCAGAAATCCCTGTTTATATGCACTAAACTATCATTTTATCTGAGCTCTCAAGTAGGTTTCATATGAAATCCTTCAAATATTGATGCTTTGTTTTATATTCTCTAGAATTGATTCATATTTTATGTTTGTTGTTCACAAATGTCAATCAAAGTTTAAGACATTTTGAAGGAGTGGGGTGATTTTAAAGAAATTCATTATGGAATATTCCAAGATAATTGATTTTTGTGCATGTGATGCAATTTATTAATCCCCCCCCACACACACACACACTGTCAAACCTGATGCCCTACACACTCTCCAAGGAATATGTATTATAACCTTATTGACCAAAGCAGCTCATCTCTTGAAAATTTATTTTTTTTACATCATTTCTTCTCTTTCAACTCCAGTAACTATTAAACAAACAAAGTCTTTTTAATTCTGTGAATTTTTTAAAAATTCTAAATCCTTGATGCAAATCTTTTTGGTTTATGTTGCTACTTTACAGATTCCCAGTTTGTAAATGTCCTTGGAATCTAAAAAATATCATCATCTTTCATTTTCTGTTTAGTACAATCCCTTAGTGGGACTTTAGGGAAAGGCAAGGTAATAAATCTATGCATTCTGTTTGCACAAATTCTGATGTCAAGTGATACTTAATATGTATAGTTGTTATATTTTCATTATATTAATAATACTCTCTTGAGTAGATGAGCAGTTCAACACAATGCAATTTTTTAAATCTTTTGTAAACAGAGACTGTTAGGGGATTTTGTTATCTTTTTTGCCTGTACCTTTTTTTAAGTGTACCCAGTGCTCCAAATATTATTGGTATGATGGTAGTTTTAAGGTGCCATATTTTTTCAATTTCAATATTGCATAAGCTTAATTTTCCATATTCTTATTCTTGTCATATTCTCTTAAGGACGATAAACTAGATAAAAACAGACACATGATACTACCGACTAACTCCGTAACATCCACCATCCAAAACAATCTATCCAATTTAAACATCAAAATAATTACAACCACATCCCAAACTATTGTAGATGTAATCAAAACCAAAAATATCTATAACAATAATAATTCTGAAGCAGGTATATATAAAATAAATTGCCAAAACTACCCCTCACAATACATTGGGGAAAACTTGCAGAAATTTTAAAAAACAAATCTATGAACAAAAAAAAATCATATACATAATAATTTATCAAATGCATTAGTTAGACATAGAAACAACTTTGATCTAAAGAATGCCATATCTATTAAAAAAGAAAGTAAATTACTTAAACAGAAAATTCTCACATGTGCCGCTATTGAATCTTATCAAAATATAAATCTATGTCAGAATTTTTTCAAATTTCTCCATACCTGAAAGAATTACTCCTTTCCCATGCCAATGTACATGAGTATAAAAATGGTAAAAAATGAAAAGAAAACCGTTAAATATATATAACCTCATGTTATTTGAAATATATAATACATAAATTAATCCCAAACTAAAATAATTTAAATATTAATTTGCATAAAGATTTCAAGAATATCACTTTTCATCTATTAGATATTAGATTATGTCACTTAGCATGTTCTGTCTTCTCAGTTAACGTGATGAATATTTATGTGTCAAACAACAAAATTTAAAAACTAACAACATTTATGCTCTTGTTTATAAATACTTGTTACAAAATAAAATCTTTGCATTTACCTTGATAAAGTCCCTCAGAGGATAAAATGTATTGGCTAAGATAAGTTTTGCTTTTTTATTTATTCATATTGTTTTAGGTATATATCATATTTTATATGACGGCATAGACATATCTATAAGAAGACTTCAATCCTCACTTGGTACTCCATACTTTCAGCCTTGTGCCACATCTAAGATGTACTTAGAAAATCACCATATCTATGAAAAGACAATTTATTTTTGTTTGCAGTCTTTAATCTCAATGCTTAGTCTATTATTATTATTATTAATAATAATTAGTTCATTAATTAAGTGGGATGATTATATGGAATCAATTGCTAGCTCTGCTGCTAGGAAAGTTGGTTCACTGTGTCATGGCAGACAATTTTTCTCTTCAGAATCCTTCTTGCACTTCTAAAAATATACCATTCCTCCATGTATTGAATATGGCTGCCATATTTGGTCTGGTTCCCCTTCTATATGTTGTGAGAATCTTGACAAAATCCAAAGAAGGGTCTGCAATGTCATCAGTCTTAACCTCGTATCTCCACTTCAGTCGCTTTCTCATGACGTAACTTCCCTCTGTCTTTTTTTATTAATTGACAATTGTTCTAAGGAACTTTTATACCTAGTAACTCAAACATATAAATTTAAGGATGCTACTAGATTAGCAACTAGGTCTCACCACTTTGCTATTGAAATAGAACATATGGTTGCATCTAGCTATTCTAATAGTTTCTTTTCTCGCACTTCTTGCCTGTGGAACTTCTGAATTGTTGTTGCTCTGCCACCTACAATGTTCACACATTGAAATGCAATGTCACTTACTATCTTCTGTCTTCCTGAAAGCTCTTCTTTTATTGTCCTTTTCTTTTCTCACACTTCTCACCTATGGAACTCTTCTGGTTTCTCATCATAATTATCAAAAGTTTAAATACAAGGTCAATCACCATCTTCTGTCTTCCTGAATCTTGTTCTTCTTTTGTTCTTTCTCTTCACTAACATCTTCTCATTCTCTTTCACTCCCAGTAACCCTTTGCATCTTAGTAGTATTATTGCCTTGCTTGGAGTGAAATAATTGAAAAGAAAGAAAAAATGATGTTGATGTTTATCTGACAGAAAAAGTCAGTCTCCATTTTTATTTTGATGATGACACAGAAATATCTTTTTGAGATTTCATATGCCTTGAGATAGGGTGTGGATTTCCATAGATTGCAAGTAGACATTTTAAGGTCAGCAAGCAAAATAAAAATATATCAAACCCTCACACCAACCCCAAAGCCAGAGGTTGACCTATATACCAGGTATAAAAATGTGAACCCTTACCTCAGGGATAAACAAGCAAATAAAAGAGCTTCTTAAAAATCTATGCTATTTATTTTAAGGCCAACACAACCAACACTTATATTTCCTAGGAAAAGTGTCTGTAATACAGGTGTCCTCCCCCCATCTGTATTTCAGTTGCCTTCCTTCTTCATCTGAAATTTTCCTATCCACAGTTCCAGATATTTTCAGTCCCCCCACCGAAAAAAAAAAAACAGTTCATAAGTTTGTTCTTTTTTTTTTTTTTTTTTTTTTTTTTTAACTTTATAATGGCCTGAAGTGACAAAATTGTGATACTGTCAATTCAGATATGCCATGAAATCTCTCCTTGTAATGAGAAATATACATTATCAACTTAACAAGGGTAGGAAACATAAAATTGTATATAGAAGTTGCTAAGGTCTGCAATAAGAAATTTTTTATCCATTATGCAATTTTTATTACAATTTATAGGTAGAATTGTACTATTTTATTATTAGTTAATATTGTTAATCACTTATTGTGCCTAATAAGATCTATGACTACATTCTCTGATCATCACATCATTTTTATTCCAGTTTGTTGTTAGAATTGTTCTATTTTATTACTAGTTATTGTTGTTAATCTATTGTTATGGTTATTATTGTTAATCTCTTATTGTATCTAACTAATAATTAAACTATTGTAGGTATGTTTTGTATATATAGGAAAAAGCAAAACATATTATCACTCATTTTGGTACTATCTGTGGTTTGAAGAATTCACCTAGAGTATATGTTCTATAGTAATCAAATAGCAATGATTGTATATTTTACATATTGTAAATTGTTTAAATAAGTTTGAATCCTTCCCAAAGGACAGCCTATACACCAGGTTTAGATGTAACAATTTATCACATCTTGACAAATCATAATAATAGAACAGTGTGTCTAAAATTTAATATGCGTCACTTGAAATCACAGAATGATGAAGTCTATTATTATTATATTAGTAGTGGTGGTAGTGGTGATGGTTAATGGCATTGAATATTCAAAATAAATATCATTTCTTCTTTTTTATTTTTATTTTGATGCTCTCAAGGAAATACCTCCCTTAGATTTCATGTATTTTGAGATAGAGTTAGGCTTACCAAGCAAGTAGGCTTAGCTTAAAAAAAGAAATTCTCCAAAACCAAATCTTGTATTATGAATTAGGTATAAAATGTAAGAATTTAGCTGAAGGCAAAACAAGCTTCCTTAAAATTTTATAATATAAATCAGTGCCATTACAAAATCATGAATTGTGGCTAACAAGTCAATATTATAAGCTGGAAAAAAAAAACCCTCTTTTGTACATGGATTTACTCAGACTAGTATCATTACTTTTTTTTATCATCACCATCTTTCAGATGTTGCACTGTGCAGAATTATTCAGATCTCTGTTATAGTTTCAAACGAAACATTTTATACAATTTACATGAATATATTGTTCATATATTGCTGTTAATACTATAGGATATCTTAATTCTGTCTAAATATTTCATGACATCTGATGCATGACATCTTGTTTGATACATGGCATCTTGTTTCATGACATCTGATAAATGACATCTTGCTTCATGACATCTAATACATGATATCCTGTCTGACACATGACATCTTGTCTGATACATGACATCTTGTTTCATGATGTCTGGAATACAGCACCTTGTTTCATGATATCCGATACATGACATCCTGTCTGATACATGTCATCATGTTTCATGACATCTGATACATGACATCCTGTCTGTCACATAACATCTTGTCTGATACATGATACATCTTGTTTCATGACATCTGAAATACAATACCTTGTTTCATAATATCTGATATATGACATCCTGTCTGACAAATGACATCTTGTCTGATACATTTCATCTTGCTTCATGATACATGACATCTTGTTTTGTGACATCTGAAATACACTGTCTCATTTTATATCTGATACATGACATCTTGTCTGATACCTTGTTATGGTCCAAGTTCCTTGTAGCACGGTGATGGTCCAAGGTTCGAACCAATGAAAGAATAACACAAACACAGGTATGGAATACAAAGATATATTACAACAGAAATTTAATACAAAGAAGTAAAAGTATTAGTAATGACTATCAGATTTGGTTAGAGTGAACTATGTTGTCTCAACAAGTATCACTATTCCAATGTCCTTACAATATGCTCTCAATTATCTCTCCTCGTCTTACAATATCCTCATACCTCTTGAGAGGTGCAGTATTTATAATGTCAGGAATAGTCCATTATTATTATGGGTAAGTTCCCATAACATACATGATATTTTATTTCATTACATCTGATATTCAAAGAAGTTATGAAGTAATTACAGTCTAGACCAGAGTTTCTCAACCGGGGTTCTCCTGAACCCTAAGGTTCCGCAAGAGGTCCACAAGGGTTCCATGAGAACAGGCGAGATAAGCTAATGCATTTTTGACTTTTTATTTAATTTCATATATGTAGTATTACTAAACACACAATATATTCTTGGTTATTGATTGATTTTCTTAGCCCATTTATTGATTCACAGGATATTTTGCCTTGATTTACCTTTAATGTCTTTTCAACATTGCCAGTAAAGGATAAAAAATTAAAAATTGATGCAGCAATTATCTGTCTTCGTACTGTATAAATTTATATTATAGGTATATGATATTTGTTACTTATGTTTTTTATTTTTTACATTTGAGTTTAGAATTTTTTTTGTGTGAATGAAAACTCCCTGATGAAGTATTATAAATGAACAGTATGAATTTTATTTAGCATTACCGCAAAATTTGACAAAGAAGTATTAATTTTTCCTTAAACTTTGCCCTTATTCAAAAATACATACTATGATAATTACCACGTGAACTATGGTGAAAATAAAATGAGAAAGATATGGTATATAATTTCGTTTTTTGTGCAGGGCTTCCTTGGGACATGTAATTTATTTTAAGGGTTACACAAGGGTAAAAAGGTTAAGAAACGCTGTTCTAAACTTTGTTATCTGAACTCTTCAGCAACATATGATGCTTCTTATTTAATGGCTTATTAGACTACTATCATCTTTTTTTCTTTCTTTTTTTTTTTTTTTTTTTTTAAAAAAACAAATATGGGTTAAACTGAAAAAGGTAAAAATATTAACTTTTTATGGTCTTCACAATAAATGATTGGTCAGGAAATAATAGGTTTACTGTGACTGTCCGCAGTTTCTCTGTGATTGGTGGGAAAATGTAATAAAGCTAATAGATAAATAATACTAAAGAATAATAAAAAAAAAAAGAAATTCATTTTCCCCATGTAGCAAGTAATAAAGAATCCGAAAAGGGTTTTTGGTCACCTGCACAATTTTATGATCCCAATACTGGAAAGGACAGAATCTTTCTCTTTCTATTTTCCAACGATACTATTTAGACATGCCTGGCATCTCTACTTGTGAATTAAGTAAGTCGACTTGGATGTGACCTTTGTAACCAGTAAGGATAACAATGGTTAGAGATGAGGAGAACTCTTTGATCCCAGCCTGATAGCCAGGGAATGAAGAAAAGTCAACTCAAGTAGCACTGGCTGCTTAGTTAATGAAAAACCAAATGTTTCCTTATAAGGAAACAACTTATATTAACCATTACCATTAGAGATGAGGAAAATAGATACTACATTTTAATCCCAGCCTGATGGTCAGGGAACAAAGAAAAGTGTAACTTAAGTCACATTTGCTGCTCAGTCAATGAATGCTAAATGCTTCCTTGCAGGGAAATGGCTAATATTGCCATTGACCAGGCAATAAACATAAGCTTGATGAACTTTTCCTCAAGCAATATTTTATTGGCCATTGCAGTGTGGACAGGAGTTTTGTCTTGTTGAAGAAAATAACATTATAAAAAAACTTTACCATTGTGGGAAGCAAAACTTTTTGCAATATTCTCCAATATATTCCAAAGCGTTTATTGACCGTTTTATGCAGCCCAATAATATCAGTAGTTGAAGATGCTCCCCTCACTATGACACCACCACCCCCTTCTCTGCTATTATTGTTTCAATACTGTTGCGCCCACACACACAAACACATATATGATTGAATAAATTAAAAACATTATATCTGCTTATTTTTATCATAATCCTTTCATGTTCACAAATATTTTTCCATATATTACAATTAAATAAGGTTAGAAATGCACTGTAACAGTGAGAATCACTTATAGTTCCCAAGTATTTTCCATCTCTTTTTGAGATCATTCTCAGGAGTGCAACTTTGGAAATAAAAATGATTCTCACTGTTAAGGCGCATTTCTTGACTTATTTAATTGTATTATATGGAAAAGTATTCATGACTATGAAAGGATTGTGATAAAAATAAGCAGAAATAATGTTTGTAATATATTCAATCAGACATGCCTAAAAGAGAATTTGCTGCTTAAATCCACAAATGTGTGTGTATGTGTGTGTATGAGCTATCCGAGGTTTTCCAAACGAGTACTACTATATATATATATATATATATATATATATATATATATATATATAATATTAGTGGTAAATATACACATACATATGCAAAATATATAAATATATATACACATACATATATATTTGTATAAAAAAAATTCCAAGAGGATAGAATCCGGGTAGAATTCAATGTCCAGGACAGAGTAAGGATATAATAAAAAGGCTTAAACACTAATATTCCATGGTCATGACCATGGAATATTAGTGTTTAAGCCTTTTTATTATATATATATATATATATATATATATATATATATATATATATATATATGTATGTATGTATGTGTGTGTGTGTGTGTATATATATATGTGTGTGTGTGTGTGTGTATATATATATATATATATATATATACACACACACACAAACACACATACATTCACGCACGCATTTTTAACAAATAAATAAACTAGTTTTTGTATGGGAGTCCTTTCCTTTGATTTCTTTACATTTAAGCTTTCTAAGTAAACCATTTTTTCATAGAAATAAAATGTTAATATTGTTCCATTCAACACTGATAGTTTCAAACAACTGATGAATAGTTGAAAGATGTTTCTCAGTTTCAATTTGAGACCAAATATTCTCTATAGAATTCAAATTGGGATTCTAACCTGACTCAAACAGAAGAAGCCTGATGGACTTTGTCCTCAAACCATACTTTGCAATGTAGACAGGAGTTTTAGCTTTTTTTTTGTAAAAAACAAAAACTTTAAAAAGCAACTTTACTATTGTGAAAAGCAAACCTTTTTGCAATATTCTCCAATATATTCCAAAGCATTAATTGACTTTTCGTATTTTGGGTTTGTCACTTTTTCTTTTTCTCCAAGTGTATATTTCATCTGGTTCATTTTCCAACTTTCCTGTGTATGCTTCCTACATGTTAGCAGTTGAAACATGGATTATACCATCTAATAACAAAAATACTTTAAATTTTAGTTAGTATTTTAAACACTTCACTAGATGTCAAATCTACCTAAAGAATGCTGGAGAATTGAACAGGTGAGATGTCATCAAAACAATAAAGATGAAGATACTAGCTCATAATAATGACATCATCTCAAAACTTCAGAGGAAAATGTATTTCTGTCCATTTTGTATTTCGTATTCTGGGGTTAAATAAAACAAGAATATAGTTATTTACACTTTTTACATCGTTCGGACTGTTGTCCTCATCTTTATTGCCATATTTACAATGTTTCAGCCATTGCACGATCCAACCTTTTTCAAGTGAAATACATTGGAATTTCAAACTGAACCGTTTATTTAGTTCACAGGGATAAATTGTTCTAATTCCACATGCTATGCCTTTTTTGGATATTTCTATTTCAGTTAATTCTCATTAGTAACTGAATTCTCCAAAGTTGTTGTTCCCTCTGCTGTGGTCAGGTATTGAACTCATAACACTTTTGGGTCAACTCACTTTTTGGTTTACTCAACCAACACTTTTATCCACTGGGTCATGTGTTATCTCATCTGAGAAATATAGACAAGAATATAGTTGCTTTAAAAGAAATGTTTCCCTGAAAGTTGTGCAAAAAATAATGTGCCAGCAAGGTTAGAAACTGATGTTTTACTGTGTAGCCTTAGGGTTAAGAGCTGTCTCTAATAATAACATGCTGGACAACTTATTATTAGTTTAAGAAACACAATTTAGGTCTCCTACAAAGCCGAAGTTACTAAAATCTAGGATCAACTTACATAAATTAGATACCATACAATTTTCTTTAAACTCTTCTTGTTATTGGAGTCTTTCTCATGAGTCTTTTTTTTTTTTCTTTTTTTTTTAATCAATTCACCCCAAGCAAGGCCATAAAGCCACTAAGATGCAAGGGATTATTGAGTGTGAGAGAATATGAGGAGAAAAAAAGGCATTATTAAGGAGAGAGAAGAATAGTAAAAAAGAAAAGGAATTAAGAAGACAAAAGATAACGACTGACATTGCATTTTTAATTTTGCAAATATTTGGCACATGAGGAGTTTCAGCTATGGCAATCCAAAAAGCAGTGGAAAAAAAAAGACTTTAAAATGAAATCATATGTGAAACCTCTGAAGCACCTTGTTACTTCAGGACAAAAGGTTAGAGGGTAAAGATCATCTTGAATAAGTTGGAAAATGATCCTGGAATGAATATATATATATATATATATATATATATATATATATATATATATATATATGGCGCATGGTCGAGTGGTTAGTGCATTCACGTTCTAAGACCATGAGACCCAGGTTCGAATCTCACCATGGTTGATTTGTCAGGAAGTAGACTTTCTGATGTTAGCAGTCTGGAGGGGGCAATCCTAGCATGTAGCACCTTTGCAAAGTGTCTGAAAACCATACCATGAGTTTACCTAAGCCTTGTGAGTGAAATTGGGTAGATGGAACCCTTGGGGGTTGTCGATAGCTGTGCTAGCACAAAGTCACAAGTCATCATGACCGAGGGTTTAAGTGTTCTGGTGTTGTTCAGATTGTTGATCACACTAGATAACATGCTCTCTCTCCCAGAAACTGTAACTAAGGCCTGCTCAGCATAGTTGCATTATAAACCACATCTTAGTTCTGTGGGTGTTGAACAAACACAAATGTGCCTGAGAAAGTGTCTGCAATAGGGATTGGCTAGCTGCCTTAATAGATGGGTATCTTCAAATATGAGTAGCCAGCTATTATATCTATATCTACACACATACACACACACACATATATATATATATATGAACTTTATATCAATCCTTCATTTATATATATATATATATATATATATATATATATATATATATATATATATATATATAAACAACATTGAGCCTACTCAGTACCTAGCTATAAGCTTGGATATGTGAGAGATGTAATGGATAATGGCTTAGAGTTGTTAATTGGAGAGCTGAGTTTGAATTCTCATTGAGTTTATTATATTCACTTACACACAAATACCCTTGGGAAAGGTATGAATCTGCCTTTTCCCCTCAGCTATGGATTAATTAGTAAGACTTATATCGCTAAACCATTATTATCTCAAAAACTTCTTACAATCTAAAATAATATTTTCTGGTTTTAAATAACCTGCAAAAAGTTGATAAGCCATAAAAAAGCCAATCAATCCTATAATCCTATAATGAATTCCATAGATTATGAAACTTGAATGTAAGTATGAGTTAAATGAAACACACACACACACACACACACACACACACACACACACACACACACACACACACACATATATATATGAATATATTTGTGGGGGGGGGGGGAATCCATTCCTAAAAATTGTCTTTGTTTACATTAGAATATGAAACTGAGGAGAGATGTATTTTTTGAGAATTGGGAAATGATTGTGTTCAAAATCACTATGTTTTGCTTTGACTGGTATGTTCTTTGTTGTCAAGAGGTCAAAAGTATGTCAGATCTAATGATGATGCAGGTGTATGTATATATGTGTGTGTATCTATATATCTTTATATATCTATATCTATCTATATATATATATATATGTATATATATATATATATATATATATATATATATATATATATATATATATATAGGCATGTCTGATTGAATAAATTACAAACATTATGTCTGCTAATTTTTAATAAAATCTGTTCATACTCACGAATAACCTTCTATGTATTGATGTTAGAAGATGAGAGAAATGTGCTATAACTGTTTAAATTTCTTTTATTTTCATTTCCCAAGTACTTTCGATCTTCTTCGTAGATCATCTTCAGGGGTGCAAGTAATGCAAAACTATGTGTTGTTCATTAATATAAGTATTTATACAAAGTTGTGCATTGTTATTTTTTCATTATGCTTTTAAATGCAAAATGGTTGACAATGTGCTGAGTGTTCATTAGAAGGTTAAAAAAAAAAAGATCCATTATGGAATTTTTTCTTCTATGTTATATATATATATATATATATATATATATTTATATATGTATATTATTATATTATGGATTTTTTTTTTCCTCTATGTTATAATATCATGGTCACATGTGCATTAAGGCATAAAAAAAATGTTCCTTTACAAGCATTTCAGAATATTACTGCTGAATTCTAATGTCTGTAATTCATTCAATCAAGCATACCTAAAAGAGCATTTGCTGCCTAAATACACAATATATATATATATAATTCAGTTGATTTATCTTGCCCAGATGAATAGGACAGTGTCTGAAACATACATATTTTTTTGCAAAAATATTCGTACATTGATTGCATTAACCTCCAGTAATTTATTGGTCAACATGTTTTGCTAGGTGTTAACAATCTTTGTAATTAGACACACACACACACACACACACACACATATATCGGATGCAAAACTGAGCATATATGAAACTTTTGAGAAAATTATCTGGGTGGAGAGGATGTGCTTTCCTTAAAAAGGGAAAATAGGACATTGCTTGCTGCACCATGTACTCCATGGTCGAACTTTCATTTTTCATTCATTTTATTTTTTATTGTTCTTCATTTTCTTTCAGTTTTTAATTTATTTTTCATTTTGTTCATTTTTCATTCACTTCCCTTCTAATCCCTTTTTCCCTTATTTCTTTTTATTCACTGTTTCGAAATATTTACCCATATTTTGAATTGATCTTTTATATATTTCCACTGAAATTATATTTTCTTGTCTGTTTTTCCAATATGGAGTTGTTAGTTGCTTCAATGTAAATTTCGTTTGCTTTTCACAGCAACTTGCCTCAACAACAGGGTTTCAGAGTGCTGCGAGGGAACTTTTGGAATGGTGCTCCGATACACGAGCATTTCAGCGTCCATTTGAAAATGGCCTCATTGGCTGCTTAACAGTGAGTATTGCTCTCTTTTTTCTTTGTCCTCCATTCTTGTCTGCCATCTTTGAATTTCTATAGAAACAAAAAAAAATTATCACTTTTAAAATGTTTTTAATATCTCCATACCAATATCAAAGATAGAGATAGAACATTAATAGAATTAATATGAAAGATTTTTTTCACTCATGCTTACATTGAAGTTTTGTGGCTATATATATATATATATATATATATATATATATATATATATATATATATATATATATATATATAAGAGAGAGAGAGAGAGAGAGAGAGAGAGAAATTCTCAAAATTTCATATCCAAATGTAAACATAGCAATTTCTAAAGAACTAATGTATTTTTTATTTATTAATGTGACAGATTTGATCACTTTAAACATTATTTTTAGTAGATATTCATATTTTCTAGATTTATTTATTAAACAGTATAAAAGACAAGAAAGATTTCTCTTAGAGTCACTATTTAGCCTTGCTTGATCAGCAAAAGTTCTTTCTGGCTGAGCTGGTATAAGCACCTTGGATCCACAACAGTTCTCCCTGCACAGGGGCACGCAGGTTCAAATCCTGTCAGAGGTTGCATATTTTTTCATAAATTATATAAGAATACCTCAATTTGGTTTCATTTAAATACACATGGAGACCTACCAAACTCTATTCATAACATACTCATTGATAATACAAATATAATAGCACTATCCACATGTACAAAAAGGTGGAAAATAATGGGAACAGTATTAATAAGATAAAAAAGCCAACCCTCCATAATATCAGCTATGAACACGGTCACAATATGCTGACTATGTTTGTAAAATAAAACATCCCTTTAACCCTAGATACATGCATAAAACAATATATATATTCAATTAAAAGTAAAATAAAATTTATCCTTGATAGTGGCTAAAAATATAGCTGAAAGCTCTGGGAAAACATTTTTATATAATTTATGTCCTGAAAAGAAAAAAATTATAGGAACACATGAGAAATTATACTCAACCAACACACCTTGCCAGTTATATTCAATGGAACTTATATGTGTGTGTGTGTGTCTGTATATATATATATATATATATATATATATATATATATATATGTCTGTGTGTGTGTCTGTGTGTGTATATATATATATATATATATACATACATATTATGTTGTTTTACGTGTGAGTTTCGGACCCCATTCACACACTTGGGATTAAAATGTATACGTATATTGTCAGAGGAGCAGATAACATATTAGCATCTATTCTAACGTAATTTCAATGGAGAAATAAATTGAATAACATATGTATTTCTTCTTTTCTCCTCAGTAATTTTATAGTTTTAAACTTAATAGCGATTAAATTTGGATTTTAAAATTGGCAGTTTTTAATTTTAATATCAAATTTTATCATATAATTTAATAATTATCGGTTAGAATAAATTTTATTTTAATATTACCCATATTTTAAAGATCTGAATAGCTATTATAACATGACTTTGTTGTCAAGCTTTTTGTATTTTCCTATACTTGTATTTTGATTGGTCATTCTAGCTTTTGTAACAATGTTTTCCCCTTGCGAAGGATCGTTAATTAATTTGAAACTTTTAAAACCATTTATTCTACATTCAACGTCATCACTTGATAAGACACTGAGGGTGTTGAAAAAAAATGGCTATTTTTGTATTGATTTTATAACATATTTATGTTATAAATTTTTTTTAAATAAATAATTATATCTGCTCTACTTTGTATTGAGCACTCTTTTAAGAATAGTAATTGTTGGTTACTGGAATTCATTCCATATACACCAATCATATACTTGGATATATATATATATATATATATATATATATATATATATATATATATATATATATATATATATTAGGTGTGTGGCCGAGTGGTTAGAGTGGTTAAAATGTTTACTTTTTGACCATGAGACCTGGGTTTGATTCTCATCATGTTCGATTTTTCAGGAAGGAGACTTCTTGATGATATTAGAATGGATCAAGGTCGATCCCAGTGTGCAGCAACTTTGGAAAGTGCCTGCAAACTATACCACTGGTTAACCCAAGCCTTGTGGGTGAAATTAGGTAGACAGAACTCTTGGAGGTCATCGATAGCTATGCTAGCATGAAGCCACAAGTCATCATGGACGAGGGATTGAGCGTGTTAGCCTTATTCAGATTGTTGATCACGCTAGATAGCACGCTCTCTTCCAGAAACTAACTACGGTCTGTTCAGCATAGTTGCAGCATAAACCAGAGGTGGGCACTCTGGGTGTTGAGCCAATGCAAGTGTGCCTGAGATGAGGATCTGCAATAGGGATTAGCTAACTGCCCTAGTAGATGGGTACCCTCAAATACAAGTGGCCAGCTATTATTATTATTGATTATATATATATATATATATATATATATATATATATATATATATATATATATATATATATACTGGGCTCTTGTCTAGAAGATTTGTTTTTGGAATATTTCTTAGCAACTTTACTGTATGTTTTTGTTTTCTTTTTACTAAAATCAAGAACGGCCCTATTTCTCATAAAGGAAGCACTTTACAGTCTATCTTTGATGTATCCAAATTTCCAGCATCATTTCTCTGCAAAAAGGAAAAACTGCATATAAATAGGAGCCAGTGTATTTTCATTTTTCCGCAAATAAATCTGCCATGTATCAACTTTATTGTTTTTAACAGTTTTTCCACAAGATCTGTTCTTTAACTTCTTTCTTTGAATCCAGTTTTTCTTAACAATTAACCAGGACAGATATAACTCCCCAATTAAACCAATTTGCATTTGCATTTGCACCTATATATATATATATACATACACACACATATATACTGGGCTTTCCCCACTAGAAGATTTGTTTTCGGTATAGTTTTTTTTCTCTCTCTCTCTCTCTCTTTGTGTGCGCGCACACACACACACACACACACACACACACACACACACACACACACACACACACACACATGGCCTGAAACAGACTGTTACCACTTGGGATTGACTCCAGTGTGCACTTTTATATTTTTATATCTACATACACTCTATCTGTGATATTGACCACTATTACCCATAAATATAGCATAACTTAAAATTATATTTTTATAATATATATATACATATGCATGCATGTGTGTGTGTGTGTGTGTGCGTAATGTATATTTAGGCATCAAGAATTCATTCAAACAAGTTTTGTTAAATTCAAGTAACAGAAGGTGTATTTAATTCTTTCATTGTATTTTTATAATTTTAAAATAAGATGTACAACTGAATCAAAATTGTGGATAAATTTTACCTGGAGTCCATAATTTATTCTGTTTTTGTTTAAGAAATGAGAATTTCAAAATACTTGAAAAAAAACAAAAAAAAACAAACCATGACTTTTGGACAGTTTATTTTCAATTTTATTTAGATGTATATCGTTTTTAAAAATTGGAAAAATGCAATAAAACTTTTTGCCACCTTGTCATGCATTTTTTTCCCACCCAGCATTGTTTATTGTTTTTGATATCTAAAAATTTAAATATTCTTATCTCATATATAATTTTTAAATGGATTATTTGTTATGACTATAAACATTATTTTTAGTTGTTACATGTGCTTGATTTGGAATCCTTGTCTTTTTATTTTCTTAAACAATGAAATTAATGTTAATCAGCCTAGATCCAGAAGTCTGGCTAAAGAAAAGCATGCTTCCTGACAGGAATCAGACCTGTATCGACTTTATTAAAAGAAGCTCTAATGAGAGATGTGCATTCCTGTATATAAGTAGTTTAGCTTTGATTTACTATGATGTGTTCCTATGGCCAAATTGGTAATGGCATGCTTTGGCTATAGGAGTGCTTTCTCTGTTGGAAAAAGAGGATATGTTCGATTGCTGACAGGGGACACATTTTTCTTTAGTAGGACTTATCGATCTAAGCTAATTGATAGTAATTTCATTGTTTAAGAAACTAAAAAACAGTAATGTCAACTCAGACACATGTGCCCACTAAAAATAATGTCTATAAAAATATTCAATATATCATAATAATTAATACGTAATAAATAATAATGATTTATACATAAAATTATATATAAATCAAAGGAAATTTATGGTACCTGTAATTTTACAATAAAATAATGCTGAAATGATAAAATTTCATTTCAATATAAACAATTAAAATAAAGAAAAGAAATAACCCAAAAGCCAAATGCAAATCATGAATTTACTAATTTAATGTAAGTTTGCAACTTATACTAACCTTCAAATTATGGTTATCTTTTTAAATATGTTATTTATAAAGAATAATTTTGGGCGTCATTTCTTTTTTTGCTCTTCTAAATGTCTAATAGTGTGTTTTTGTGATTTTTAAAGTGCTTCAACATATTGCACCTATCTGGTTTACCCACATTGCAATCATTATTATTCAGAGACAAAGAGGAATAAAAGAGAATTTACTTTTCATCTGTGCCAACTTGATCACACATGAGATACTGATTTGCTTACTTGTGAGATCTTTCAGTAAACTGACATCATTCTCTGTTATTTCATTTTCTTTCTATCATTTATTTCTCTTTTCTTTCTCTCATTTTCGTTCTATCTTTTTTCTTTCTTTTCTTTCTATCATTTTCTATTATTTCCTTCCATTTTCTTTCTATCATTTCCTACCATTTTCTTTCTATCATTTTCTATTATTTTCATTCATTTTCTTTCTATCATTTCCTACCATTTTCTTTCTTTCATTTTCTATTATTTTCATTCATTTTCTTTCTATCATTTCCTACCATTTTTTTTCTATCATTTTCTACATTTTTCTTTCTATCATTTTCTATTATTTTCATTCATTTTCTTTCTATCATTTTCTACCATTTTTTTCTATCATTTTCTATTATTTTCTATCATTTTCTTTCTATCATTTCCTACCATTTTCTTTCTATCATTTTCTATTATTTTCATTCATTTTTTTTCTATCATTTCCTACCTTTTTCTTTCTATTATTTTCATTCATTTTCTTCCTATCATTTTCTACCATTTTTTTCTATCATTTTCTATTATTTTCTATCATTTTCTTTCAATCATTTCCTACCATTTTCTTTCTATCATTTTCTATTATTTTCATCCATTTTCTTTCTATCATTTTCATCCATTTTCTTTCAATTTTATTTTCTTTACTTTTAACATTTTCTACTCTTCTATTAATTATTATGGTTTTCTTTTTCTTACTTTCATATTAAATCATTTTTTATTTTATTTCACTTTCAATATTTTTCCCATTATTTACTTTTCATTTTCTAATCTTTTTCACTTTCAATTCATTTTTTCTTCAATTGTTATCCTTCTTTCATTTTCCTTCTATCGTTTTCTTTCACCTTTCATTTTTGATCATTTTCTTTCTAACATTTTTTTTTGTTGATTTCTTAATATGAAAAGGCCAACATTGATAATGTAGCTTTTGTGTCCTCTAGAAAGGAGAGAATCCTAGGAATGTTAAAAACAAAACAAGAAGAAAAAACAAGGCCCCCTCCCAAAAAGTATAGCTGATATTTGAATTAACCTCATGCTGGCTAACTCTGATTTCTGTAATTTTCTTAGAGAAATCTGTTCTAAACTCTGAATTTTGGTACTTGAATATTCCAAAAGTGACATGCATGTGAGAAATGAAAATACAAAACAGATTCACATACATTGGAAATATTGTGGCTATAAATAATAATAGTAACTGGAAGATATTATCTTTTGTTTAATCCCCCAAGAACAAAGCTCTTCAATGTTAAATGATTTGCCAAATGTTTCATACTACTGATAAGTTAAGCAGCTGAATTGGTGGCTATCACTACCAGCTAGAGCAATACACCAATGACTGTGGCAGTACTCATTATAGTCGTAACATGTCTGTGATGAACTTGGGTGATGTTTCTTTCTAAAACACTTTGCATGAAATGTCATTGTGAATGAGATAATCGCTCAATACACAAGTTCAATCAATGGCATCTCACTTCAGACTGAGTAACCTCGTGGGAGAGTGCTCGCCCATTCATAGTAAAAACCTCCTTGATGAGTTTCTGAGTTAATTCAAATCTGCACAATTTGTGGGACATTCAAAACTGCTGGATAACTTTCTGATAGACCTTGTAATAAGTAAAAAGATATATCAAATAATATCAACAATCATCTATATTATAAAGGAACATTTGTTTCATTGTCGATTAAACACTTTCTATGTGTGACCTTGCAGCACATATGTAATGTATATACATATATAGATGTAATGTAATGTATATGAATCTATCTATGCACATCATGTGTGTGAGTGACATTTAATGTATATACAAGCACATTCACTCATAAAGCTGTTAAGTTTTTTTGTTTTTTTTTTAACTTTATGATTTTATTGCTCAACTCTGAGTAGGTGTTGTCCAGACTGAATGCAAGAGTGATATATTATTCCAATATATTATTTCAAACTCAGTCAAAAGATATCCATCATGTTCTTGTGGTTAAGTTTGTTACTCTGAGATGCCAAATAAATTTTCTCTCTCCCCCCCCACGCTTGTTAATTTTTATCCCCGCCTGAACTTATTAACCCTGTCTTCCAGACTTAATTTGTGGTCACACACAATTACCAAACTCAATAAATTGCTAGAAGAGTTTGTCTTGAAATGCACGGTAAGGAGAAACTGTTGAACTTGCAAACTTTCTTTTTGGTGAATATCTCATCTTTGATTTATTTAAACTCTAATCTTTATTAACATATTTTTATTTGTAACATTGGCAAGATTTCTTTGGAATATTTCCGATTTTTGTTAAAGCATTTTACTTCAAGTGTTTTACCATAATAAACTTTTTTGATTAATACAGGAATACTTTAAGTTTATACAAAAATATTATTCACATGGCTATCTTGTTAAAATGTAATAAAAGCTTTAGTTGCTTTAAGCATCGATATTATTTGAGGGCTCAAGAGCCACTCAAAGTAGATAGTCCTTATATCAAATATAAACATTAAGCGATACAAAAAAGAATTTCTCTAAATTTCATAAAAATTAAATGAGTGAGATGTAATAGTTGAAAAGTTGTTTTTTTTTACAAAGATTTTCAAAAAAAGACGTTTCTAAAATAATTTCATTAATTTCTGAATAAATCCTGAAAGATTCATTAAAATCCAAAAACTGTATGGGTTTTGCAAGAACTTTCAAATCTATGTGTTTTTCACCACACAAAAAGTGCTCAAATTTCCCGTACAAATTTAAGGTAAAAAAAAAACAAAAAAAACAACACAATTTTTTTAACCAAATCTTCCAATGTTCTAAAAACGATTACAAATATAAGTTTTACATCAAAGAATTTATTATGATTGGGGTGTTTATTTTTAACATGTATCTTTCTCGTTTGGCAAATTTTTGGAGTTACCTAAATTAATGTGTTTCATTTACTTTGTCTTATCAACATTATAACCATGATGACATCCAAAACGAGCAAATGACATTTTGCATGTGCAACAAATGGCTGACATGAAAACAATTTTACAAATCATACAAAGCTAACTTGAAAACACTGATGTACATTTTATTTTTAGTTTCTTTTCTTCGAAGTTTCTTTATAGTTTGAAAACTTTGTTTAATCATTTACCAACCAACCCATTTATTGAAATCCTACCAGAAAATGCAACAGCATTTTCTGGTTTAATTTTCCATCCACAGGAACATATTAGGAGTATTCTCACTGTTCAGTCACCCAACTCAATAAATTGTTAGAAAAGTTTCTCTTGAAATGCACGGTAAGGAGAAACTGTTGAACTGCAAACTTTCTTTTTGGTGAATATCTCATCTTTGATTTATTTAAACTCTAATCTTTATTAACATATTTTTATTTGTAACATTGGCAAGATTTCTTTGGAATATTTCCGATTTTTGTTAAAGCACTTTACTTAGACATTGATGAATATTTTATTCATACCCTGAATCCATCATAAAATTCAGGATGTGGAATTAGTAAATACTAAACACTTCAAATACTTCAGCCTATAGATCAGCTATAACAAATGTAATATTTGAGAAACGGATATTGAACATAAAATAGACTGCGCCAGAGGTATTTTTGCTCAACACAGCAAATTGTTACAAAACTAAAACATTAACCTGAAAACTCGATTCATGTTCTTAAATTGCTTCATCTGATCGATACTTTCATATGGATGCCATGCATGGTGCCAAACTCATTCAGAAATATCTAAACTCTCAGCTGTATACAACCACTTTCTAGCGCGAGTGAAGCTTACAGGGAATCAACAGTAACTGTGAGTTCAATCCCTAGGTCGAGTGGTGTTTAGTTGGACTCTGTGGAAACAGGGTGAGCAATAAATGAACAGTACTAAAAATAAGAACTAGACAAGATATCTCTAGATATGGGCAGTGGATCAAGAATAGTCTACCCCTGTGGATTAAATAAAACGTTCTGTTCAGAATTTCCTGTAGGTTACCTGGATTAACATACATCTGATGAAGGATGGAAGGCACAAGGGTTGAAACACTGTGATAACAACAACAAAGATAAGAACAGTAGTCCAAATGTAAATAGTGTAAATAATGATAACTTCTTGTCCCAGAAATTCAGACAGAAATTACTCATTATCTGTTTGATGCCATCACCATTGAATGGAACTGAGTATACTGAGTCTTCTTTTTATAAAAAGCTGTTTCCAAGCTTCCCCACAAAGTTTAAAGAAATCAAAGGAGAAATCTATCCCATAATAAGTTACTTTATCTATTTTTTTTTTAATTCTTGCTTATTTCTTGACCAATGATTTATTGTCAAGATCATTAATAGCTTCATATTTTGCCATTTTGAGCAGGCTCTATTTTTTTTCTTCTTGCTCTTTTCTGAAGTGTTGTGACACCATTTTGTCCTTTATTCAATCAACAGAAATAGACTCTTCTAATTCCAGGGGAGATGACTCATGTTAGTTAAGTTTTGTATGACCCATTGAACCTCTTCCTCATATACTTGCTGTTGTTAACACAATGTTTCAACTTATCCTTTAGTTTTCATCAGGTTTACAACTATATCACATTGAAACACGGGTTGAAATACCGAAGTTAAGCAATGTTGAACCTGGCCAGTAGATAGATATCTTTGGAATCTCAGGTGCTGTAAGTTTGGATGGTGCAGGTAGTGTAATAGATAACTACTCAGAGTTGAAAATTGGAGAGCCAAGTTCTAATTCCAGTCGCGTTTGTTATATTCACTTACATGCAAATGCCGCTGGGGAAAGGTATGAACTCTGTAATGCTTAGTGGGACAAGGCTCTTACACTTGTTGGTACCATAGACTATTCAAAATTTTCAACTTTCCAAAGAATACCATGATGTAGACAAAGGGATTCCACCTACCATACAGACACTACATGGTTCTTGAAAATTACTGAAACGGTTGAAAATACTTGAACAAACAACTCAGATATAAACTCTGGACAGTTTATTGGTAATTTTGATCCCAATACACAATGCCTTATTTGAAAATTGAAAAAGTACAAAAAAAAAAATATTTAAACAGACTTGTCAGTTCTTTTTTAATCAAAATTTTAATTTTAAAATAATTATTTTTTATGTGTTTTGGGTTATGTAATCTAACTGATTTTATTTAGAATCTTTTTGTTTTTAAGTTTCCATCACTTGTGTTATTAAATATCCGACATTTTGATAATAGAAGAACTGACATGAATTGTGAATTATTGTAAGAACCTGGACAAAAATTTACTGTGGATAATCAAGTGATTAAAACATTTTCTAAACATTTTCGCCTCAGTAAATTGTTTTCTCATTTAATTAGAGTACCATTTTTTAAATCAAAATTGTGATCAATCTCATTATGGTGAAAAACAAAATGACTTTAAATTTAAAATTCTCAGTGTCTCTTTCAATTGTGCGCATGTGTAGTTGAATCAACATAAACATAAACTTAGTATGATGAAGTCCAAAAAGATGAAATGAGCCAAACAAAAACTTTTTCCACTTTGTCATATTCTTTCCGCTAAAAGTGTTCTTGATATATAAAAAATTTATATGTCATTATTCGAGATATATATATATATATATATATATATATATATATATATATATATTATAAGTTGTGTGGATATGAGTTTGTAATCCTGGGTTTCACACTTTTGCAATCATCAGAGAAACTGGTTTATTTTTTAAAATTGGATCTATTTATGCTTGTTTGGTGGTGGGCAGGGGAACAAACTCATATACATACATTAGCTCTATCACTGATATTGAGCACTTTCCACTGAGTACCATGCATATAAAATTATATATATATATATATATATATATATATATATACAATCACACACACACACACACACAAGTATATGATTGGTGTATACGAAATAAATTCCAATAACCAACAATTACTATTCTTAAAAGAGTGCTCAATACAGAATAGAGTGAAAATAATTATTTATTTAAAAATTATAACATTTTGTTTCAAAGTGATGATGTTGAATGACATTCAACATCATCACTTGATAAGACACCAGAGGTGTTGAAACAAAATGGCTATTTTTGTAGTGATTTTATAACATATTTATGTTATAATTTTTAAAGAAAAAATTATATATATATACTTGTTCACTGTTATAAATGTAAACAAAACAAATATTGAAAATGACTGTTTATCTATTTAGTGCTGTTTGCTTTGTAATACTCAAAACAAGTAGCATTGTTTTTAGCTCTCCTTATACCTGTGACAAAACCTTGCTTAAATATACGAATGTCTCATGGGACAGCAGATATGTGGATGACCAAAAGTAATTACGTTTAATATTACCCACAATGACAAAAATCTATCCCAATGTTAAAATATCATATGACGGACCAGCCTCTAATATCAAATCATATATAGATTGTCGGAGAAAAATATAAATATTCTTTTGTTAATTTCAAGAAATTTCAATGGCATATAACAAAGTTTTTGTACAAAATACAAAAACAAGACATTACTTTTGTTATGTTTATAAATATTATAGCCAAATGTTTATTAGAAGGATAAATTAAAAAGTAAAGGCAATTTTGAGATTACATGGTAAAAACAACAGTGATGTGTTGATGTGTGGCACCACACATTCCCATGGGATGGTGGGTAGCTAGCCATGCACAACATTCCATTTTTCACTTGAGTGGCAGGGAGCAACGAGGTCAGACGTATGGACGTTCCACTCAGTGATTGAATCATTGAGGAAAAACACACCATAGTGTTCTTTCTATACTGTTGGCACAATATGGAGCACATACCATGAATCAACAAAAGGTGTATAAGTGGGTAGACCGCTTTGAAGTGGGATGAACAAGGGTAACAGACAAAAGCTGATCTGGTCGTCCATCAACATCATGCACCCTGAAAAAAAGACATCGAGAAGGTAGATGCCTTGACCAGGGAAGACCAATGAATCATGTTAACATAAGTGGCAGCAACTGTGGGCATCAGCTAAGGATTTCCACAGGTCATAGTACAGGATGACTTGGAGTATTGCTTTCTTACTTGTTTGCATTGCATGTTCAAATAAGCAAGCAGAGCCCAAATAAGTGGTGTGGTTGTTGCTTGGGTTAGCAAGCAAAAAATTTCTCTTCAAAAGAAACTTGTTAAACAACACCAGAAGTGCATCATTATGCAGGGGTATTATGCCAAAAGTGACATGTGCATTTGATCCTCTGGGTTCTATAGCCTTGGATGACAACTGGTCTACCACAGAAAGTAATGGCAACCTACTATGGGAAAAATATCTGCTTCGTCAATCATGTATTGAAAGATACATGATCACCTAAGCATGTATCATGCATGGCACGTAACTTTAACTGTAAATAGTGACTACATTTGTAAATTTAAAAGTTTTATCTAAGTTTAATAAATATGGTAAAAATAATTGTGCAATATTCATTGGGTACACAGCCTGATCTACCTTTCTGCCTGACATTTATTATATGACTTATAACTTGTGTAAATATAGTATTTGTACAGAAGACATCTATCAACCTTATTTTGGTTGGTAAATATTTGAATAAGTTTCATTTTAATACAAAAGTTGTCTTCGGGGACATAGAGACAATATTTCAGCAAATTTACAAAATGTGCAAATTATTGTATAATAATATTCAAATTTCTGCAGCTAGGTTTCATCATCTTACAGTTGAAATAACTAGATTTAACCCTAAGTTCTATGTTGATAGTTTCTTCTCTCACACTTCTCGCTTGTGGAACTCTCTACCCACTTCTTGCTTTCCAGTCAACTTTGAATTTCAAAAATTTAAATGCAATATCAATCGTTATCTTTTGTTGTCTTAATTTCTGTTAATTTATTATTCTCTCTCCTTTATGATGTTTTTCTATTTGTCATATTCTTTCACACTCAATAACCCCTTGTGTCTTAGTGGCTATATTGCCTTGCTTAGTGGGGGGAATGATTATTTTAAAAAAAAAAAGGTAAATATTTATAAATTCAGCAAGTAAATACACTTGTGAGAAGATTTTTAGCTTTGTGTGAAAAGGGGTGGCAAGTCTGTGAGTGAATTGGGTAGAATTAACTGGGAAAAGGGTGGCAGATTTGAAGATTTTCACCTCACTATGAAAAGGGTGGCAAATCTGTGAAGTAAACTGGGTAGAATTGACCAAGAAAAGGGTGGCAGATTTGAAGATTTTCATCTCAGTATCAAAAGGGTGACAAATCTATAAGTGAACTGGTTAGATTTTCAGTTCAGTGGGAAAAAGCTATCAAATTTGTGCTTAGCTTGATTTAGTAAAATGGCTTATATGACGATAATTCCATTGATTAAAATAGTTGCTGCATTTTCAGACATTTTTTATATATATTTTTATACCGATAAGGAGACAAAGCATTGTAACTATTTACACTATTTACATCATTGGGACTGTAGTCCTCATCTTTATTACCATGTTCACGTTTCGGCCATTGTACACTCTGGCCTTCTTCAGGTGTTAAATGGTGTACAACAGCCAAAACATGAATATAGCAATAAAGATGAGGACAACAGTTCGAATGAAGTAAATAATGTAAATAGACAAGAACATATCTTCAATTTAAGAAGACACCTGGAAGCCAGTATACAGGCTGTACATTTTAAATAAAATGTTAAACATTAAATGAAATAAAATGAAATAAGAAGAATGGCCAATTTTAACCTTTGTGCCTGTAAAAAAAAAGGGTTTGTCAAAAGGATGGTTATTCCCTTGACATTACCATTACTGTATACACTTGCAACTCACTCAGCAATGTTTATTTACAAGATTATAAAAATATGTGAACCAAATAAAATTCAATATTTATTATTTACTTTTGATAAAGATTTATTATTTACGAAAGAAATAAATATGAAAAGAAATCTTTTTATTCAAAAATTTATAAAATATTACAAAATTATCAAAATAGGTAAGAGGAGGAGATACTTTCAACCTATTATAGTGAATTTATGTGAGAAGAGCAAATGAAAGAAATCCCTTGAAAATTCATTTTTTCAAAATTTATAATTACTGTTACTTGCTATTGGATTATTTAAATTTTCTTGTTCTTAGACATTTTTATAAATTTATGAATAAAAAAAATTTCTTTACATAGCATCCAATTTTTGAGATCGGGGGATACCTAAATTTAAAAATCCACCAATCCTAAGATTACCATTAACCAGTAAGGTAGATTAGGCAAAAAAGGATCAAATTTTAAGGGAACTTTATGCATTAATGAGTTGATTTTATTATTATTATTATTATTATTATTATTATTATTATTATTATTATTATTATTATTATTATTATTACTGAATATATGATAAAACTCTTTCAACACTATGAACAAGGCCAGTATGCTCAATACCTCAGTCATGGTGACTATTGACTTCATGCTATCACAAGCATTGGTAGATTTTGAACAGTTCTGTCCATCTCAGATATTGGGTCAAACTACGGAACGGTTTTCAGGTATTTGCCAACCGTGCTGCTATTTGTAATCACATCCCCAGACCAACAACATCAAGAAGTCACCTCCCTGACAATTCAACCATGTTGAGATTCGAATCATGGTCTTATGGTTGGAAAGCAAATGTACTAACCATTCAGACACACGCCACAATATATAATATAATATAATATAAAATATATATATATATATATATATATATATATAATCTGTTTCATGATTAAATGCAATCTTCATGAAAATTGCCTTTAAGCATTAAACAGACTGTCACTGCTGATTGTTGACCTCAATGTCCACTTTTATATTTACATCCCTTCTATCCCTGATATTGGGTATTTTAACCCATAAATATAGTATGCATAAAACTATATTGTTATCATATATTATATATATATATATATATATAGAGAGAGAGAGGATTAATACAAATAAAATTTGTGTGTGTGTGTGCATGTATGTATGTATGTATATATATATATATATATATATATATATATATATATATATATATATATATATATATATATATATTTAATTTTTTAATATATTTTATGTGTGTGCGTGTGTGTGTGTAATTTAATTTTTGTTTTTAATAAGATCCAAAAGAAGGTAATATTTACAGTATATGAGTCAGCAATATACTCATCACTGTATTTAAAAAATCAATGATACCCTGTATTTAATTGGTGTTACATTTCAATTAAATAAATATTTTTTTTGTATATATTTGTCTGTATATAATATATAATATTCCTATGTTATGCTACCATGGTGTATGTTAATGTATTGAGTAATGCCTCCTATTGCTATAAAATGGAATGTTTCATTACTAAAAAGGGTAGATCAGGCTGTGTAACCAATGAATATATAAAGTTATATTGTGTTTTTTAGAATAGGTTACGTCATTCAGAATGTCACATTTATAGTGACTGAATAAGAACCCTTTCAAATGTAAGAAATATTATTTGCTCAAAACATAGTCATCGTCAGTAAAAAGCAATGGCAAAAGCCCAATGTAAATCTTATTCTTTATTGATTAAAAAAAAAATCTTCTTTTTAAATGACAAATGTATTACCATTATCTATGTATTTAGCATATTTGTCTTACAGGCCAGTATCACAAACAGACCTTATGCCAGACTTTGTAAGATTAGTCAAGATTTAAATAGTAGTAGAGTCCTAAACGACCAACTCCCTTTGTCTTTGAAAAGAAAACAGATACTACAATTTGATGAATAGCAGATGTAGACAAAAAAAAAATACACCATACTCCATTCCTATGACATTATTTTTGTCATTTCTTATGGTCATTAGGATCTATTCAGAAATATCTTTCAAATTATTTTCAAGCTGACAACAAAATCGGATTTTATTTGATTTTCTCTTTTTTTTATTTTTATTGTTCAATGAAATGAAAAATAACAGAAAAGTAAAACTTGACACCAGGTTGATTGTCTATCTATCTATCTATCTATCTATCTATCTATCTATCTATCTAAATCTGTTTCTGTCTTTCTTAGTCTGTTTCTTTCTATTGCATTCAGGACTATATCTATCTCTATTTCATTTTGTCTGTCTAGCTATCTATTTCAGTCTTTTCATATCTATCTATTTATCTGTCTCATTCTGTTTATATTTATATCTAAATATATGTATCTATCTAGCTTGCTGGTCAAGGACAAATGTGAATTTCAAAGACAATATTAGATAGATAGATAGATAGATAGATAGATAGATAGATAGATAGATAGATAGATAGATAGATATTCAGACACAGATAAACAATTTGAAAGGAAAGAAAATGTAAGGGTTATACAAGGTTTTTGACACAGATTTCATTGATGATTACAAAATCTAAACATCTGTTATCAATAAATTCTTAATCAAATGCAGCATTACTTTTGGAGCAAGCAAACAACTAATTTTATAACCAAACAAAATCCTATCATTCACAAGAATCTTTGTATAATGATCTTAAAATACTGTCACTTTGTAAAATGATTTCGTTTTAACTTTTAGTTTTACAATAGAAAACTTTTGAACTCAATGGCTATTTCACAGAACAGTTATTATTTTCTTAGGTGTTTTTGTCTGGCATTTTCTCAATTTAATTTTCTTAAATGCAAAATGGAAGCAACCTGTCAGTCAGAATAGGTGTCTAAATGTCACATATTGTCGTCAGGCACGTGAATGGAGATCCGATTGAAAAGCAGTGTATAACGGTATCTCTTGTTTATCAACTGCTAGATAGAAATTGATAAAATTCGTCGATTGAGTTTTGGTTTAAGCCAGTCAAAGGGAAATAACTTCTTGGAACAGAAAAGCTGTTTGAAAATTTAAAACCCTTTGTCTTAATGTTATTAGGTTTACTGAAATCAGTGATGATTGGTGGCAGTAAGGACGGGGCGGGAACTGTTCAAGGGCAGTAACTTTTCCTCTACTCTAGAATTTTAAACTTCTTTCAAATATTCCTCTTTTTCTCTTTTCTTTTTTAACTGTTTTATTTTGATTAAATTAATTAGTTAAATTTGACATCTTTTTTTTTTTTTTGTTTAAGGCGAGAAGGATAATTTTATAATTGCTCCCACGGTCCAAACACAGACATTTTCTTTTGTTGCAACTGCTTGTAAATGTAAATGCATTCAACATTGAAACTCTCAATTTTAATGCCTTCAGGTTTCAATTCAAGGGAAACAACTAAATGTATTATTTTAGTAAGCTTTTTTTATTTTTTTTATTTAAATAAACAAAATTAACAAAGTCATATTATTATTTTCAATTTATCTATTAATGATCAAGACATTTTTCTGTTAAGTTTTCATGATTTAAATTCAAAATCAAAATATTTTTCTCATATTTCATTCAATACACACAAGAAGACGTATTTCTTTCTTTATTTTATTTTTATTATTATTGACGTCAACCAGTCACGAAAGAAAATGTTTACTTTAAATGCTGTTATTTTAAATTAGTTTATTAGTCCAGTCAAAAAATGGTAGAGCCTATTTGAGTGATTTTACAACCGCATTGTACTTACAAAATATCAAAAACTTTTCTTGCATTTTCTTGTTTTATAAACTTTCTGAATATCAAACTTAAACAAATTACATTTTTCACCATTGAATAATTATGGACTTTTAATTTATCAATAGTTAATCAATCAATATACCCATACCGTCAAAACACGCATTGCATAAATTATCAAAAACATAGTGTTCCTCCGTATTTTGTTTTATATTCAATATACGTTTTGAATATCTACTAAAAAATTAATTTAAGATAAAAATTGATCGTCTGCTTTGTCCCCATGGATTATAATCTGAATCACATAAAACTTAACCCGAATTTGCTTTGAACAATTTTGTCAAATTTTAAACGATTAATTTAGACATCAAAACAAAGCTTGAGTTAAACTTTTTATGTAGTCTTAACGTGTTTTAATTGAAGTTGACATGTATTTTCTCTTGTTTATGTTCAATAATCCCTGAATATTAAACTAGAGACTAGTAAAATTCTGATCACCATTGAATAATTATGGACTTTATTTATCAAACATAATTTAACGTGAAATAAAGTTATATTTTATTTCTAGTATCTCACTAGAAAAAGTTAATCATATAGAAATGAGTGACCTTTTCACCAGAAATGTCCTTGATGTTGTAGTCATGTACAAAACCTTTCAATGCAAAAAAACATACTTACACATACACACATACACATTGATCCTCTTTGAGCAGCACAGATGTTGTTTTTAGTCCTGCTAGGGACTTATACTCTGTTATACAGATGTGGCAATGATGGGCATCTCTTGCAATAGTTGTTACAGTAATGTTTTGGTGAATTATCATATGTTGCTTTTGTTCAACAACTGGGGCACATTCTTTTCCAAAGTAGAAATCCTGTATAATGTGTAATGAATAACTGAATGTGGGTTCTTTGGTGATTTTTGAGGTCTGTCTTATTTAGAGTGATACAACTTCTTTTATTACACATTATTAGATCAAATACATACATACATACATACATACATACATACATACATACATACATGGTTGTCAACTTGTTAAACAATCGCTGATAATTTTGATTTATATTTTTAGTTATTATGAGAATAGCAATGGTTCTTTAAGTGATCTACATAGCTTATTGCTGATGTGACAAACTAATTTGTTCTGTACAGAGCCTGGCCTGTTTTGTAAACATTGTTCAAATTGTGGGTTTTCATATGACAGGTGAGACCAGAGTAGTTTTTGCTGGTTTTCTAACACACCCCACATGTTAAGTTAAAATACATATATAGATAGTGGAAGTTGGCTTGTGACCAAGTAAGATCACCTCTAAGACTCATAATTTCTAAACAAACATACATACATGCATGCATCCATATATGATGGTTGCCACCTCAATGTTGAATATGACCCCCACAAGACATTATTGTGATACTCAGTTGTGCCTTCAACAGGGGATGGCTCTTTAAAAACAGACAAACTTTTGAAATCTATGCTTCTTTTTTCTTTTTTTTTTTAAATATCCATAAACTGTGCCATGATTTTTATTGGGTGAGAAAATGGTGAAGTTGTTTCCTGTTGCTTTTGCCACAGTTTTTAATTCAGAGTTCTCCTTGATTTGTTGCTCTATCAAAGCTAAAAGATAAAGTTTGCACTACTATTTTACCCATATTATTGACTGATTTACTCAAACAATTGTCCTGATGTTAATTGTCATAGCTACAACTACAACACCAGAAGAAGTCCAGAAGATACAATTGTTGGAACATTGAAGTTAGAACAATGAAAATGAGGACACTAGTCCAACTAAAGTAGTTTAGTGCTGCTACTTTGTAGAACAAATTCTTTATGTTCTTGTAACAACCTCATTCAGTAACCCTCTAGCCTGAGTGACCCTTGGGCCTTGTGTTGCATGAATAGTATTATATAAAAACAAAATCTACCAACCTACTTAGCTACCACAACCCTGCATCATAGTTAATCAAAAACCATAATCTTTTCCATGCTACATACAGTTTTGAATTCAGAGTTTTCCTTTTCTTACACTGGGGGCTTAAGACCAAATCATGTTGAACACTGATTCCCATACAATCACCAAAGTTAAGCAATGTTGAGCCTGGTCACTAGTTAGATGGGTAACTGCTTGGAAATACCAGGTGCTGTAAGCTTGGATGTGCGGGTGTTATAGTGGGTAATATCACAGAATTGTTAATCGGAGAGCTGCGTTCCAATTCCTGTCAGGGTTCATTATATTCACTGACATGCAAATACTCTTGTGAAAGGTTATATACATCTCTTATCCACCAGTTATGGGTTAATTAGTAAAACTTGTATCAATGAATCATTATTATCTCAAAAAAAAAAAAAAATTCTTACAATCTAAAACATTTTCTGGCTTTAAATTACCCACAAAGGGTTGATAAGTCATAAAAAAATAAATGAATCAATGAAATTTTCTTGCAGTGGTTCCCAACCTAGAGAACCCAGTTTACCCTGCTATTTACTCATTAATTAGTGGGTGGGGAAGAATTCATTTCCTAAGAGTATTCGTGCGAAATTGAATGTAGTGAACTTATTTGAACTTGACTTGTTGATTTTTATTTTCAGGCCACTAACTATGACACTACTGCACACCCACAAAAAATACTACTACTACTACTACTACTACTACTAATAATAATAATAATAATAATGATAAAATTAATAGAGAATAAAGTGATTCAATCTCTATGGCTAATCCAGATAAATATAATTCATAAGTCAGTCAGGGATAGTTTACTTAATGTTTCAGTCTTTATAGAAACAAAAAGGACACTTATACTTAGAATCATAAAGACACAGTTGAAATTTCTAGGACCCAATGAGAAAAGAAGGCTTGGAAAATTTGAGATCCACAGGGCATATTGAAGGCAAGAGGGACAGAAAAATAGCAAGTAAATCTGTCTAACCAGCTTAATGTATGGTAAAACAGAGTCTGGCAGAGACGGTTAATAAGACAAAGATTGCTAAGAGCTACGAAAGATAGGAAGTTGTGGAGAGGCATGATCGCCCACAAACTTAAGCGACACGGCATATAGGAGATGAAAATGCAAATAAGCAGTTTTAAATAAAGTTATGTCGCTTGTTACAACTTGTTAGTGAAAGAAGCTTCATTACTGACAAGCTTTATTTGATTTTTTTTTGTCATTAGAAAAGCAATCAGCATTTAACAGTGATTTACTTAGCACAGCTTAGAGGTGGCACAAGGCCTGGAGTATAGAGCATCTGGTGAGGACTGATCTCACTATTTCTGATTAAGCTAGTTAGCTAGACCAGCTTTATAAACGATTACACTACAAATGCCATTTAGTAGTATAATAATTGCATAATTGTATACAATACATTCATTGATATATTGAGTTTTTAAATAAGACTGAATCATTTCATTTTTAGGATATCTATTTGAAAAACAAAAATAAAGTTAAAAGATTTAAAATGTTTTTAAATTCAATATTTTCTGTTGATTTAATTAAAATTAACGCTAAAAGAATGTTTCTTTTTGATTTGTAAGAGTGATTACATTAACTAGGGTTTCGTTTATCATCTTAATTTGAGAGTAGATACACGGTATTTTTGTTAGATATGAATAGTTAATATGTACTTATGATATGAAACGTTAGTGATTTGCGTAGTGTATGTGTGTGTGTGTGCTTTCACTTACTAAATAGGGGCTGTTATTACTTTTATTCTCTATATACTAATGGTGTTGCAAATTGCTTCTCTCTAGTTCCTGCTATTTACCTCTTCTACCCCTCCCCTTTCTTTCTCTTTATCACTCTCTCCGCACCACCGCCCTCCCAGCCCCACTTTGAATAAGTATAAAATTCTCGTGATGTTGTATTGATCTGCTTACTTAGCACTACTGGATACTCATCCTAACCTACCTTTAAGCACACACACACACATAATATACATACATACATACATATATATATATATATATATATATATATATATATATATATATACATATATACATATATACATACATATATATATATATATATATATATATATATATATATATATATATATATATATTCATTTTGTTTACAACAGTGGGACAGCCAGTGTATGGTGCTCTGTCCTTCAACAACAACAGCAGCAGCAGCAATATCCAGATTGTCTATCTGAGGCCACCCCATCGTTCTCCCACCCCACACTTTCTCCTCAATGCTTCGACGCCACTATCACCGCCCACTCCTCTCTCTCTTTCTCTCTCCCTCTCTCTTTATTTCACCCCCCTCCATGTCGTCCGATTCTTCTGCCTCTTTCGCCAATCTTTTTACTTCCTCTTCCCACTTGGAGCATTTCCCCTCTTTTTACTGTTTCTCTTCCTCATCATGCCGTCCCTCGCCTTTTTCTCGCCTTCCCTACTTCATTCACCTTCCTTCCCCCCTCCCACCGTCACATTTGCCAACCTTTCCTTTTTCTCGTCTTCACCCCCCTCCTTTCACAGTCCTTTTTACACAGGAAAGCGTTGCTGATGGAATCATATTTGTATAGAATAGTTAGAGCAGGGCATGCTAACTCAATTTGGTATTGTTGTAGATCTGCCTGTTGGCCGTCAGCCATGAGAGTTTGATTGTTATCTCCCTACTGAATTTCTTCATGTTCTCTGAAGCAGTCATACTCAAATATCTTAGCTAATGATTGCTGCCTTAGTTCTACTCTGCAAGTTCCTTTGAGCCAAACCTATTAATTTTCTTCTTCGTTCTCTTTTGCTTCCTTCTCTTCTGTCTTTGACGC
>OZ010598.1:70698065-70758065 GCA_963932145.1 Acanthosepion lycidas
TATGTGCAATATCCCTTCAGAATATGAGAAATCATGGTTCTCCACAACTTCTATTGTCTTTATCTAATATTTATCTGTTGGTTCAAATACATGCATATACAAATATATATAGTTACTCTGACACACATATATATTACATAAATAATGGCCAGCTACTCATTTTTCATTTTTCAGAGCACATCCATCTGCCAGGGTGGCTAGTCAATCCCTGTTGCAGACACTTGCTCAGGCACATTTGTGTTTATTCAACACCCACAGAATCAACCTGTGGTTTATACTGCAACTATGCTGAGCAGACCTTAGTTATAGTTTCTGGGAGTGAGTGCACATTATCTGGCATGATCAACAGTTTGTTTTAACAAGGTTAATTCTCTCATACTCTTTGTCACAATGACTTGTGACTTTGTGGTAGTACAACCACTGATGGCTTCTGAACAGGTCCATCTGCTGAATTTCACTTGCAAAGTTTTGGTCGATGACTGGTTTGGTTTTTAAGCACTTTCCAAAGGTGCTGCAAGCTGTGATTGCATCTCCAGATCAAGGATCACATTTCTGACAAATTGACCACTGGTGACATTCAAACCTGGGTCTCATGGTCACAAAGTGAACATTCCATCTGCTCAGTTTCATTCACAATTAATTCAATTATATAAATACATACATATACATGTGTGTGTGTGTGGTCAGATGTATTACAGTGAACGACCAGTACGTTTAGATTGTTGTTATGTAGAATATCTCTGTGGTAGTCATATAACCTTTTTTTAAAGGTTTCTCAACTGCCCACAAGCAGCGGACAGAATTATAAGAATATATCATTTCATTCCAAACCAATGTTATTTCTATTTCAACGAGAATTTTTAGACAGAAATTTGGCCTAATGATGGGCTCACCACTCAGTGGAATACTGGCATGCCTTTTCCTTGAATATATATTTATTTTTACGTACACACGCACATATCTCTGTCTATATTTCTGAGATGAAGTATTATGTAAACTATTTACATTATTCGGACTATTGTCCTCATCTTTGCCACCATATTTATTACAATGGCACATGGTACAGTGGATACAGGCATTAATTACATCCAGTGACAGGACCCAAAGAGTGTGAGTTCAATACCTGGTTAAGGCAGTGGAGAATTTGGAAAGGTGAATTAACAGGAGATAACTGATAACTGACATCCATTAGACATGGCACGTGGAACTAGAACAGTTTACCCCAGTGAGCGAAATAAAGGGTTCAGTTTGACATTCCAACCACCTGAAGAAGGCTGGAGTGTACAACGATCGAAACGTTGTAATAAATATGGCGAATAATGTAAATAGTATATATATATATATATATATATATATATATATATATATATATATATATATATATATGATAAAACAATGATATATATGATAAAACAATGTTCAGTTACCTATTTTAGGAATGCAAATCCTGATGAGACATGGTTAATAAATTGGAAAATGAACCTTGATTTACAATGATGGTTTCGTATGCCTGAATTGGTAGAGCATACTTTATATATTAAAGATCTTGTATTTTAGGATTTTGGTGAATTTGTTGAAATAGCCTTGTTAAATCTTTATTTATATCTTTGAATTGCAATGCAAAATTGCTATGTCATTTAATAAACATGGCGGCTCAGTTTGTGGAGTCGGAGAGCTGAGTTCGAATTCTAGTCAAAACCATTGCATTCACTTACAAGCTAATAACCTTTAGGAAACATGTGAATTCTCGTCTTCTGTCCCCAGCTATGGGTAAATATCAGGACAGACTGGGCTCTATAGCCTTGAATGGCAACTGGTCTACTGCAGAAAAAAATGGCAATCTACTGTGGGAAAAAATCTGCCTCGTCAATCATGTATCAAAAGATACATGATCGCCTAAGCGTGTATCATACATGGCACATAACTGAATTGGAGGCATGGTGGAGTAATGGATAGTGGCTCGGATTGAGGAATCGGAGAGCTGAGTTGGAATTCCAGTCAAATCCATTATATTTACTTATGTGCTAATACTCTTGGGAAAGGTATGGATCCTCTTCTTATCTCCCCAGCTATAGGTAAATAGCAGGATAGACCAGGGTCTGCAGCCTTGAATGGCAAATGATCTATTGCAGAAAGAAATGGCAACCTACCGTGGGAAAAAATCTGCCTTGTCAATCATGTATCAAAAGATACATGATCGCCTAAGCATGCATCACACATGGCACATAACTGACTGAATAATATACAATTTCACTTTCATATTTAATAAATAGTAATAATAACAATAACTATGTAATAATAAGGAAAGGATGGTGTGCGTTTGTGTGTCTGTGTATTCAGTATATTTGGGTGGTAATTGTTCTTTTAAACATATCTTGTTGAGGACAGTAGACATTTTGTGTCTATTAAATTTAATAGTCTTTTTTTTTTCTAATGTACAAATATCCTTTTACAAATGCAGTTGCAGTGTGTGGATAAACTGGCCAAAATTCATGCTGTGTATTCCAATGTTTTGACTGACATGTAACATCAGTGACTGGGAAAAGAATATGAAGTGTGTTTTAAGAAGTAGATTGTATTGTTATCTTTTGAAAATGTCATTATTTTTTTAAAACAAAATCAAATGCAGCTTAACACAGCAAGTTATGTAACAGCAACATATAATAACTTTAAAAAAATGTATATACATTCAAGAATGCAGGGTCAGAAACAATAGTTATTTTTATTTGTGAATGCTTGCTTAAGTTGGATGTAAATAACTTCAATAATTTTTAGTTTTTTTCTTTCTATTAGACTTATAAAGTATTCTTGAAAAGAGCTTTTCAAATATTATTGTAATTCTTATGGTGCTTGTTGATGTGTTCTCTAGTAGCACTTTGATCAGATAAAATGGCACATGAGTCTATATGAAAGGGTGGTTGTTCTATAACCTATATAGAACATATTGTGTTTATTATTTACAGAGATACACTCACTGATTAGGTGGATGAATTCATAAACAACATTAGTCTTTGGGTGGCTGGGTCAAGAGATATTATTAATTTCTAATATTGTTTTGATATTTAATAGATATAAAATGTGTATCGTTTTTAGTAAAACATGTTTAAAAGAACAACTCTGTGTGTGTATGTGTATGTGTGTATGAATCTTAATTTATAACAACTATATATATATATATATATATATATATATATATATATATATATATATACACACACACACTCATATATATGCACATACATGTATATACACATATATATATACATACACATAGCAACAATGAGAATAAAAACATGAACAATAGCATTAGTATTTTTTATAAAACTCAGATGAATGATAATTACAAAAAAGATGAAACTAGACTTAAGAACATTATAAAAAAAATACACGTCAGTAGACAATAGCAAAAAATTTATACTAATTATTTGTTAAAAAAAAATTAAAAACTGCCAATCTTATAGTTAAAAATAATAATTCACATCTAAAATCAAAATTAAATAGAAGAAATATTATTTACGAATTTTAATGTCCATCAATGAATTGTATTCCTGATCAATCAAAATTCGTAAATAATTATATTGGCCACACCACAATATGTTTAACAAAAAGACTCGTGCTATATTTTTCTGACCATAGCTCAATTATGTGTCATTTAACCAGGCCCTATTTGCAACATACTTGTTGATAATACAAATATATAATAGCATCATCTACATGTAAAAAAAAAAAGGTTAAAACAACACTCAATAATATTGACTATGAACATGGACACAATATATTGACTGTGTTTCAAAAATAAAACATTCTATAATACTAAATACATATATACAACAATCTATTTCTACTTAACAGTTAATATATTTCATTCTTTGGACATTTTTGTATAATTTATCTACTGAAAAGAAAAAAATTATAAGATCATATGAGAAATTATATAAAAACATAATCAAAGAAACTTGTCTGTCATATTTGATGAAACTTGCATGTATATATACATATGCATAACTACACACACACACACACATATATAATTACATACACAAATATAAATATAAATACAGACACTTATATATCCATTCACATATACATACACATATTTATGCACACCTCCATACACACATATATACATACATACATATATATATATATATATATATATATATATATATATATATATATATATATATATATACACATACATATACACACATATATAAATACAGACACACACACACACATATACAAAGACATGCACACACACACACACATATATATATATATATATATAAAGAAATATAGTCTTAAGGTGTGCTATATTTATGGAATAAAGTGCTCAATATCAGAGATAGAGCGTGTGTAAATATAAAAGTGAACATAGAAGTCAACACTTAGAGGCGACAGTCTGTTTCATGCTATATGCAATCGTCAAGCCACGTGGCTTGACGATTGCATATAGCATGAAACAGACTGTCGCCTCTAAGTGTTGACTTCTATGTTCACTTTTATATTTATATATATATATATATATATATATATATATATATATTGTGTGTGTATTTGGGCAGCATTTTTTTTTCATTAAAGCAAGTTTCATTAAATAATATTATTTATTATATGTATTGTTTAATATATTGTAATGTAATTGTCATCTTTGATAATGGCTTATGTAAGCCGAAAGCTTAGATAGGATTAAAAAATATGTATCAATATTGTGATTTTCTTTCTTTGTTTAATGATAATGTTATTAAGCTTATCAGACGATATGAAAAGAATTTACATAAAATAAATAGACAAAACTTGTCTATATTATTTAATGAAACATGCATCAATATATATATATATATATATATATATATATATAGATAATATTAGTGGTAAATATACATATATATGCAAAATCCACAGGTATATATGTATATGTATATATGTGTGTGTGTGTGTGTGTGTGTGTGTAGTATATACATGTATGTATGGTTTTGCATGCGTTTTGAACATAAAAATATAGGTCCTCGCCAGATTAGATAATCTTCATATTTATTGATTATAATATTTTATTTGTAACCTGCAGTCGATATTATTTTTGTCAAATTTTCTCAATTACACAGCGTCCCTTGCAATTTTAATTTCACCCGCCCCATCTTTCTTCCCCACCACTTCCTTCCTTACCTCCCCCTCCTTCTTTAAGATTTGATCGGCCATGGTGTGTGTATTGTCACGTCGATGTGTATCCTTATACTGTTTTAGACATCCGTCAACAGTCTTTTTCCCCCTTCCACTCACACCTAATTTTAAATAAAACTCTCTCTGTTAAACCCCTCTCTTATAAACTAACATTCGTCCCACACTCTCATAATTACTCTCTCTCTAAATTCTATTTTTATTTCCGGTGTGGGTTTTTTTCTGTTTTCTTTTTGAATTTGTAGGTCTGATGAATTGGATCGTATTTACGATTCCAATGGAATAAATTATGACCATGGAATATTAGTGTTTAAGCCTTTTTATTATATATATATATATATATATATATGCGCGCACACACACACACACACAGTAATTCCCTATTTTATGTATGAGTGGCCAGCCAGGAGTCCTGACTTAATACCCTGTGACTTTTTTCTTTGGGGTTGGTTAAAGGAGCAAGTCTACTATACCAAACCTAGACTTTGGAAGAACTTGAAGGGTAAATACAAGAAGTTATGTCTTCCATACTACAAGAGTTCCTGGGGAAATCAGTTGACGTGATTCCTGGACGTCTCGAAAAGCTGGTAATGAAATCTGGTGCCCATATAGAATTTGAAATAAAACGTCATGTTAAACGCTCCCCACTCATATTCATTCCTTGTAAAAATTATAGTTAATAAATAAATTATAGGTATTTTAATATGAGGAGTTACCTTTCAATCACTGTGTGTGTGTGTGTGTGCGCGCGCGTGTGTGTGTGTGTATAATAAAATTAACTGATTATTATAAGAATAGTTTTTGTGTATGCGTGTGTTCTCATAACTTTGTTGTTTTTACCAGTAAATTACTGCTGTTGACTAAATTTCCAGCTGTCACCACCCCAGATGTGAGGATATTTTCTTATCATATTCAAGCAATATTGACTTGCTTTATTAAGGTATTTCATGTGAAAGGGTGCTGGAAAGGTCACAGTCTGACTAACAAGAGTCAAAAAAAATTCTGGTGTTTGTTCTTTAAGAGAGATTATGAAAACATCAGTTGAGCTGAGAACTTTTCATTATCTCAAAGTAACCCCCCACCCCCACCCAGCTTCATAAATTGGCCTTGTTTTAGTAGTTGCAATAGTAACATTATCTTGGCCTTGTTAGCTAACAGCTTCTTCTTGTCTCCTTAACAGCAAATCAAAGACTCCAATTTTTTCCTTTCCCTTCTTCTCTCAGAAGATCGGTTGCTTCAAATCCTGCCACCTTTAACTCCCTGTAATTGTAGTAGCTCTTTTCTCTTTATCTCCATATTATAAAACTGATATCTCTTTATATCATTTGAATGGTTGGCAACAGTTGTTATCAAGGGAAATCATACCTATCCAGCTTGCATTTTTCTCTAAAGCCATTTCACTATGATTACATTTTAATATTACAAGGTAAACATTGCTAACACTCCTGTTTTTAAGCAATAACTAACCGTAATGTTTTCTATTATTTTCTCATTACATGAAGCATTGTTAACTTATTATAATTTTTGATTTAATAAAAAGATCAAAATATTACATTTGACATCAGGAAACCACCATAGACTTATGGGATTTAATGTTGTGTGTTGATGTATTGTAGGTGTGTGTGTGTATTCACATAGATACAACTAGAGAAGAACAAAATCTAGGATTTCTACTACAGACAGTTTATTCTTTTTTATATATAAATTGTAGGGAAACAAAGTTCTAAATGTCTCTTAGATATGTCTGTTTTCTTTTTCTGGTCCAGAGGTAAGTTTGGGTAAGATTGGTGAAGCTCAGTCAGCCTTGCGCTGTGTTGGAATGACCAAAGTAAGGATTTTACTTATTTCATGGGTAGAGATTCTGCAAAACATGTCTGAACGCTATGCGTCAGACAATGGAAAGAAAATACAGTTCTGTCTTTTTTCAGAAGTGGGGTCATAAAATTGTGCTGATGGACAAAACTATTTCTTGTTCCTTTATTACTGGCATCATGGGAAAATGTATTTATTTGTTCCTTTTTTAAATTCTTTATTATTATTTTATTTATTGATTTTAATTAATTTTCCCATAGCCTTGTTTACTACAATTTTGTTTTCGTTCAAAGCAACACACTCTGTTGAATGTAGAAAAGAACATTACAATCAAAAAACTGTTTCTCATCTTGTTTTGGAGCTGAAAATAAACAAAATAAACCAAAAAATAGTGCCTAAATTTGTTTAATGAACTGATTCAACATAAGTATTAACTTATGGCCACATAAGGTTGAAACACCAGTTTCTATATGATCACTGAAATTAAGTATAGTCAAGCCTATCTAGATGGGTGACTGGTTGAAAATATCAAAGTACTGTCACCTTTGAGGTGCAGATGGTGCAACGGATAATGGTTCAGAATTTTAAGTTGAAGAGCCGAGTTCCAATTCCATTTATAATTGTGCAACACCCTACCTGGTCGACCAAGACTTCCAATACCGCGTCTGGTCACTGAAGTGACCACTTCAATCCAGAGCTAACCTTATCCCAAATTGTGATTTAATTTTGATCATAAGCCAGCCAAGATCAAATCGTCGCAGGTATCGGGCTAGTCCAAGCAGGGCAATGACATACAGGAAAAAAAAATAACACTAAAAAAAAATGAAACAAAAGTAAATACTGTTTTTATATCAGTTTTTCGTTTTACAGCTTGCATTTTCAGCTGCATAGAACACATGTCAATCATCTTTGCCCCTTAAATCAGGGTCACTTTTCCATTGTTCAAACTGCTCACCATACAATTGAAGTCATTTATGTGTGAATTAAATCCTCAATTCTTCCCACAGTTTTTCAGTATTAACCCTTCTCGTTTCAATATCTCTTAGTACATAGCATTTTCGTATGTTTTAACAAAACTTTCTTCTGTTTTTACTGTGGCAACAACAAATAGTATCACACAGTAAGGTTCATTATATTCACTTATGCACCAATGCCCTTGGCAAAGGTATGAACCTACCTCTTCTCCCTACAGTTATGGATTAATTAGTAAGATAATTATCATCTCCCAAAAAATTCTTACAATCTAAAAATATTTCTAGTTAAATATTTCTAGCTACCTTTTGCAGGTTATTTAAAACTTGCAAAAGATTGATAAGCCCTAAAAACACTAGAGTCTGTTTATATTTCCCTTACTGAAGCAAGATATTTTGATAGAAGAAACTTGCCTAACAGGTAATTTCACAGTATAAAGAAGGGAAACAAACTCAGAAAACACATTTATAATTAATCAATAATTGATTCATAAACAAGATATTGTAATTGATTTTATTAAGAGTGTAAAGTCTATTTATCTATCCTCAGAAAATCATGACTAGAAATGAGTGATATTGTTTTCTTTTAAGGAAATAATAAATAAAACAGACCATGATAAATTAAACAGAAAGTTTAAGAAAAAGAAAAAAAGAAAAGCCAACCAATCTTCCCTGAAGATGATGTGAATAGACATTGAAATATATTGAGGTGATATCAAACTAATTTGACCCAAAGAAAATAACTTTGCTCATTAGTTCCACCAGTTCTAACTTTCATAACTGAAACTGACCAAGCTACACACACTGTTTCAAACCACCTTCATTCACTTTGTATTTTATTGGTGAGATGTAAGTTCCACTTGAACATCTTCCCATGTGTAACCAATTCCCAACAGGATGCGTCCCTGATCACTACAATCTTAACCTGTTCAAGTCTAGGTTTAATTGTTATCTTCCCCATATATCCTCATAGATTGTGTCCCTTAACACTTACACTGTAACTCTCTACCTTATGTGGCTCTCGAGCATTGTACAAGGTGAACATTATTGTAAAAGAAAAATTAAAAAAAAATAAAGGCAGTGTATGACATTTTACAAGCACCAGTTAATCTCAAATTGTAGACATTAATAAAATATAACCAATGCATTTTAGAAGACTGCTAGCTGTAAACACGTCTCTATTTGTGGGTATTCTCTTAAAAAATTGTCCCTTGTTGCAGGTTACCTCTCTACATTTGGATACAGTTATCATATTCTTGACTCCAAACAGCAGGGCAGACATGAATCCCTATATTGTAAAAGAAAATCAACAAAATCTGTTGGTATTGTGTGGTACTGCAGTGATGCTTTGTGTTAGTGATAATTGTATTTCAGCTCAAAATCATGCCAGACCCCAGGCTCTTCATCTGAAAAAAAAGTCATAGTTGTATCAGTTTACTATGTCAGAAATGGACCTGAATTCTTTTGTTTATTATGTGATTTCTTGTTTCAACTGGCATGTTTCTTTTTGTTGTTATACTCACAACATTTCTTTCGACCATTGTACACTGGAGACTTCTTCAGGTATCTGTCATCCTACTTGGGAAACTTTCTGGAATTTTGAACCAGAAGTAGATTGTTCTCATTGTATTTTCCATCCTTTGGTGATGTTTCATATCAGTTAGGGGAGATAACCTATATCAGTCAGGGGAGGTAACCCATATCAGTCAGAGGAGATAACTCATATCAATTAATAGTCACTTGTTTTAATCATCTTTAACCAGAGTATATGACTTTTCAACACTAGCAGACACAGGAATTGAACTCACAACCCTGTATCTGAATGGTACAATGGCTAAAATGTGACTTGGTTGGCTGGTTTTGTTTAAGAGTATATTAACCTCTATGGATTATTTAATGCTGAAAGCTAAATATTTTGAACACAGTTTTATGCCTGCTACTACAGTTATTTTGTATGTAATTTTTTAATTTTTTTTAAAATTTTTTTTATGGTTTATCAACTCTTTGCACTTTATTTAAAGCCAGAATATATTTTTAGAAATTTTTTGGGTGGTAATAATGGCTTACTGATATAAGTCTACATTATTTACATTATTCGGACTATTGTCCTCATCTTTGTTGCCATATTTATCACAATGTTTCAGCCGTTGTACTCTCCGGTCTTTTTCAGGCGGTTGGAATTTTGAACTGAACACTTTATTTCGCTCACTGGGGTAGACTGTTCTAGTTCCACGTGCCATGTTTGATGGATGTCAGGAGATTTTTATGGCCTAGCATATGTGCTGATTCCTTAAGTTTACGAATTTTCCAATGGTGTTCCTTGTCTATGATCTCAACATAATCCCACAGAGGGCAGTGATTTCCCTTCTCTCTCCATATGTAGTCAGCCACGCCTGATTTTTCTACTTCCCCTCATGTTACTTTCTAGTGTTCTTGAAGCCTTACCTTGAGGGGGCGGCCTGTCTCTCCTTTATATTCTTTTCCGCAGCTGCACTGTGTGTACGCTATCCCGACCAAGCATAGAAATAAATACAATATGGGAACCAGTAATAAGGAGTGCCAGAGAAAAGCAATGATAACAACAAAGTTGCAATATGGGTTCTAGTAAAAAACATGCAACCATAACAGCAAAATTGCAATATAAGCACTAGTAAAAATGGTTGCTGAAGACATTAGGTTTATAATACCCAGAAATTCATACCCAGATGCCCTCAAGGACACATGGCACAGTGGTTAAAGGTGTTGGTTAGATCCAGTGACAGGACCCAAAGAGTCCAAAATACCCGGTTAAGGCAGTGGAGAAAATTGGAGATAACTGATAACTGACATCCATCAAACATGGCACATGGAACTAGAACAGTCTACCCCAGTGAGAAAAATAAAGGGTTCAGTTTGAAATTCCAACCACCTGAAGAAGGCTGGAGCATACAACGGCCGAAACGTTGTGATAAATATGGCGTTATGATAAATATGGCGACGATAGTCCAAATAATGTAAATAATGTACATAATACCTCATCTCAGAAATATAGACAGACTCTGATATAAGTCTTAATAATTAATCCATAGCTGGGTGGAGAAAAGGTGGATTCATACCTTTCCTATGGGTATTTGCATATAAGTGAATATAACAAACTCAGTTCTCTGATTAACAATTCTAAATTTTTGTATATTGCTCCACCTGCACCTCCAAAATGACAGTACCTGACAGTCACCCATCTGGTACTGACCAGACTCGACTTTACTTAACTTCAGGAACTGGTGTTTCAACTTAATGTTGTTCAGAGTCCACCAAAATCAAATTCATGCAAATAGTCTTGTCAAACTCTCTCTGATTCACTGCTATCTCCACCACTGGGGGCAACGGAGAAAGGGAATAGGAACAGAGGCTGCCATCTCCACCACTGGGGGCAACGGAGAAAGGGAATAGGAACAGAGGCTGCCATCTCCACCACTGGGGGCAACCGAGAAAGGGAATAGGAACAGAGGCTGCCATCTCCACCACTGGGGGCAACCGAGAAAGGGAATAGGAACAGAGGCTGCCATCTCCACCACTGGGGGCAACAGAGAAAGGGAATAGGAAGAGAGGATGATGATCTTGATGCTCAGATGTGAGTGGGTGCAAATAATGACTTTCTTAATATTAAACTAAATTAAAAGAAAAAATTAAACAACAATAATAACTGATTCTCTATTTTGTCCCCTTGATGTATACAAAAACAATTACCATATATGAAACTAACTTTTATACATAATATATTGAAACATATGTCACTTTCACCTACTGTCCAGTTCAAACTCCTCACCAGTCTTTTGGACAAGAGTAGAGGTTTATCCCGTGTTTCTTGTTTAGGAATGGATTTTCAGTTCCTTCTAAAGTCTGCTTCAGTTTTCCTCTCCTCCACCAATAGGAGGAGAGGTTCACCTATGGCTGGTTCACACTCCTCCCTGGTCTATTGAACAGGAGTAGAGGTTTATTCCTTGTTTCCTGTTTAGGATTGGGCCTCCAGTTCCTTCTAAAGTCTGCTTCAATTTTTGTCTCTTCCACCAATTGGAGTAGATAGGTTCACCTATGGCTGGTTCACACTCTGCCTCAGTCTTTTGAACAGGAGTAGAGGTTTATCCCTTGTTTCCTATTTAGGATTGGGTTTTTGCTTCCTTCTAAAGTTTTTTTTTTCATTCTCTTTTACTCCCCTTGCATCATAGTAGCATTATTGCCTACTTGGCATGAATTGATTTAAAAAAAGAAGAAAAAAAGTTTATTTATTTACAGAGCCAATCATAATTTAAGAATTACTTTAAAACAATGTTTATAATATATGACATATCTACTACATCACTAGAAGAGTCCATTACAGAGAGATAGACAATAAAGTTGTATATTGAAAATTAGAAAGAAACGGATTGTCTGTGGTCAAGAATTAATGTGAACCTTACTGATAAAATATGACTATGGTTATTATGCACAATATAATATAAATGCATTGCTAATGACTCTTCTATACAGATGCATAAAAAGAATTAATGCAAGTGTTACTGAAAGAATATAGCTATTATATATTTAATGTAAATACATTCTTTAATATTTAGGGATTGTCAGGGTTCAGGAATTAATGCTAGTATTGCTAGAAGAATAGGGTTATATGTATAATGTAAATTAATTGATAATGATTTCACTGTAGAAATTCATTATAAATGATTTTGATATAGAGATTTATTGATGTTAATTTTAATATAGAAATGAATAGTATATGGCTATTAAATGTTTGATGTAAATTTATTGCTTATCATGTTATTGAAATGCATTGAAAATCAAAAAAGAAAGAGATTGTCAGTGGTCAAGAATTAATACAAGTATTACTGATAAAATAGGGCTATAAGGATTTTACAATAGGAATGCATTGAAAATCAGAATGAAAGCATTTGTAACTGATAAAATTAAATTTTTAAAAAAGTCAAAATTTATAGATTTAATATTAAAAAGTGTAACTGGTAAAATGTTAAAATTTGACAAAAATCGTAATATTCCAACTAAAATCATTTAATGCAATATCTGCTGTTACTTTTTCTCAGTTAACTTTGAAATGCGCATCAGTTTGGTGCTGCATGCAATATGGATGCAGTGATTGAACAGCCAGCTGGTTTTCTGAATTTTAGTCTTTTTATTTGAAGTAAGGATGAAAAATTCTACTTTGCAAAGATATGAAGTCATAAACAGATTTGAAAATGCTTCGATCTATGATGCCTAAAAGTTTTTGTGTGATTTTTTTACTTCAAAATTTATTTTTGATGTTCAGTTATTTTTATGGTATTCATTTTTACTTTCAAAGGAAATGGTAAAAAAAAAAACGTGTTTTTTTACACCCTCTTCTTGTGTCCTCCATCTCCAAAAAATTTATTTCTGTACAGCTTGTGGCTTCATTCACCCCGGATTAGAAATCATGGGTCAAGAAAGAAGTATACTCTAATTATTTCGAATTAAAAGACTTAATTCGAAAATGAAAAATAGTGTTTATTTTTTTTTTGGCTTTGTTTTTTTTTTTTTTATTTTTTTTTTTTTTTAAGAGTGTTTTCATTATTTAAGATTTGTTCAAATTATTAACCCCAATTTTTATATTGGTAACATTGTTACATCAACATTTCAGCAGATCTGATCTTTGGCTTTCTTTACAAGGAAGTACAATTTAGCCACCTTTCAAAACAAGTCTTTTTTTTTGTTATAAAAAAGCCAAGACACATTTTTTCATAGGCAAGTGCAAAAAGAAATTAAAAAAAAGAAGCATATTTAATATGAACTTTTAGTATTTCATACAGCATAATATTGCATTTACATTTCTGTTCCATAATGCCCAACTCTGCACAAAAAAAAAACATACAGTACATATATCATATAAAACCCACCATTTTAGATCAACTTGTACTCTTTAGCAAAAGAGGTGGATTTATAAATCATTTCCATTAATGGCCACATCCATGTGACTCATTTGAAAAAAAGAAATTATCTGCATTTGAATGATGTATTTGGACTTTTCTCAATCATAATGGTATGGCAAATTGAATGATTCCCTAAGCAAAAGTGATCCTGAGTTTAGCCAGTTTATTCAGAAATTGTCAAAAGAAATAATGAAAATGGAGATGCTACTCAAAGTGATATCTCAGTGTCATCTGTTCACACCAGCAATCTCAGTAACTTCAATGATAATGAGAGTGATAGTGACACCAGCATGGATGACTTACTTGCATTGGTTATCTTTTTAGTTTTTTTTTTTTTTCTGAATAATAAAACACTGGATTTTGATAGATATTACTATCCTCATATTTGACCTGATGTATAATTGACACTATTAATTTTTAAGTAGAGTTTGTTATTTTTAAAGACTTGAGTGGTATATTATTAGTCTACAGGTGTTTTCTCAGGTAAAATTGCCTGTAATACAGGTAATAACAGCATTAATGTTACACTTATTCATTGGTGGGTAGCCATGTGATAGAACTTTGTTTCCTGAAAGTTTCATAAAGTTCTGTGTAAATATTTATAGAAAAGGCGAAAGGAAGCTACATTATGGGGGTGGGAAAGTGAAGCTGAAATGTCAGAACCAATAACATTGCAGATTCTTTTTTGTATTTAAATCTAGAATCTCTAGTTCAGCGGTTCTCAAACTTTTTGAAGTCGGGGCGCACTTGAAATCCTAACAATAATTGTATATATAATAACCCCATACTATCAGTAATAATTGCTTTTTACTGGTGATAATCCCTTTCTTCCTGATTTCCCATGCATTTCTATAGTAAAATATCATTATCAATGCACATCTCTATTATAATGGTCGATGAAAAATGGGTAATTTACAACAACATAGAATGTAAGACTTGCAAAATGATCCATTGTGATCCTTAGTAAAAGTCTCTCTTTTTTATTTCTTATATCTGGACACATATATCCCTGAAATGCTAGGTCGTACCTAAACATCTTCCAGGGTGCACCAGTGCATTGTACGGCAGTGGTTCTCAAACTTTTTGAAGTCGGAGTGCACTTGAAATCCTAACAATAATTATAGGCAAACTATATACAAATTTCGGAAAAATACGTTATAATGAAGTCAAATATTGCAGAGAAGAAATAATGCAATAAAGAAATATAAAATGAAACGTGCCTTAATTTTATTCATTCTTGTGTTTATGAGAAACATGAGCCTGGTGAGTCTTAGTGATGTTTGGGCATATATTTGATAGGCAAACTCTCATTTCCTTGTCAATACATTGAAGAGTTCCTCTCTTTTTGCACGTAAGCCTAATTCATGTAAATATGATGTTTCAAATTGTAGCAAAATGGTCAGAGCTTTTTTAGATATTGACACATTCTTTTTTTATTGAAATCTAAAAAAACTTTAAAGACAATTCTTTATGTTTAATCATCAACCCACAATCAACGGATATGATAAAGTAACTAATTTATCACATTTGCTTATAAACAAATAAGATAAATTATAAATGATTAATTACTATGAAAGTATAAATAAAGCAACTTTTAAATAAACAATCCTAATCCTCATTATCATTTTATGTTACATAATACATCTTTTAGTAATCAGCTTTCTCAAAGTAGGCATGGAGGTAACTCTTAGGAGTTTAATACAGCAAAACAAAAGATTCCTATCATTGAAGCTTCCTTCAAGGTCGATCTGCAACGGGACAGGTACCACAATACAATAAAGTAAATATATTTATTCCTTATATCTGGACACATATTTCTCTGGAATACCAGGGCGCACCTAGACATCTTCCAGGGTGCTCCAGTGTGCCCAAGTACACCATTTGAAAACCACTGCTCTTAATACATGTCTTTTTATCAGAAGCAATAAGATGAAAGAAAAAGATTTTTTTTTTTTTTTTTTTTTTTTACACTCTCTTATTGTTGTTAACTCCACTGACCCCTCCATGAGGTGTAGAGTCACATCCTCACTATGCTAGGACTCTCTTTCTGCACGTTTTAATAATTGCCTTAAGCACCACATAAAGAGAGGGGGTTGCACATCACTCCATCCCCTGGTTAAAGACCACTTGCTTAACATTTACATTGTGTAGCATTTGAAAAAAAAACTGCAAAAATTGCTTTTCATAATTATGGCTAAAATAGAAACTGCTAGAATTGTCATTTTGTATCAGAATTTTCTAGAACATTCATAAATATTTTGTATTCTCTGTTTCTGCCGGGTTTCTCTTGCCATTTTATTTGCTTTGTGTAAAAATGAGTCTCAGTTGATGACTTTCTCTTTGTATTTTCCTCGCTTGGAAAATGAAAACTTACTATGAATGATTTGACTTTCATTTTTGCTAATAATCAATTAATTTTAACATGCCGCTGTGAAACAGTACCATTCTTGCATAATAGAATATTGATCAACAACAACAACAACAACATTCTGCTTTGATGGAATTAAAGAAGAAAAACAACAACCAGTAGTCAATGATGTTTCCTTTTTTTCTTTTTCGGACATCTTGATATTATAGGGATAGAATCTTTGGAATTTGACTTATGACAAAACATGTAGTGCTCACAGCATTATCATGTTGAAACACTGCTTTCCATTCGATCACTAAAGTTAAGTAACATTGAGCCTGGTCAGTACCTAGATGGGTTACCACCTAGGAATATCAGGTGCTGTAAGCTTGGATGTGCGATTGTGATAAGAAATTAGAAAGCTGAGTTCAAATTTCAGTCCAGTTTATTATATTCACTTACACAAATACCCTTGGGTGATTATGAATCAAAAAGTGGGTCACATCTGACTCCTGCCAATGTGGTAGGGTTAGGGTCCATTCTGCCCCATCAATTTGGGTACGTCCTATGTCCAACAAAGGATCTTCACAGGTCGAGAAGAAGAAAAAAACATGGAGTATTATTAGTTTTACCTCAATAACTCGTCTGATTCAAATCCAGAGACTTTATTTTACCTGTAATCAGTGTTGATCATTTATTTTACCTGTAATCAATGTTGATTCTTTATTTTACCTGTAATCAATGTTAAGTCTATTTTACCTGTAATCAATGTTGGTTCTTTGTGCAATCAAGCAGCTATTGCTTTTTTTCTTTTAATTTTCTTCATTCAAATCATTTTAAGATCCTGATAGATTAAATCAGTATTTTTAGTATGATTTATTCCTTTGTTTTTAAGTTCATTAATCATACCTATTATAAAACCCAGGTTGTGTGTGTGTGTGTGTACACGTTTATATATTGGATCGAATTTCCTACATTTTTCAACCGATTTCAACAAAACTTCACAGGACTACGTAAAATTACATTGCGATGGTTCTTGCAGCACCAAAAATTGGAAAAACACAATTGTTTTTGCACAAAATCAATTTGAAAACACGATTAAGAGGCATCACGAGAATGAAAGGGGGACAACTCATATGGAGTTATACTTAAAACCCAGGTTGTTTGTGTGTGTGTGTGTGTGTTCGTTTATATATGGGATCGGATTTCCTACATTTTTCAACCGATTTCAACAAAACTTCACTTTTTTTTTTGGCAGGTAGTGTTTCTTATTGTCTTGCACACTTTATTCTTTATTTTTATATTCAGAATGCTTTAAAAATTCCATTTACAAGACAATTGTTTATAATAAAATTCTATTCAATCGGTAGACTCATAACGATTGAAAACAATGTTTTTGTTTGAGTTTCGGTTTGACCAATTCGTAAAAAAAAAAAAAAAAAAAAAAAACTAATTAAGACATGCGTGTCCGTCAATCTTAAACAATAATCTTTTGTCAATTTATTTTTCAGTCTTTATGATGGTTGATACTTGATCTATCTCTTACTGTTACATCCCTGGGCAATGACGAGCTCTACTGCTAGTATATATATATATATATATATATATATATATATATATATATATATATATATACTTTGGAATGAATCTCTTGTAAAAGTCTCGAGACAGCTCCTATTTTACTTCTGTGATTCTTCATCTGAATTTTTGGTGGATCCTATTCACTGGCACATTCGCATATTTTATCCTTTAAAAATAAAAAAAAATAAAAATTTCTGTGCATTGAATATTGCTGCTATATTTGGTCTGGTTGTCTGGCTATATATCTTGAGATTCATGACAAAATTCTAAGAATATGACTTGGCATCTCAACATAGTCACTTTCCCACCATCATGATGGGGCTTTGACTTGGCATCTCAACATAGTCACTTTCCCACCATCATGATGGGGCTTCCCTCTGTCTTTTCTATAAATATTTTCATGCCAAATGTTTTAATAAGATTTCCTCTTTGGGAACCTCAATCATACGAATTTAAGCGTACAACTAGATTATCTAATAAATTTTGTCATTTTCATTGAATTAGTTAATGTAACTGTAAGTTCTGTTCTAATAATTTCTTTTCTCACACTTCTCACCTGTGTAAATCTCTACCTACAATCTTCAAACATTTAAATGCAACATTAATCACCATCTTCTGTCTTCCTGAAACTGTTCTTTTATTGTCCTTTCTCCTCACTAAAATCTTCTTATTCTCTTTCACTCCCAGTAACCCCTTGTGTCTTAGTGACATTATCACCATCTTCTGTCTTCCTGAAACCTGTTCTTTTATTGTCCTTTCTCCTCACTAAAGTCTTCTTATTCTCTTTCACTCACAGTAACCCCTTGCGTCTTAGTGACATTATCACCATCTTCTGTCTTCCTGAAATCTGTTCTTTTATTGTCCTTTCTCCTCACCAAAGTCTTCTTATTCTCTTTCACTCCCAGTAACCCCTTGCGTGACATTACAACTCATGCCAATTAGTGGCATTTTTGCTTTACTCGGGGCTGAAATGATTTTAAAAAACGTTCTTTTTACATTATGCCTTCCAAAAGCTAAACAATGTATTAACAAACAGAAAAATTTTGTCAGAAACAAAGAAAAGAGTTCTGAGCCATTACATAATATCAGTCCTCCTATATGGCAGTGAATGCTGGACAATCTCATCATAGATGAAGAAAAAACTTGAAGCAACAGAAACATGGTTCTACAGAAGGATGCTGAGGATACCATGGACCTAACATCCGAGCAACGACAAAGTTCTAGAGAAAATGGAAACAAAAAGGACACTTATACTTAACTTCAGGAAAAGAGAGTTGAAATTTATAGGGCACTTAATGAGAAAAGAGGACTTGGAAAATTTTACACTCACAGGACAGACTGAAGGTAAGAGGAGTAGAAGAAAACAATATAATCTTCCTGGAAAGCTTGAATAAATGAATGGTAGAGCTAGTATTAGGAGAGATAACAAAACAGAAAATTTATTAAGAGCTACAAAGGACAGGAAATTGTAGAGAGCCTTGACTGCCAAGAGGGACACAGTACATAGATGAAGAAGTCTCTTGTTAAGATTCTTCATTTTACCCAATTCAGACAAGAAATCCCCCTTAGAACAAAACATATCTAACATGTCTTCTGCAAAACTGACACTTAAATTACAAGTAATAGTTGTTTGTTAACCATTTAGAAAATTAATATTGTATTTTTTTCAATATCTGATTTAATAATTTGTTAATGTTAAAAAAAAGAAATAAAGTCTAAAAACTGGAATTGTCAGAAATTCTACAAAAAAAAGAAGAAAAAAAAGAGAGAGAATTATTTTTATAGTCGTGAAGCAAGATTATATTAAAATTGACTTTTTTTTTTCAAGTTTTTCTTTTAGTACAAAATTTAAATCCTGGCCTTTTCCAATTTCCTGTTGATATTGTATTTCATGCCAAGATAAGTAAGAAGGTGTTTGATATTTATAAAGCTTGGCTGAGTGTAACACAAGGCCAAACAGGAAAATGGAGGTAAGAAGTATGCTATGTGGGGGAGGGCTTGTATTCTATGTAAATGAGCATTTGAATAAACTGACTTTTTGATATTTTCTAAGCCCAGCTTAGTATAGAACAAATCACACCCTACATTTCCATGTCTGTATAAAAGCATTTATTTTTTTAACATAATTTCCTTGTTTGCCAATGCTACTCCATTAACCACATAGATTGATGAGGCAAGGAAGATTGTATACATCAGTCTTTTCAGTGGGGAGGGCCAAACAACCTTGATATTTTCTGTACTTATTTTAGTATATCCCCTCCTCCAATACACACATACACATAAACACATCAGTAAGTCATTTAATGATGGTGTTTATTTCTTTATACTCAGCTTAGATTAGAAATCATCATGGCTTGTCAGCTCTCCCTAATTGGAAGACTGGCAAATACAATCTTCCTTGACAATGCACTTAATCCAATGATTCATCATTAATCCTGTATTAGTCACATGGGGTGTTTTGTTACCCCCAAATTTTTAAAATATTCATAATTCCTAGTTGGTAACTTGTGTCTTTTACTCCTTCCCTCTCCTCTCCTGACTCAGCATCATTGTGCAGCATGCAGGGTGATGAAGTTGTAGCTCAGTTTCCATAAGGGGCAGATGCCAGGGGATTATACATTTTTGGAAATCTGAAGTGACTAACACAGGTTTAACCACATTGATAAGGCAATGTTTATGCCAGTCTTTCCATTGGGGGGCAGTTCTATCAAGCTTGATGTTCACTAAGCTTACTTTCATATACTACAAAGGCTCCTTATACACACACAGACATCAATAATACTATAACATAATTATTTTTTCTTCCCTGATAGATATAATCTTCAATTATTCAAATGCAATGTCAATCGACATCTTCAGATGCTTTGATCTAATTCCCCATCCTTCTCTTCATCCTTTCCTCTATCAGACCTCTTTACTCTTGCTCCCACTCTCTGCGGCCCCTTGCATGTTAGTGGCACTCTCGCCTTGCTTGGGGTGAAATGCTTTAAAAAAAAAACAATATCTACTTCCTTACAGATGCACTTAATCCAAAGATTCTCTATTAACTATGAAGATTAATAAAGCAAGGTAGATTGTATATGCCAATTTTCCGAATGGGGAGGTTCCTACTAACCTTGTGCTTTCTAAGCTAAACTGAGTGCAAAACAAAGCCAAAATAATTTTTATATTGGGAAAATTATTTGAAAAGTAATAATCATGTCATACTAAACATGTAAGAGATGGTGGAGATGAAGGAAATAACTTAATAGTGCCAGCATTTGTTTTTGCAACACAAAAGGACAATTTTCTATCAAATACCAATGTCATCCGGAATAATAATACCAGCAGGAACTTTAAAGCTTTAAGTGTATCAGTTCAAATAAACTCTCTGTCTGAAATTTTTATATGGGTTTAACCCTTTAGCAATCGTAAATATTGGCCCTCAATGTTCAACCCACCGTAATGTGCCCCATGTATCATGATCCTGAGTCCTGTAACTCTTTCAAATTGTAAGGGCACCACATGTACAGCTGCCACTGTAGAAATGGTTTGGCTTGGGCAAGACAGCCTGATAGAGCCCAATACTCTCCAGGCTGGTTTAAATTCAGAGTTTTCATTCTCCTAGACTGGTTGCCACCCAAGGCTATAGAACCTATTCTGTTCTTCTATTTGTCTGTATCTGCAGGGAGAACAGATGGATTCATACCTTTCCCAAGGGTATTAGAATGTAAATGAATGTAATGAACTTGACTGGAATTCAAACTCAATTCTCCAATTCCTCAATCCATTACTCCACCATACTCTGTCGTAATATATAACAACATCATTGCAAATAAAGTCATGGAAACAATGAGTCTTTGACCACAAATAGTGAGACTTTAAGAGTCGATATTTACAGTGTGGGTTTGAGCATTTTGAGTGCTAAAGGGTTAATAAACGTGGAACATAGAAAGAACATTATTTGAAAAATAATAAGTGTGCCATACCAAATAAACACCATGTGTTTTTGAAGGAAATCATTTAATCATGCCAGAACTTGTATTTTATACACATGATTAGTTTTTGGTGAAGAAATACACTCAAATCTACTTTTTGTGATTTGTTTTATCATGGAGTTAATGTTTTTGTGGTTTTCATTCGGATCTTCTTATTTTTTTTCTTTTTACCTTTTTTTTTTTTTTTTTTGTTTAATTATCTTCCTGACTTTATCTTTAAAACAATCAAGATAACAGAATCAATGAAGATACACTTTTATTCGCAATATGCAGTAACAAAGCATCTGCAACATTAAGTGCAATGCCAATTTATATTTTAAACAGTTTGTTGTCTATGTAGAGTAATACTCAGTTTGCTACCACTGGTATATAGTAATTTACTAAGCATAGCATAGATGTGGCACAAGCTCAAAAGTATGCAGCACCTAGTGAGGATTGAACACATGACTCAATCGTAATTGTCTAGTGAAGCAATCTTGATAAACATTATACCACATTAAAGTAACCCTCTCATTGATATAACATATTATAACAGCAACTTGTCCAGATATACGTTATGTGGTATCGAAATTATCCCAATAATCAACAAACCCAATCATAGACCACTTCTTGGCCTCATATGCCATATTTTTATTTTTTCTTGTCTAGAAGTCAGAACACTATAATCACTTGACTGTATCCTTTTTGCCTGTTAACATCATTCTTACTTTGTGAACGTTTTGCCTTATTGCTGTTGCTTTTCCTAGTTTACCTTATATATATATATATATATATATATATATATATATATGCACGGAGGCACGGTGGAGTAATGGATATCGGCTTGGTTGGAGGAATCGCAGAGCCGAGTTCAAATTCCAGTTAAATCCATTACATTCACTTACGTGTTAATACCCTTGGGAAAGGTGTGAATCCTCTTCTTCTCCCTCCAGCTATGAGGAAAATAGCAGGACAGACTGGGTTCTATAGCCTTTGATGGCAACTGGTCTAGGAGAAGGACAACTCTGAATTCAAAACCTGCGGAGGGTCGTTTGGGAACCTTGTGCCACGTAGTGCATCAGGTCTCTGTATTCAGCCCTTCAAAAAGTGTGGTTGGTCCTGCACGAAGCCTACACCACTATAATCGAATCTCATGTGCCGGTGTCGGGCTGTCAGTTTCCTGCAAATTGATCTGCTTGATCCTCATACATCGAACTCGACGGGAGAGTCAATTTTTTTTTTATATATATATATAAAGGGTGTTTCATTAAGATGGATTATATATAAGGGTGTTTCATTAAGACGGATCAAAGTCAGCAGTAAATAAATCAGTGTTATTGGTGAAAATTTATTTATTTCTCTATTGAATCATGTTATTTAAATCATGGTAATTATGTGTGAAAAATAATATTGCCCAAATGTCCACCAAATCTGAAAGAAAAAGAAAAAATCATTAGACACTTAAACTTAATTCACATTTAAAATCAATGCAAGTTATTGGAACACCCTTATATATATATATATATATATATATATATATATATATATATATATATATATATATATATTGTTTGCTTAGTATTATTTTGTCCTGCTCTTTGCTTTTTTTTCTTATTGTTTATTGGAAACTGTGTTAATTCTGTTTGTTGGGTCTTTCTTCCAATTACATTTAATCATGGCCAATTACTCTCCAATCTATTTTACTAAAGAATTTCAATGATTTACATGACATTAAATCATCTAAATTTAGAGGACAGTGTATTGTTATACTATATTGATTCTTTCACACTTCCATACTCATGTTAATCTTAATCACTACAGTCTTAATCCTCATCTAAGGATCTTTTACAATTGGTAATATTCAAGGAATAGTAAATGACCCTTTATTTCATCCTCTCTAAAAATACCATGTCCCTTCAGGATGCAGGCAATCATGACAGATTCTGTTTTCTTTGTTATCAGCCAATTGTCATGTATTCTTGGGGAAGAGATTGGAGTGGTTTCCCGTTGCTTTCACCACAGTTTGGAATTCATAGTTTTCCTTCTCTTAGATTGATTGCCAACTAAGGCTGGAGGGCCCAGTCTCTTTTGCTTTTTAACTTATAGCCACAGTGGTGGGTGGGGTTTTTTGGGTGAATGGGTTGTTGAGAAGAAACAAATTAAAGCCTTTTCTAACAGCATTTGTGTAAAAGTGAATACAGGATGCTAAGCCAGAGTTTGAACTTAGTTCATTAATTTCACTTTCTACATTGATATCTGTTACACTATCCACACATCCTTTATTTTGTCCATTTGGTTATATCTACACATTGACTCTTGCCTCTTCATCAGTAATCCTCTTCATCGTTCTTCAGTTTTTGTGATCCACCATGGACAATATTTCACTTAGTTTTACTTATTTTTCCTTCTCCCCTATGTTAGTCTAGCTTAGATTAACTTTTAACACACTTCACTACTTTCCTTTCCACTGCATTGCTTTTCAAAGCTACTTAGTTTCAGTCATGGTCATTTTCTGTTGCCGTAGCAGGATATGACAACACAACTGCAAAATTCAAATATGCTATCATTTATTCATGTGAGTCACTTACAGTGGCAGGATAAAATTTTTGCTTTGCAAACAAAATCCCCTCCAGAATGTTAAAGGTTAAGAAGTGTGTCTGAATCCTAACGTTCCATGTTATTTTACTTTCATTGATGAAAATACATTCAGTGAATATCCCAGCTGAAATATTATGGTGTTCAAAAAGTAGTTACATGTTTCACCACTATGAATTATGAGTCAACTATGCAAGGCAGAACTGAAGCTGAATGGTAAGGACTAAAATTAGTTTATCATAACTTCTATCTGACCATGTGTCATCTATAGCACATTTCAGAGTTTAATTGGGAAACTTGCAAAGAAGAAATTTGGGATCCTATTAGCTTTCATTTGTGAACTGAACAGAATGTTTCGCCATCTGCAGCAGTCTTCTAACCTTTCATTTTTGCATCACATTTTTTTAGGTGATGAAAAATGTGTTTTGCATGTTAACAAAAAAGACAGTGGTTATCACAAAACAAGAAATCAGTGCTAATACCAGAATAGGAATCCATCCACTGAAGTTTTTGCTTTGTATTTAATGAAATATGAAAGATGTTATCCATTATGAGTGAGTTGAACATGGAAGGACCATCACTGCAGACGTTTATTGTAAGCAACTTGATTGAGTAAACAATGCATTACATTGAAAGTGACTCCACTTTGGTAAACTGTTTTCCATTATAACCCCCCCCCCCCCAAAAAAAATAAGATTATTAGAACGAGTGGTTCTTCCACATCCTCTATACGCACCAGATTTAGCACCTGCAGATTTTCATTTGTTTTCATCACTAATTTCACAAATCGACAAAACATTCAGAAACAAAAAAGTGAGAAATAGTCTTCCAAACTTTTTTTTTTTTTTTTTTTTGGCTGATGGAGGAGGAGGGGAACAGATTTCTTTAAATATGAATTTGAAAATTTGCCTTCCCTTTGAACTGCAGTTGTAAATAAAGATGATTACATTTTTTATACATAATATTTCAATAAATTCAACTTGTATTTGTTTTTATATCCTTTCTAGTAAGACATTACTTTACAAACTCTTTAATATTTCACAATGCGATATATACTGAAATTCTCAACATTTCTCAATATTTTTTTCTCATTTCCATCATTTTGCTTGATTGCATTTAAATTACTGTTTTAATTTAAAATTATATTTTTCTACGATCTATCTGATCTTGTCCCCCTGTCAAACTTTCCCCGTTTAATATACTGTTATCCTTTAGAGTTTGTGATGATGACATTTTTTTTAAAATACTTGTGGCTTCTTTTAGCCAATTCAATTCAAACTTGCACTTGAAATACATTAAGCAATTTGTCAAATCTTAATCATATGGAATAAATTCATACAAGTATTTTCCAAATTCCTAAGCAACCACAAAGATCTGTACTCTCTGTTGATAAGATTGTTCATCATTGCATACAAATCAGCAAATGAAATTCTTAATTATTTTAATGATTATATTTCATTACTGTCTGGTTACAGCTTTCTCTTCTGAATATGTGTATATTGATAAAACAGACACCATAGTGTGCCTTGCTGTGATGACTATTTTCAGCACAGCGTAAAGGTTAATGAGCTGGTTTTGTATATTATTACTACTACGTAGGAAATTTCATCCTCACTAGGTGCCTCATACTCATAGCTTTGTACTGAAACTAAGTTAAGCTTAAATATTTGGGAATCTTGTGATGGAGTAATGGTTGGCAAGATGCTCTAATAATCTTTACTACTGAGTAGTGTGTTTGATTTTCACTATGTGCCCCATACTCCTAGATTTTTATCAAAACTTAGTAAAGAAATATTTGGGAGCCTTGCCATGGAGTAATAGTTTGCAATTTGCTCTCACAGATTATTAGTACTAAGTAGAGATTTTGATTCTCACTAGGTGCACCATTCTCATGATTTTGCACCAAAACTAAGTTAGCGAAGAAATATTTGGGAATCTTTCCATAGACTAATGGTTTTCAAATTGCTCTCATATTCATTACTGTTCAGTAGTGAGTTTGATTCACTGTATAAGAGTAACAAAATCTCATCTGGAAATTCCAATAGAAAGGAGAGCAGAGGATATTGGGGCTGTAAGAGTGGGATCAAAACAACAAAGACAAGGTTTTAATGAATCACTGTATAATACTAACAAAATCACACCTAGAAATTTTGAAAGACCAACATAAGATACTCAGGTGACGCTGTATTGATGACTGACACAAAAGACTTCCAAAAACTCTTATACTAAGTAGTAAAAGATAATGGCAAAATTGATCTAACCATCAACTGTAAGACAGCATCTATGACCATTATCAAAAGTCACAGCTCAAGGGGCAAACTACAAATTGGAAATGCCAAAATCAAGCATCTACAAAAATTTAATTACCTAGGAAGTGTTAAAGCAGTCAGCATAATATGTGACACCAAAATCTGATGGCACCTTAGAATAGCAAAACATGCCTTCCAAAAGCTAAACAAAGTATTAAGAAACAGGAAAACTTCATTGGAAACTAAGGAAAGAATTCTGAACTACTCTATAATATCAATCCTTCTATATGACAGCAAACAATTTCTGCATAGATGAAGAGGAGATTTGAAGTGGCAGAGATGTAGTTCTACAGAAGTATGCTGAGACTATCATGGATAGATAGAATGTATAAGCAACAAGGAAATTTTAAGGAAAATGGGAACAAAAAGGACACTTTTACTTTGAATAAAAAAGAAACCATTGAAATTTCTGGTACACATAATGTGGAAAGTGATCTTAGAGAATTTGTTAGGATATATTAAAAGCAACAGGGGCAGAGAGAAATACAGAGTTAATGAACTTCCTGAAAGTAGCCAGGTGAATGTGAACAATAAAAGATGAACTCAACAGACGTCCCCTCAATAATGTGCATCATCTTTGCATCAACTTTGATTACCTTGGGATTCATGAGCAATTAAACCCATGTCATACAGCCCCATTTCTGCCCACAATACATCAATATCTATGTAATTCCTGGATTGGCAAACAGTTGAAATTTTGGGGGCACATAATGAGGAAAGTAGGCTTAGAGAATTTGACACACGTTGGTTATATTAAAAGCAAGGTGGGCAGAGAGAAACAGAGTAACCTACCTAATAAGATTGTATAAATGAATGGCAGAATGAACTGCGAAGGATAGGAAATGGACAAACTCTTCTTAGAGCTATAAAAGATAGGAAGTTGTGGAGAGCCATGGTTGCTCATGTCCTGAGGATGGCACATAAAAAAAGAAAAGAAACATTTATATAAAAGGAGGCTCAAGTAACTAACTTTGCTGTACTATACTGTGACCGAACTTGTTTAAAACTGTACAAACATGCCCGTGCATGTGTTGTTATCCTTTAGATATTTTAGGCTAGCAAGAAATATAATTCAGTCTGTTTCTATCTAAAACACACACACACACACACACACACATATATATATATATATGAGTGAACATTGAATATATATATATATATATATATATATATATATGTATGTATATATATATACTGCACTAGGAGAAGTTCTACCCAACAACAGTTGCTATAAAACCAAAACATATCAAGGTCATGAACATACCAACTTTCAACCAAAGATAAAAACAAATGAAAAGACATACCATGTTCATAGCACCAGTTGTCAACCACAATGAGCCAGAGTTAATGAACTTCCTCAAAGTGGTCTGGTGAATGAGGGCAATGAAAGATGAACTCAAACAGACGTGCCCATAATAATGCACCTCATGTTCTCATTGACTTTGATGGCCCTGAGATTTGTGAGCAATTAAGGCCCCATTTTTGCCCAAAATATGTCAGTATCTATGCCAGTGTTTAAATCAGTATGAACTTATTGGAGTGGTGGTCATATGTGTTCCAGAAGTACTCTGTTCTCCCCTACATGAACCAGAAGTGGCTAGCCAAGAACTTTCACAATCATGTCACCCCAAACAAATGGTCTCCTAGCTCTTCTTATCTGGGATATTGTGAAGAGGGAAACCAACAACTGCATCACGTAAAGGAATTATTTTTAACTATCATTATTAATAAGCATCACTATTAACAACCATCATTATTAAAACTGTCATTATTGATAACCATCATTATTGAAACCATTATTATTGAAAACCAGCATTATTGATAACCATCATTATTAAAACTGTCATTATTAAAAACCATGATTATTGATAATCACCATGATTGAAACCATCATTATTGATAACCATCATTATTGAACATCATTACTGGAAATCAACATTATTGATAACCATCATTATTGGAAATCAACATTATTGATAACCATAATTATTGAACATCATTATTGGAAATCAACATTATTGATAACCATCATTATTGAACATCATTATTGGAAATCAACATCATTGATAATCATCATTATTGAAATCTCATTATCAATAATGAATATTATCGATAATATCCTAAACGAGAACCACTTGATCCATTCATACACTCACTTTTTCAAGGCAGTATCAAGTTATTTTCACAAAGCTGAGGATGGGATGTTTTGAATTGCCTTTTTCTGTTTTTCTAAGCTGTAAATGTATATAAATTGTTTTAAAGGTGCACTCATTATTTTTCTATTGAATATCTTCATACACATCAGTCCCATCACTGGGTGTAGTCATAGGGTCACTCCACTGCTGGACACCATGGCCAACTCCCTCCACTTGTCTTAGTAGTACACATTCATGGTACACATTCAGTGTAAACCTGGTGACAGCCATTCCTCACAATGTCAAACGACAGCTGATATCCTCTGACTTGAAAGCTTATCTTGGTTACAAACACTGATTCTGTTCAGGTACCCTTTGCCCTGGCTGTTGATTTGAGTTTAGGTAGCCTTATACCCAGTAATGCCGGGTCATTATTGCCCTGGACAGAAAAAAAAGAAAAATTCTCTTAGTTTATTGCATCTGGCACAAAACTATGCAAGGGATGCCATATGTAGTGGCTCCAAGGTTCTCACCAGTGAGGATTTCAGCTGTGAGACAATAAATACAGCAAGTCTTGACCAGATGCAAACTAAATTTTCACAATGGGCTAAACAATATCTATCTATCTATTTGTGTGTCTGTGTATGTGCTTTAAGAAAATGATTCAATACATGAAGACATGATATTTGAAAGATGATGAAATCAACACCGTACAAAAAACAAAATACTCTTTGCTAATGGCTTATCAAAGGCGAAAGCCATCAAATCTTGGATAATTTATATTTAAATTTGTACCAGAAAGCAGGAAGATGGTTTGAAATATAGTTAAAGATAAATAAAAAAAAAATAATAATACAAAGAAATTTTGTAGGTCTTTAATCAAACTTATAAAAATTAAAAACTTCTTCCCAAATACACCCAATTGCTGATACTCCCTAAAGAGGGAATGGACAGGTCCATCTATGAAACTCTGGACTCAGGATACTGAAGGTAAAAGTGACAAAATTTTACAAAAATAAGTGAACCCCTAAGATAATATTTTTAAAAATTGTCTCTTTTTTTCCCATATGATCAACAAATCTTAATTAAACTATACATTCATTGAGAAAAACCTTTATTAAATGAATTATAACCAATTTCAAAAAATGTTATCAAGCCGGAATAAAAATATTAATTAAAAATTATAAATTAAGATGTGGAAAAGTAAGTAAACCCTTACATTTAATATTTGATGACTGCACCTTTTAGGGTTACAGTTTTAGTTACTAGTTTTTTTCTATAATTTTTAAGAAGTAGTGAGTGCCAATTTTTGACCATTCTTCTTGGCAAAATTCTCACAATTGCTCGATATTACCTGAGTTTCTTCTATGCACTGCCTTCTTTCACTTGAATCTCAGATTTTCAATTGGGTTTAGATCAGGACTTTGACTAGGCCATTCCAAGACTTAAAATTTCTTTTTACAAACCCATTCTTTTGTAGATTTGCTTTGATACTTCTAATCATGGTCCTGTTGAAAGTTCCAATCCCAACCTAAACTCAACTTTTGAACTGAAGATAAGATACTTTCATTCACAATTGCTTGGTATATTGCAGAGTCCATTGTGCCATCAATGCATACTATTTTGCCTCTTCCACCTGCAGCAAAACAATCCCAAATCATAATGTTATCACCCCATGTTTAATGTTTGGTATCAAATTCTTCTTGTCAAAAGCCGTATAAGGAGCTTATCAGATATACCACACTTTTGCATACACAATGAATTATATTGTTTGTCTGCTGTATACACAGCTTACCAAAAAAATGAACACATGTCATTTTGATTTTTACATGTGCACAAAAAAATTACTTGCCCTGGAAACCATATAAAACAAAAATACAAAGTGTAAATGTAAGGATTCACTTACTTTTGCACATCTTAATTTTTAATTAATATTTTTATTCCAGCTTGATAAAAATCTTTGAAAATGATTGCAATTGATTTAATAAAGATTTTTCTTAATGAATATATAATTTAATTAAGATTTGTTGATCATCTAGAAAAAAAGAAACAATTATTTGAAATATTATCTTAGGGGTTCACTTACTTTTGCACAGCACTGTATGTGTGTGTGTGTGTGTATATATATATATATATATATATATATATAAAGGATTAATACAAGTATAAAATTTATTACTTAGCTGATTGATGTTATGTTCAGCACGTTGGCTCCAGAATTTCGTTGATGAACCTTTTTGAAATAATTTGGTCCAGTCGTCAAGAGAGGTTTTTGCAATTGATGGACGATTTTCTCATTTTCATTATATTTACACTAAGTTGAAAATAATTTATTCACTATTTATTGGTGTTTTTATTTTTATTTTGTACATATGTGTGTTTCTGTGTACACATGTGTATGTGTAGAATGTCGTAGTTATATATGTATGTATGTAGGCATAAGAGGTAGTAAACTATAATCGTTAGTATGACAACAAATGAAATTATATAATCACAGGCATTGACAAATAATAAATATATATAAATAAACAAGAAAAAAGCAGGAATTCCATTGAAATATGTTGACAAATTTACTTGTACATTGCAAAAGTGTTTTTTTTTTTATCTAATTGCTTTAAGGTGGGAGAGAGACAGCATGAAATCAATAATCATAACAAATCTAATATGAAGACTATTATGTTTGAAAAGGCTGACACTAATATCCATAAACCATTTATTCTTCGTCTTAAGAGCCACCTGCCTTTTTTTTTTGTTTGTCTTGTATGAAATTCTCAAAATACATCTTCGCAAAATAACTTACATGAGTATCATTCCAAAATTAATCTTTACTTGACTATACATTGTTTGTCTTTAAATTAATTCATACATACACATATATATGTGTATACATATGTCTGTGTGTGTGTGTATGTATGTGTGTGTGTATATATATATATATATATATATATATATATATATATGTACATATACATACTGGAGACCTAGAGAAACACATAAAAATCAACAGTCTAACCCAGTCAGTCTGGGTAGACAGGAAGCCTATTTGGTTCTGGGTCAAGGACAAATGGGTGAAAGTGGACGGGTAGGGAGAGAGTGTGGTAACAATCTTCTCAGTGAGAGACTTTGCCTGCTGCTCTGCCTGCCTGCCTTCTTGCCTAGATAATCAGCATATATATAAAAAAATTTTTTAAATATCTTTCACCTAGGCTTGAACTCATAACACTTGCTTCAATGGGACATGTACTCTTCTCTCATCCACAAAATAAACTAAAAGGTGTTAGGAAGATTTATAGCAATTTTCCATATGTCAAAAAGACTTCTTGTCTAAAAAGGATTCATGTGTGTGTGTACTTTAGACATTATTTTTCATGGATACCCACATTTGAGTAGACACTCCGTTTTTTTAAACATTGTTTACTTTGTCTAACAGCCTGCTCTCTTGACAAAATTTAATAAAAAAAATGTACTCTCTGGCAGGATTTCAAATCTGCGTCCTCCTTTTCAGGAGGAACCACTCTCTGATCCAACATGTTTTGACTACTGGTCTTCAGAGAGCTTCACAATCAAGCAAACTTCTATTTGCCTTTGAAGAACATTTGCTTGTTTAGATTTTCTTGAAAGCTATATCTGCTCAGTTTCGTATCTAATGTGTAAACAAAGCAATTTCTCAAGAATTGATGGATTTTTTTTTTTTTTTTTAAATCGGAAATATTTTTATTTCTTCACATATTATTTTTAGTGTATACCTGTATTAGAGAATATTTTGTTTTTAAACAGTGTTTATTTCATCTACCAGCCTGCACTCCCAAGAAAATTAAAGAAAATGTGCCCTCCAGCAGGATTTGAACCTGCACCTCCATTTACAGGAGAAACCAGCATCTGATCCAATATGCTTTAACTCCTCGGCTACAAAGAGATTCACAATCAAGCCAGAGTACACATTTTCTTTATTAAGCTTTCTCAAGTGCACAGACTGGTAGATGAAATAAACACTGTTTAAAAAATGGAGTTTCTACTCAATTATCAGTATCCACTAAAATAACATTTGAAGTAATAAAAATGTCAGATTAAAAAAAAAATCAATTCTTCATATATATATATATATATATATATATATATATATATATATATATATATATATGATATGTTTACTTAGGTACAGGGACAAGCTGAAGAGTAACCTCTTAGCTGCGAATATAAATCACACTACCTTTGAGAACACCGTAATTGATCGTAATGAATTGAAGACTACATGCTACAATGGCATCAAGAACAAGGCAGCATCAAACATTGTCAAGCTTTGTCAAACTAGGGAAAGGAATAAAATATCTGCGGCTGTTCCAGCCATATACTCCAAGAATCCACACTCTTGCACAATCTGCGAACTTCTTTGCAAGTTGCTAGCAGGACTGAAGTGTCATTTGCGACTCGCACACAAGGTTAAATAAACAAAGTTGTCGAAGCCTCATACATCGAAACCAACGCAAGAGTCCATCATCATCATATATGATTGTAAAAGAAAGGCAAATGCTGTGGAAATGAATGCTTAATTTCATCACCAATATTCTCCATGCAAAGAGTTCTTTCCCCATTTTTTTTTTCTTTCCGTCTTGCATTCTACAGTCTTCTCCAATTCCTTTTTTTTGCTTTTCTTTCTTTCCTTGTTCCACTGTTTTGAGAATGTCTTACAATACTTTTGTTGCATTGTTTATTCATCCAAATTTATTTTGCCCATTTAGATGCAGTTTTCAATACCGGTGAATCTTTGATTTTTTTTTTTTTTTTTCCCTTTTCATATATGTTGGGTGAGGGGGAGGGGAACTGACACAAAACAATCTTCTCAACATTCATATCCCCCCTACTTATCATTGTACTGTACTAAACTAGTTTTATAAATATCAAAAAAGGCAAGCCATCCCCACTTAAAAAACTGGCACAACACAATCTTCCTAACCTTATTTTCCCCTCATTAGGAATTATGCTGTACTAAACTAAGCTTCATAAATATCAAGAAAGGCAGGCTCTCCCCACTTGAAAGAATGCCACAACACAAAAAAATCTTAAAAAAGGAAAAAATATTTTTCGGTTGCCCAAGAGTTAAAAAGCTAGACAGATCAGTATAAAAGATAGATAGATCTGATTTACAGGAGTGTCAAAAAAAAAAGTCTGTTTTGTAGGAGAATGTAAAAGTAAACATAGGCACGTTTTGTATAAAATTAAAAAAAAAATCAACATTGATTTAGTTTTCACAAGAATAGTTTTATCTGCTCAATTTCACTCACAAGGCTTGGGTGAAGCTGTGGTATGGTTTTCAAGTACTTTTGAACAGTGCGACATGCTGGGATCATCTACTCAGGCCTATATTATCAAGAAATCACCTCTCTTACAAATCAACCCTGGTGAGATTTGAACCTCAGTCTTATGATCAGAATGGTAATGTTCTAACCACTTGACCATCCACCCATATTTCAGCTGATACATCAGGCACAAAAAAAAAAAAAAAATGAGTCTGTCATCAGAATATTTCATGGAAGTTAGAATTCATTTAAGAAGGAGTTCTTTATAATGTTTATACCAAAATAGTAATTGGTTGAGTATGTTCTGTCAGTAATTATTTGGGCAATCAGGTTCCCACTTAATATGCAGGACATGGAGACATACAAATACCTGTATGGGAGAATTCTCTTCCGGCTTCTTTCTTCCCACTCAACTTTGATCTTCAAAAATTTAAATGTAATGTCAATTATTATCTTCTGTCTTCTCAATTCTTGTTCTTTTATTGTCCTTTCTCCTTAATAATGTTTCTGTTTTCTTCTATTTTCTCACACTCAGTCACCCCCTTAGGTCTTAATGGCTTCTTATATGTCAGAAGAAAACTCAAATTGTAATTCTTTAAATAAGCATTTCATATACAATTCCAGTTGATAAAGTTTGAGGTCAGGTTTTAAATTTACTTTCTTTTCATGTTTATTGTGAACCCGATGTACATTTTATTTTATTTTTTTGACATTCCTAATTACTCTTTTCATCTTAACTCTTTAAAGGAAAAGTGGTGTCATCATGTTATGTCTTTTAAGTTCACTGATATTTCTATCATTCCAAATGCAGACTGACAAAACAACTTTAATAAGATTGTTTCCTTTTACTTGATTATATTGACATTATCAGCCTTTTAATGCTTATTATTTATATTGAAAAAAAAATTAAAAAAAAAAAAAAACATTAGTCTAACATTGCTTCACATAATCCATTTTGATTAGATGCATGCTGGGATATCTATATTGGCAACTTTAATTCCATCTCAGTGGGCATTGATAAATAACACCTGAAAATGTGACCTTGAGAGCAACGAAATCGATTCTGAAAAATATTTTTAATATCTTTTGTGAGAAGTAGATGAACATTAACAAAAGAAATTTTTTTTGATTACTAATATTCAATGGTTGATTTCAATATAAAGTATTATTGTAACCTTATAGTATTTATATTGATTTTAATAGTTGAAAATTTTTTTTTTTTTTAAGTTAATCATGTGTCAATACATGATGCATAATAACTTGTTTATTTTCCTGGTAACATGATATCTATTATTTTTATTTCATATATATATATATATATATATATATATATATATATATATATATATAAGTAAGTTCATAGCCCTAATTGTACAAAACAAATACTTATTTTTCAATACAATCTATTTCCTTGTCAATGCATTTAATTCAATGTCGAGATTTCAACTAAAAAACAAATGTCACAAAATTTATAAATTTTATGAACATACATATGTACATCAACATGCCTGTAATTGACTGATGAAAAAAAAATTTACAAAAGAAATATTTGTTTTTCAATATAGTCTCATCCACTGTCAATGCACTTAATTCAGTAGTGAATATTAATCCTATATATAGATTGAGTAGTGAAAAAATCTCAGTTTAGCTCATAATTACCAATCCATCCTTGTAGGTCTCTCTCTCTCTCTCTCTCTCTCTCCTCCTCCATGTGATGTAAGAGTGTGTGTACTGTATTTTAGGATATATAACATGTAGCAAAAAATTTAATATAAAATATTTAGGAAAAATAAAATTGATGGAAATTTTTTTGCAGACTGTCCCACACGACATAGGAAGAGATTTGTAAGCTTCTAAATTGTAGCCAGCCCATGATATATATATGATGTATACAGTGTATAGGGAAAGTTTTAAAAGTGTGTGTGTGTGTGTCTATCTGATCAGGAATTTCTGTCAGCTGGTACAATGTAGTCCAGTATAATCTGTTGCATATTACTGGGTGAGAAGATCGGCACTACCAAGTCACTTTCATGCCACGAATGATCTTGTTTGTCTAGCAAATCCAAAATTTAATGGCTCACAGGATAATCTGATATATGTCTATATTTCTAAGATGAGTTATTGTAACTATTTACACTATTTATATAGTTCAGAGTGTTGTCCTCATCTTTATTACCATATTCACAAAGTTTCGGCTGTTGTATGTTCCGGCCTTCTTCAGGCGATATATGTTGGAATTTTAAACTGAACCCTTTATTTATTTGGCATGCAGAATAAGAACAATCTACCCCTATGGACTAAATAAAGGGTTCAGTTTTGAAACGTATATCACCCGAAGAAGGTCAGAGTGTACAACAGCTGAAACATTGTGAATATGGCAATAAAGATGAGGATAACTGTCCAAATGATATAAGTAGTGTAAATAGGATAATTTGAATTTTACACATAGAAATAGAACTAGACTGAGACAAGCTTCATGAATTTAAGCATTCAACTCGGCTGGTATCTTGCTCTCAACCTTTCACTGTCAAAACTGTTAAATGTAGCCATCTCTTCTACTCCAATAGCTTCATGTCTCGCACTTCTTGCCTGTGGGACTCCCTCCCCTGTTCCTGTTTCCCTGACAGCTATAATCTCCACCTATTCAAATGTAATGTTAATCAACATCTCCAGATGCCTTGATCTATCCCCCTATCCTTCTTTTCATCTTTTCCTCTATCACTCCTATTTGCTCTTGCTCCAACTCTCTGTAACCCCGTGCATGCTAGTGGCTTCCAGCCTTGCTTGGGATGAAATGCTTAAAAAAAAAAGTATATAGATATGAAAAGCAGTGAGAGAGAGATGGGTAAATACGAAAATACTAATAGATAGATAGATAGATAGATAGATAGATAGATATGAATAGACTGAGATAGATAATTGATAGATAGATATACTTGCATAATATCTTTCAATAATGACGTGATTATTTACATATGAATCAGCACTCAAATAAAGATATCACATGTTGGACCTCTGGCTAGGATCAGGGGTGTAGCACCTGTGCCATTTTAGTGTTTCTGCCGAGGATCACAGTGATATATCAAGTGTGTGTATATGTGTGAATTCAAGGGAGTGTATGTGTGTATACAAGGTAGTGTATGTGTGTATGCAAGGGAGTGTGTGTGGGTTTAGTGGGTGTAAATATTGTTTGTATGTTAGTGACCTAGCACTTTTCAGCCATGCTCAAGTTCATTTTCAATATCCTCGACTATGTAGCCACATTGTCTTTCCCATATTCAAATTCTACACTATGGCAAGCAAGACTTTTCATTGGCTAAATTTGTTATTAGCTGATGAAGATTTTTAAAGCCACAATTCCCACATTGAAGAAGATTTTGTTTAGTTATCTGTTTTTTTTATTTCATCAATAGGGTTTCTGCTTGTTTAAAAACATTCAGTCATTAATGTTCAGACATATCCTCATTGGAGCCAAATACATGTTCTACTTTATATGGAGAAGAAAAGTTAACTGAAAAATTAAGAAAAAACTTCTGTCATTTTGAATGAAATATATAGCAGAGAAAAATGCTATAGGAGGTGATGGAACATGTAGCAATAAAAAAAATGGCATCTTATGAAGCATATAGAAATGAAAAAATGCCATATAATGTGATAAAACATGTAGCAATAAAAAAAATTAAATATGATCATGTGTAACATTTTAATAAGAGTTCCTTAATGTTTTTCTTTTTCTCATATTCTTTCGCACTTAATAGCTCTTAGTAGCATTATTGCCTTGCTCGGAGTGAAATGATTTAAAAAATATATAGCATTGAAAAGAAATTACATATTGCATGAAACATGTAGCAGATAAATAAACATGTAGCATATATTGTCATGAAATATGTTGGAATGAAAATATGACATACAATTTCATGAAACATGTAGCCATGATAAATGCTATATAATATTATCAAACATTACCTCATGCTTCTGAATTTTCATGGCTTTTCTTGGTTGATGTTTATTAAGCTTAGTAAAACACATAGGTAAACAGACTGAGGAAGATTGTGTTGCCACAAACTTCTAAATGTGGAGTACTTGTAGACCTTGAAAATCAGAATTCAAAATTCTAGCTTTTACTTGGTTTGGAATATGTGTACAACAAGCAGCCCACAGCTATTTACTGAACATGGCCTAGTGGAAGAGATTAGTTGGTGCTGTCCAAATCATCAGGATTATTCAATATAACATACCTTTGAAAAATATAGTGATAACAACAATAAAAATGATACTCATTTAAATAATTCATGTATTACTAGCTAAGCAGTTAATTATTTATCATAAAAGTTAAAAAAAATATCAAGTTTTGATTAAAAAAATGTCCATTGTCAAAAGAAAGAAAACAAAGTAAAAAAAATAAAAAATAATGCTCTTTTTATTATTAAAGATTAATTAAATATTTAATTAATCATTGATTTCTTCTTCTACAATTAAAGGCAACAACTCATTGAAATTCAATTGATCCCTCCTACTAATTATGAAAATAAATGTTAGTAATTGCTGTAATTAAAATCCAGAATATGGATCTTTCTACACAAAACACTTTAAGATATTTACATAGTATGATTCATTAGATTTTGTTGTGGTTATTTTTTTCTTTTTCTATAAAGCACTATTAACACTGGCAAGGATATATGTGAGGCTGATACAGAATCATACAAGACTTCTTAACAAAATCTTTTAGTAGACATCAAAGTATATTCCTTGGCTTCCTAATAACATTATGCTACCTATCTACTAAATTGTGAATTCTATCGTTTTGGTAAATGAAAGCGTGTCTAACATCCAAATTTTGTCAAATTGTTATAAATCTATAGCTTCATTTTTCAGACATTGATTTCCCCTTGTTTTTCCAGGATCTTACATCTTTTTTGCATCATGATCATTCAGGATATGGCTCTTCACAATTTCCTTGATTTTTTTCTTTTCGATATGCACTAGTAACTCCAGCAAGGGTATATGTGAGGCTGATGCAGAAATTTACAGTACTTGTTACCAAAACCTTTTATTCACACCAACCAAAATGTCCTAATAAAAACATCAAAGAATGGTATATTAGTCCAAAGATATTGTAGAATAATGACAATGACTCATCTCAGAATTACAGAATGAGGAAGGGTAAAGAACACATTGGCTCAGGCATAACAATAAAAACAAGAATGAGGATACTAGTTTGAATTACCCAAAGAATAATGTTGATGAATCATTTCAAAATATGAGACAATATCTAAACATTGAAGCCTCAATAAAATCTGCACAGTTATTGATTATCTATTTTAGAATTCCTTTCCTTCTCCAGATACAAACTTTCTGCAATTGTTTGTTCGTTGGTGTAGAAAAGAGATCAAGTGACTACACAGTAACAAAAGAACATTAAGAATCTAATTTATTGATATATACTTTCAGTTCTCTCTTTTTTGCTTTTTTTTTCTATCAGAAGAAATGTATTTATCTATTTCTTATTTATATTTATTGATTAAATAAAGAAAATGGTAAACAGCTCCAAACTTTGCAGACAGCAAAATTACTTGATAGATTGAACTGAAATCTAACATACACATGTTTTTTGACCCCAGGGCTACAAGATGCAACTTTGGATATGCCTCCTGATTTAAAAAAATGATTAAACGCATTATATCTCAATATTATCCAGGAATTGTCTGACAGTGGCAAGAATTAAATTTAATCTGGTTAGTGTAAGGATAGACAAGGGAAACATGTGACACAGAAATCTGTAGGCATATTGGAATAGCAAAAGATGCCTTCTAAAAACTAACAAAGGTATTAAGAAATTGAAAAATCTCCTTAGAAATAAAGAAAAGAATGCTAGCTGCTATATAATATCTAATTTTCTATATTCCAGTGAATACTGTATAATTTAATTATAAGTAAGGAATGTGAGATACTGAGAACATTTTGGACAGAGGAACTTTGAAAGAAACTGCTTATAAGAAAATGACCAATAAGGAAAAAATGGTTTGGCTAATTTAATACCTACAGAACATATTGAAAGTAAGAAAAAGAAAGCAGTGAGAAAGTTATGTGATGTTATGAGCAAAATTATTGAGATGCAAATTCTAGAAAGGCAAAGAGGAGTTGTAAACAATGAAGTATTGCAGAGAGCAACATAAACAGGAAGCTGTGGAGAGCTATGAATATTTAAAATCAAAGTAATTTATCGAAATAAAAATGTACTGAAAGTGGACTAATTTCCGCATCTTCTATGGTAAATTCACATCCTGGATCATACAACATATCTCCTTTCCTAACAAAGCTACTGATTTTACAATGTGGGCTATTTCAGAATGATAGAGATGGAACGATACAGATACAAATAAGAGCAAAATCAACATAAATTTGGATGAGGTCAGCTACACTATGAATCTAGAAAAATTGGACACCAAAAATTTGAAAATCTAAAGCAAAACATTTCTGTATCTTCAGCATTTCTTAATTTAAAACTATAACCAACATTTGTTGTATTTGCTACCCACCTTCTCCATTTATATCATTGCACCTCCATCAATAAAACCATTCTTAGTCTAAAGAAGTCCTTTCAAAGAACAAAAAGTGCAACATAGGAGGTTTTTTTTTCTCTATTTTACAATTCAGTTGCCTACTATTAGTCTGATATACAGATTTGTCTATAATATATATATATATATATGGTGGACTTTCCTATTGTGAACAATAAATGGGGTCAGCATTGGATGGTGCCTTTTGTTTTACCCTTAAGCATGCTATCAGAGGCTTTTGTGGAGAAAATCAGGTAAGGGAAAGACATATTTCATTTATGCTTTCTTAAGTGTGATGCTAGTCCAGCCTTGCTGCAGGCAACAAAGCCACACTGACAGATTAAATTTGTTAAAGAAGGATTTTGATGGTGTCTCTGCTTCAGGGCTTGACAAAGCTGATCATGGTGCTTCAGTCTACTGTCTTCAAAACCCTTTAACTTAATGAAACATATTTTATGCCACTCTTTTTGGTTTGATGCTTGGGCTTCCCAGGTTTTCGGATCAAAGTTGAGATGTTTCAAGTTGTCTTTTAATTTGTCTTTGTAGTGTAAGAGTAGACGCCCAACTGAATGGTTGGTTGTCCATACAGCACCTTTTTTGGAAGCCTATGCTCATCCATTCTTATAACATGACCAACCCACCTTAGTTGTATCTTTGCGGAGAATGGTTTCAATACCTGTGATGTTGTTACATTTCTTCAGTATTGCACGATTCTTGACCCTGTCATCCCATTTTATATTGCACATGTGAAAGGCGTCAAGTTGATTTATGTGTTTGCGGTACAGGGTCCAAGTTTTGGCAACATAGAGAAGAGTTGAGAGAACAACTGATCTGTATATGTCGATCTTTACTCTGAGAGACATGTCTTTGGTGATCCATGGCCTATGTTTAAGTTTACCAAATGCTGTGCTGGCTTTGACTATTCTGGATTGGATTTCTCTGTCCATTTTTCCATCAGAAAAGACTGTGGATCCAAGATATGTGAATGCCTCCTTAGTTTTTAATGTCGTACCATCAATGAATACGGAAGGAATTTTGAGAGATGGATTGCCCGGTACTGGCTGGTACATTAGCTCAGTCTTCTTTATTGATAGTGATCCCAAATGTTATCGTGTGTGTGTGTGTGTGTGTGTGTGTGTGTACATTTTAGGTCAACACCCAGTGGCAACAGTTGGTTTCATGCTTAAATGCAATCTGATGGCTTGGAGATTGCATTTAAGCATCTAATGGACTATCACCGCTGGGTGTTGGCCTCAATGTCCACTTTTATATGTACATACAAACTATCTCTTATTTCTCCTTCATCATTTTCTGTTCTCCTTATATCAATGGGTATTTAGGCAGCAAGAATTCTTTTAAATACATTTTATTATATAATACCAACAGGGTCCGACTTCTTATTTACTTTTTCTAACCTCCGAATAAGTTGTTTTATATCAGCTAGCCAATCCCTATTGCAGACAGTCTCTCAGGCAAATTTGTGTTTGCTCAACATCCACAGAGCAAACTGTTGTTTATACTGCAACTATGCTGAGCAGACCTTAGTTACAGTTTCTGGGAGAGAGCGTGTTATCTAGCGTGATCAACAATTTGGACAAGACCAATATGCTCATGCCCTTCCCACAATGATTTGTGGCTTCATGCTAGCACAGCTCTCGATGTCAACCAAGAGTTCTGTTTATCCAATTTCACTCACAAGGCTTGGGTCAACCATGGTATGGTTTTCAGGCACTTTCCAATGGTGCTGCACACTGGGATTGTCCCCGATTCAGTCCAATCGCATTGGGAAGTCTTTTCCTGACAAATCAACCATGGTGTGATTTGAACCCAGGTCTATAATCAGAAAGCAAACATTCTAACCACTCGGCCACACACCCAAAATATATATATATATATATATATATATATATTCAAACTAATGTCTTCATCTTTATTGCTGTTATCACATGTTGCTATTTTGGGCTTGGGCCTTTTTCAAGAGTCTGTCAATCCAAGCAATTTTGAAATAAAATGAGCAGTCTAACCCCATACTGTAAATACATACACCTGAAGAAGGACAAAGAGCACAACAGCCGAAACTTGTAATAATAACAACAAAAATAGAGAACATCATTAGTCTGAATGTGAATCATGATAACTCCTCATCCCAGAAATTCACACACATGCCCACGCCTTTCCTAAAAGAATTACTACTTCCCCAAGCCAACATAAGCGACCACAAAAATGTTAAAAAATTAAAAGGAAACAGTAAAATCCATTACCTCATATTTTTTAAAAATGTACACTATATACATCCATCCCAAAACATAACAGTCTAAATCGATTGATCACAATTTAAACAATATTTATCTTTTTTTTAAAAAAAATATCTTGAATAATACTCGCTCACTTTTGTCATTCCAGACTTTGAATTATAGAACTTTGTGTTTTCCATATATTTTGACTGTCCTTTCAACCTGATGAATACTCATGAACATTCTCAAATTTAAAAGCCTTGATAAACCAATGACATCATTGCTCTTGTATATAAACACATGCAACAAAATAAATCCTTACTTTTGCCTTGATAAACTCTCTCAGAGGACAAAACGCATCAGCTAAAAATAATTTTTTCACTTTTCTTTTTATTCATTTTGTTCCTTTACAGATACACTCACCATAAAATGGTGAATCCCTTCACTAACTAAATTTGAAAGATGCATTAACTCACTAATCACTTGATGAATGTTATGATCCTTGTTTTTTAAAATTATATACTGTATTAGGTCTTCCTTAAATATGCAAGTACTTTCGGCGGATCATCTGGTCATCATCAGGCATGGAAACTATTTTGTTTTGTTTTTGGTAAAATTCAGGTAGCATCCAAGACTTTTACTTTTTATATGAATGATTCATTGTAATATTAATATATATATATATATATATATATATATATATATATATATATATAAAATGTATATATATATTAAAATGTTTAAAATGTGAGAGGTACTTTTGCTGCACCTTATATATATATATATAGAGAGAGAGAGAAAGAGAGAGAGAGAGAGAAAGAGTGAGGGAGAGAGGGAGAGAGAGAGTGTGTGTAAACACATAGGAATTATCACTGCATGATAACTATCAGCTTCATGTGTCAACGTGATCTTCAGATTAAAATAGATAAATTAAAAATATTAAAGAAAATTTTTTCCCACATTGTACAGGAGCAGTCAGTTTCCTTTGAAAGATATTTATATTTATAGAAAAATATAAAGTTCATCCATGTATTTGAAAAGATACAAAATGATTTCTCTTTCACTTTATTGCTCCCACTTGTTCTCTCTATCTCCCCACACCTTTATGATTTGGTCATCAAACCAAGGAAGAAGAAGAAGATAAAAATGGCTATATTTAACATCATGTTAGCCTAGATATTTATCCATCAGTTGCATGAAATGAAATGAAAGTCAGAGGTACATAATCCCAGAATCTGAAAAATACAAAATACTGCTTGTTTGATAAATGTGAAGAAGAAAAATATTGATTCTTTTTGATTCTGTTTTTTTCCCCCCATCGATTTGGACTTTATATTTACTCAGAAACCTTGTCATTCATTTCATTTTATTTTTTGCCTTGAGTCATCTATCATCCAGCTGATGCTGTGAAAGGCAAAAAGGCCAGGTGTTATTTTGAATAATGCATTAATACCTGAAAATAACTTTGTGTTTGAAAAGGTCAGAAGTCAAAGATGTACTCGACACAACAGAGTTAGGTAAGATAAATGCCATTCGATATTGACCATTAAAAACCTGCTCTTAAAGCATTTCAATGACTTGATTTTGATGGAAGAAAATCAATAAGATTATATAGAAAGCTCCTCGCTCTTAATAGACAGGCTGTAACGTTTACCAGCAACAAACAAATTGGATGTGCCAAAAAGCATTCCACAAAATCAAATTAAATTTACTTTTTCTAGAATGAAATTTCATGTGTCAATATGTGAAAGTTGCACACACTTGTGACGAAAATCATTGCTCTGTGATAACCATTCATAGTGATGTTCCTTCTTTATATGTCATGTCCCTTCAGGACAGTCCTGGGTATGATGATAAACTACATCTGGCAGCAAGGCCTTTGATTGAGAGATTGGAGGTTTTGAGGAGCGTGGAACAGCCTGTTAATTGCTGTGGTTCCCAGGTCTGCCCTGATCCACAGAGGTAGCACTTTTTAGGGTCCCAGCTATGGGAAAATAATGACCCCCCCCCCGCCAAAAAAAAAAACACTATGTAAGTATATAAGAAAATTACCAACAATATATATTATAGCAGCTATAATAGAATTGCCAACAATACATTTTATAGCAAAAAACAAAACTCTATGAAAGTATAAAATACATTTTTATAGTAAAATCAACAGCAATACCTATCTCTATCTATAAAAGGCAGGATGTGTGTATGTATAACGAATGCACGGACGCAATTTTTGACAGATTTGCACCAAAATTTACATGTACATGCTCCAAGTTAGCGGGAAGGCCAAGACCAACCTTGCATTTCCCAAATTCCCATCAATAGTGGAAATAATCGATTTTTTTATGCTTCTATGGCAGTTTTCATGTAGTTTGCAGCCATTTTGTACTGGCCAGTGAGAGCCAATATCTGGCTGCCATGAATAGGCAGGAAGATTCTATTGGCCAGCGTGAGAGCCAACAGCTGACTGACACAAATGTTAACTAGCATGCTAGCATGCAAAAAAAAAATCAATAGCTGCATTCGTCACAAGTGGGATAAATTTAAATCTGCATGGCACTTTACTCCAATTGGCTCATTCGCTTGCTTAAACTCAATGTTGATTCTGATTCTGCAGAACTGGGCTGGGTGTGAAAAAGTAGTTGTTGTTAACATTCTTTTTTCATTCGATTTTTCCAGTTATGAGTCCTTTTTTAAAGCTGATTGTTTTGTGTTCATTTTGTTTAGTTCTTTTTTTGTAACAAATTTGCAGTGTGAGATAGGCAAGAAGTAAGGCATGTAGCAACATCAGCACGGCAAAGGGCACTCCTTTAAAGGCAAGGAAGGGCAAAAATATTTTAAGTCAAGTGATAGCGATTGCTGTATGAGTCGTACGATTTTTGAATCAAGCACGGGCAACGCCGTGCCATGCTGCTAGTTTATAGTAAAAGTACCAACAATACAATTTTAAAGCAAAATGACCAGCAATACGTTTTGAAGGCATACAATTATGTTCAAAATGTATTTACTTGAAGCCATATGATTGTTCAAAATATTTAGATTTCAGCATTAAATAAACCATAGAAGTTGATATGCCACTAAACAAAATCAATCAACCAACATGAAAGAACTTTCACGCCATTAATCCATATAATATCCTATAATTTCTTAAAGAAATCAAACTATATTCCAAAATATAACTTCACAAAAACTAGAAGATAAAACACACACGTCACTGCCTCTAGTAATTATGTCCACACAAATGTGTTTATGCACAAAAGCTGAGCATCATCTACCATGTATTCAATTGTGAAAGCAGAATAACATAACATTTTTATTATTTTAGAGCTCCCAAGAAAATTAAATTTTAGCATTAAATGACCCGTAAGGAGTTGTTATGCCGTTAAACAAACAAATCAAATCAAATCAAATCAATCAACCCTTCAAGGAAGTAGATAATCATGGCTCTCCACAATTTCCTGTTCTTCTTAATAAATTTTGTCTTTTTTGTTATTTCTCCTAAACCTTGTTCTGCCATCCATTTACTTAAGCTCACTAAATATATTATGTGATGTTTTCCTCTGTCCCTCTTGCCTTCTATCTGTTCTGTGAGTATCAAATTTTCCAAGCCCTCTTTCCTCATTATGTGCCCTTGTAATTCCAACTGTCTCTTTCTAATGCTAAATATAATTTTTTTTACCATTCCTGTTTTATCTAAAACTTTGTCATTGCTCGCATATTTGGTCCATGGTATCCTCAGCATCCTTCTGTAGAACTACATTTCTTCATCTTCGAAGAGATTGTCCAGCATTCGCTGCCATATAGAAGGGCAGATATCACGTAACAGTTTAATAAATTTAATTTAGTCTAACCCCGGCCATAGTAATGCAGCACACAGTGAGATTCAAACTCACTTATTAAAAAGTAATTTGATAGTCTTTATTCTACAGCAAACACCCAATTTTATTTATATATTTTCAATCAGGGTGTGTCTATTGCATGGATCCTCACAACTCTCTCCCACCTCTCTCTCTCCAGACTTGACAATTATCCATCCCACTTGGCAGGTCATCAGGTTAGCATCTTATGTCTTTCACATATTGGATGAACGTATGTTTTGAATGGGCAACCAATGCTAGTGTGTCAATGTTTTGGCATCTACAATGGAATGGATCATCCCATGTATAATGTAAATGCACTGCTAATGGTTTTACTATAGGAATGCATTGAAAATCAGACAGAAAGGGGTTGTCAATGGTCAGGAATTGATGTAAGCATTACCGATAGAATTGAACTGTTATATATGTATAATATAAATGCATTGCTAATGGTTTTACTATAGGAATGCATTAAAAATCAAAAAGAAAAGGTTTGTTTGTGTTCAAGAATTAATGTAAGCATTACTGATAGAATAGGATTACATATACAGTGTCCATCAAAAACAAACTTTGGGGGCAGGTTCTTCACACTAAAACAAGGACAAAATTCCATATGTACATTTGTCTGCAAATCCTTCATTTTTGAGTTATTATGTTTAAAGTTTATGATGGACGCTGCTAAATGTAGAATCAAAAATACAATCTAAAAATATTTTTACAAAACAAGGTAAAATGTCCATATAAACATCTGTCCAAAAAGCCATCGTTTTACCGTAACCCAGCAGCTCATAACAAATGTTCAAAATGTCCTCTGCTTGCTTCTAAACATCAGATCATTGACTGACAGACCCTTTCAAATACTCCCACATGATGTTAAATGATTTTGCAGGCCCCCATGACAAGCTGATAAAGTGTCTCTGCATTATTAATGTCTGCTGCATAAATTAATTGTTTTAGGTGGCCCCATACATAAAAACCAAAGGATTGAGGTTGGAGGAACGTGCAGGCCATGAAACCAGTCTTCCCTTCCCCTACCTATCCATCTTTCATGGTATATGTCAGCCAGTGTATTGCAAACAATGTGACTAAAATGTGTTAGAGCCCAATCATACATAAACCACATGCATCTTCATATTAGCAGGGGTACATCCTCTACCAGGTCTGGAAGTGTGTTCAAATTAAAGTCCCTGTAGACATTTCCTGTAAGACATGCTGGGAGAACATATGGACCTACCAGACAGTCACTTACAATTCCAGCCTATACATTAATCGCAAACTGATGCTGGTTTCTAGCCTGTATTGTACCATGGGGATTCCAATCTGCCCACGGAAGTTGGTTGTGTAAATTTATTATTTGAGCTTTTCCAAATGGTGCTTCATCCGTAAACAAGACTGAAGAGACAAACAATGGATCGGCAGGTTGTGCAATAAACCATCGGCAAATGTTCTCCCGTGATCAGTGATCAGAGGGTGAAAGACCCGGCGCACATTGCAAATGATACGGATACAGGAGCTGCTCTTAAAGTACTCTCCATGCGGTACTATAAAATCTACGACATGCTAGGACCACTTGATGTGTACTGATACCTGGATTATCTCCAACAGTCTATAGAATGTGATCTTTGTAGACAGGTGTATGTGTAGATCTTGGTCTTCCTTGATCCATAATTTGTGGTGCCATGGATCCTGCCTCAGCATATTCATAATAAACAGCAACAAAGGTTGGATGACTCAGCTGCTTTCGGTCTGTGAGCACAATCAGATATACAACCTTGTGTCTGCTACCATTTACGTGGCCGTATGCAAAAATCATATCTGCCTGCTCACGATATGAATATCCTGCCATTGTTAAACAGAACAGTTCTCAGTTAAATCACTACTACACACATTAAATGTTGGAGACAGACTAGCCACAAATGTACATGAATGACAAATGTAACCTAGTCTACATAGCAACACAGCATCATCTCCTGTAAACGTTCTTTAAAGTTAATAGCTCAAAAATTAAGGATTTGCGGACTTATCATCATATGGACTTTTGTCCTTGTTTTGGTATGAGGAATCTGTCTCCAAAGTTTGTAAAAATATTTTTGATACATCCTGTATAATGTAAAAGCTTTGCTAATGATTTTAATTTATTTAATCATCATCATCATCATCATCATCAGAGCATGCTGATTGCACAGATCCTCATGACATTTTCTTCCCAGTCTTCAAGATTATTCATCATGCCCCGCTTGTATGTCTTCCAGGTGACATCCTGTGTCTTTCATGTATTTGCTAAATGTATGTTTAAATGAGCAACCAATGCTAGCATGTCGATGTTTTGGTACCCACAAGAGGATGTCACTGATAAGTTCATTCTTAGTTCTCCAAGAATTCTCTCTTGTTCTTTCCTGAATCACTTACGAAAATGCGACATAGATGGCTAGAGAGGTAATTTTTTGTTGGGCAATGATCCGAGGACAGTTTCAGTGCATTATGTTGCATCCTCGTAACTTTTTTCCTATTGTTTTGTCAATTATCTCTGAGAACAGCCCTATTTTATACGTAGATGCCTCAGTAGGGAAATGTGGATTGAATTTGTTATCTGTTGTGATATTATATCTATACACACTTCAATGCCACCACTCAATATCAACTTGTTTCCTATATATAATTATTTGCAAATGCTAATTAGCACTAAAATTAATTATTATCATTCTTATTATTAAACTGTCATCAGTGGTATGTCACTTTGGCTGATGGATAAGACTATGCATAGGCCAAGAGAAATAACTCTGTAATTTTCTGTTCCTTTGATAACTTACAACACAAAAATCTATTTGAACTGTTAGGAAAAATTGATTGTTTTTAAGAAGGATATTAGAGTAAGCCGAAATTTATACTGGGACCAAACAATTTTGTTAGAAACAAAGAAAAGAGTACTGAACTGCCATGTGATATCAGTTCTTACAGATAAGTGGTACTGGTTCCTGAAATTTTCTGTTTATTCATTTACTCTCTCCTTTTGGTCAGTGTGTAACCACATTGAAGCTCTTACTTCATAGACTTTACTGCTGGTCATAAAAAACACCAAAGACTTGAGAATCAGATAAAATCATTTGCTGTTTCTCTTCTTTGTTGGTGTCCTGATCACAGCTAGGTTCCATTGTCTTACATTCATTTTTCTGAAATAAAGTTTTACCAAACAAAGAAAATCATTACTTCATGCTTTTTTCTTTCTTTCTTTTTTTTTTTTTTTTTTTTTTTTTGGATAAGGATTTTTTCATATCACTCCCCCAAAATAACAAAGATATTCTAAGAAGAATATATTTAAATATTTTAAAACATAAAAATCCATAAAGATCTAAAAATTTGGTGTTACCCTTTGGATTTAATAATTAGTAAGTTTCATACCTTGTTTGGTTTAATTAAGTCCTACTAGGCTAGGAGGCTGAGACTATTTAACCCATTAATGTATGGTGTCCAACTTTTTAGAGAGGGGTTACCTAAAATTTCAAATCCACCATCCCTAGGATTACCATTAGCCAGCAAAGTAGATTAGGTAAAAAGAGCTAAAATTTTGAGGAAACTTTATGCAGTAATTGATAAATGTTGTTTTTATTATTATTATTATTATTTTTATTATTACTATTACTGAATATTTTGATGAAAACCTTCAAGAAGAGAAAGTCCCTTGGATCCAAAGTGAGCTAGTAAGTTAGGTTCAAAAAAGTTATGCTTTCTAATTTTTATTCACATCTTCAAAACCCAGTGTGTGGCACCATATTTTTGGGCTATAGTGTACATGTGTGTTTGTGCATGAAGTAGCTTCTAAAGAATTAACGGATTTTTTTTTTAAATGGTAAAATATAACATTAAAATATAATGTTTAAAATATAACATTAAAATATAATGTTTAAATGTAACATTTATTATAATTCACAAATAATATATTTCATTCAGTCAAAACAAAAAAAAGTCTTAAAAAAATTCTATAGAAGTGGCTGAAACCGCTTGTGACAATTGATGATATGGACAGTTTTTGTACTTGTTCACTCCCACCAAACCGAAAACAGTAAGAGTGCTAGAAAAAATAAATAAAAATTAATAAAATTTTCCTTGTATGTCATATTTAATGAAAGATGTTTAAGAGAAAGGTTGCTGCCCAAATATACATTAATCATATATATATATATATATATATATATATATATATATATATATATATATATATATGTATATCTTGTGTATCATATGACCTTTGAAGACCTAATTTTGAAGCAAATTTGCCTACAGTAAATGTATACATAGATTGGTCAATGGTGTAGCCAGGGCCAGTGGTACATATGCTAATTTTATATCTTATGTATGATGCAACCCTCTTAAAATTAGCTTCAAAATTAGATCTTCAAAAGTCACATGATACACAAGTATCAATACGCAATTCAGAAAAATCCTTGTCGAAAATAATTCCATATTTTTCCATGAAAAGAATAAACACAAACTAAAAGTTCTCAAAGCTATTTATATCAAAAAATTCGAACCAAACTTCAATAAAATTAATTACAAATACTACACATTTTAAAATGTGTACAATAGATAGTCTTTAAATGTTAGTCCAAAATTTTTCCACAGCATACCTAGTTACCTCCCCTTAAACAGTGTCCATCACTCAAGCCATGACACAGCATTCCTGACTCCACATATAAAAATGGTAATTTTCAGATGACCACAACAATTTTTGTCCTTCACAACCATGAACACTACTTACTCTATAATTAACAATACCATGATGATGATATTATGCTATGTTGAAAGTACTTGGAAATAAATACAATATGAGCCAACATGGTGTTTTCCTCCCTTCTTTTAATAACCACATGAAAAAGCTTATCCATGAATATAAAAGGATCCTGTTGAGAATAAGCAGATAGAACATGTCTAAATTAGCATGAATCTTTCAATTTTTGTGTGATTCTTCAAAATCCAGAAGGTGTCCCAAAGCCTTTCACTTATCAGGTATAAAGTAACTAAAAGAAAAGAAAAACTGTTTGTAAATCAATCAATAATAATGTTCTGAAGATGATGTAAATAAACACTGAAATATTAGTAAAATCATCACCATTTGAATTATTAATTGAATATTTTCTCCTGACACATTTTTATTTCCTTGGCAATGGATTTGATTTATATAAAACTTGAAAGTCCATTTAAAATTACTGACAATTTAGTTCCTGGTTGAATTGAAATAATGTTATCTATCTTCATTTGTTTCCCATTATGTAAACAGTATATGCAAATGATTAACTGGTCTCGGTTAAAAGACAGTTGAAGATTACTTTTGTGATTATAATTATCCTCCTTCTAACAGGTTAGTTATGTCAACGACATGTGCTTAGTACTTAGGACAGACTGTAACAGGAAGTGTTACCTTACCTCCTTTCACTACTATTATCAGCTTAATTAGTGTGTGTGTCAAATCAATACTATCTCTTTCTCTTCCCTCTCCTCACCCTCTCTTTCTGTATATCTATTTTTCTCTTTTTCTTTCTTTCACTTTTTCTTTTTTCTTTCTAGCTATTACATTGCCTTTCTTTTTTCATCATGCTCTTTTACTCTCTCTCTCTCACTTTTTCATTTTGTTTCTGTCTCTTTCTTTCTCTCACTCTCTGTCTTTCTTTCTATGCAAACACACACACACAATCTTTATCTCTATTTTATCCTGGCTTTCTCTCACTGTCTCTCTATTTCTTTCGCTTTCTCTTTCTCTTCTCTTGCACTTTTCTTCTCTTTCTCTTCTCTTTCTCTTTTCTTCTCTTTCTTCTCTCTTTTTTCTTTTTGTGTCTTTCTATCTCTCTACACACACCCACATATAAATTTAATGCCTTCCTTTTATCAGCACTTTCTCTCTCTCTCTCTCTCTCTCACACACACACAGACACTTTCATTTTTGTCTTTCTCTATCTACACACATGCACACACACACACATATTGTTTTTACCAATCTTTTGTCGTCACTTTCCCTCACTCCCCTCTCTCTCTCTCTCCACACACACACACACACACACACACACACACACACACACACAGTCTTTATCTTCCTTTTCTCATCAATTTCTTTCACTCACTCACTTACACTGTTTCTTTTTATCTTTTCTTTTTTTATCCATTTTTTCTCTCTCTACACACACGCAGTCTTTTTTTGCCAACATTTCTTCCACTCTTCCTCCCTCCCTCCCTCCCTCCCTCTCTAGATCTCCCTCTCTTTCTCTCACTCTCTGAATAGTGTCAAAAAGGTTAAAGTGATTTATTATACTCTTCTAATTTTGCCTGCTTTATTCAAGATGAATCCAGCTTTATCCGCAACTAATCAATGTCCTGTCCTGAAAGACATCCACTAAAAACAATCAGCTTCAGTTTTTTTTCACTTTTGTAAATTCATTCTTTACATAAATCATAATATCAATGTTAGGATTTATTGTATCAAACATTTCATTCACTCTAATAATTACACCTAGAGCAAATATTAAAAGCAGATTAAAAAGAAAGAAGTCATTGAAAATTAATTGGGGGGGGAGGGGAGCTTAGAGTCACTTTCTTAACACCTTTTTTCCCTTTTTTTTTACATGTGTAGGCTAAGAATAGAACAATGGGGATTTCCCAGAGAATAAATAACATTGTTGAAAGCAGAGGAAAAAATGAAGGCAAGGTGCAAATTTCCAAAAGGGGAAATATTGTATAAATCACAATAATTAATATGTAATATGGTTAAAACATTAATAAGTGGCTTTTGCTGCTGAAAGTATTAATATAAATTATTTTTATGATTGAATGATTGATTTGTTTGTTTAACGGCATATCAATGGGTTCTGGGCCATTTAATGCCAAAATTTAATTTTTTTAGGGGCTTTGAAGTCGTAAAAATATGTTATTCTGCTTTCACAATTAAATACATAGTAGACAATACTCAGCTTTTGTGCATATACATGTTTGTGTGGATATAATTATGAGAGGTGGTCATATGTGTGTTTTATATTACAGTTTTGTTGAAGTTATATTTTAGAATACACTTTGATTTCATTAAGAAATTGTAGGATATTATATGAATTAATGTCCTTTCATGTTGGTTGATTGGTAGTATTCCAAAAAGATTTAGCTAAAATTTTTTAGTATATGTTTTATTGTGCATACTTCTTGACGACATACAGATTGGAGGTGGCTCTTGTTTTAAATATTATTTAATTTCTTAAATAAATAGATGTAATTTTCCATGCCTAGTTATAAAATTATATACAGGTAAGTTTTTATCTTACTGCTGCCCACTGACTTTAATACTACTCCACCAATCCCTTATTTCCTGTTAGTAATTTGTCATGCTAATAAAGTAAATTAGTATCTATAATGATTAGATTATTTACATATGGATTAGTATTAGGTTGGTGCAAAAATAATGACGTAATAATGTCGTTTTTTGACGTATTTTTTAACGTCAAAAAACAACATTATTATGTCATTATTTTTGCACCAACGTATTAGTTCTGTAGTATCTATGCTTGTTACTTAATATCAAAGCATTACTCCCCAGCACTTCTGTCTGTGATCAGTATATCTGTGTAAACTGAGAAATGTGTTACGTACACAATATATATATATATATATATATATATATATATATATGAAAATATATATATATATATATATATATATGTAAGCAAATATATGGATATAGATCTGACAGTATGAAGAAAAATATACGGAAAAAACAAACAAAAATCCTTATATGCAATTATGCTGTTTTAATGTTAATAATATGTTTAAACGGAACGCTGATCATATAAAACTTTCAGTTATCTGTTTGGATAAGTCTTGTTCTTATGTCCATCGTCTTTGTCATGTTGAATTGATAATGTTAATTATATTTTATGAATATGGCCTGAAGATGGTTTATTAGACCGAAACGTCTGACGTTGACATTATATTAACATTAAAACAGCATAATTGCTTATAAGGATTTTTGTTTGTTTTTTCCGTATATTTTTCTTCATATATATATATATATATATATATATATATATATGTGCATATATGAATATATATATATATATATATATATATATATATATATATATATATATATATATATATATATATATATATATAACCAACACAAAAAACCTGCTAAGTGACCAAAGAAAGTAAAAAAAAATTAAACTAAAAATGAAAAACAGTAAATCAAAAAACAAGAGAAAAACTGCTAAAGAAAAGGGAAAAGCAACATAAACTAAGTAAAAAAGACCAAAAGACAGACATCTACCTAAACAGTAATAGAAAGTGCTCTATGTCTAAATTATCAAGACAGAGCAAATATGCTTCCCATTGCAACTCAGAACGAGACAAAGTTCAGACCCCTACTCAATTTTCTCACTTTTGTCAGGTAACTATATTTAAAATTACACTGCACACACACACACACACACACACACACACACACACACACACACACAGTATTGGAAAATCTTACACAAACCCTGTCAAGTGAGTAAAGAAAAAAGTAATAAAAAACAAAACTACAACCAATAAACCAAAACCAATAGAAGAAAAAGGTGAAAGTAAACTGAAAAGAAAAGACCATAAGATAGACACTTTCCTAAATGGTAACAAAGAGTGCTCGATGTCTCAGTAACCAAGACAGATTAGTGCTGGTCACCTAATGATTGCAGTAGTGTGAAACTTGAGTAGGCATCTAAACTTTGCATCTTTTTTTGACTCATGTCATTGCCAAGAATCTATCTAGGGAGATTGATTATTGTTACAGTTCTGCCTCAGTTTGATTTCCAATTTCTTCCTTTTTTTATTTTTATCCCATTGTTGTTTTTTTTTAGGTAGGGATCTGTTTTTTTCTTTCCTTCTTTGCAGATTTTATATTGTCAGGGTTTGTTCTTGGTACTATATAGTTTGTTATTTGGTCTACAGTCTTTCACTAATACATAGTTCATTAAAGATAATCAACAAGATACTGCTGTTAAGTTTTTTATTTCGTTTTTCTTGTGTACAAACAAGAGAGTTCTATTTGACATTTAGTATGTGTAGAAATTGTCCAAATGATTGTTTGTTCTGAGTGCTTTTGGTTAATCTAATAGCCATTTTCAAAGAACTTGGTTGTACTATTGTAAAAAGTCTAAAAGTTGCTGAAAGGTAGACATATTTTTAATTCTTGAATACAGCCAACACATAATGTTTTGTGTTTTTAAAGGTCTTTTTTATGATGAGGTCTCTTATTATTTTTATAAGTTTTTGCAGTTAAAGGCAGGTATTATATTTGTGTTTTCAATGAGTACATTGTGTATTAAAGTTGGTAAACTATGGAGCTATTTATGATAGCTTATATATCGACCTTATCAGCAAGTCTACTGATAATATTGGGATTCTTTATATGTTTACCTACTGTCCTGTTCACACTCCTCATCTGTCTTTTGAACAGGAGTAGAGGTTTATCACTTGTTTCATGTTTAGGATTGGGTTTCCAGTTTCTTCTAAAATCTGCTTCAGTTTTTCTCTTCTCCACCAATTGGAGCAGATAGGTTCACCTTTGGCTGGTTCACACTCTTCCCCAGTCCTTTTGAACAGGAGTAGTGGTTTATCCCTTGATTCTTATCTTGGATCAAGTTTCCAGTTTCTTCTAAAATCTGCTTCAGTTTGTCTTTCCTCCACCAATTTGAATAAATAGGTTCACCTATTGCTGGTCTGTACTACTCCCCGGTCGTATGAACAGGAGTAGAGGTTTATCCCTTGTTTCCTGTTTAGGATTGGGTTTCCAGTTTCTTCTAATGCCTTTTCATTTTCCTTCACTCCCAGTAGCCTCTTGTTTCTTAGTGGCTTTATTACCTTGCTTGGGGTGAATTGATTAAAAAGAGAAATAAAGCTATTTTAAATATTCTAAAATAAACTACAGCACAAAACTACAAATCATCAGTGGAACTTAATAACAACTTTAATGCTGTCTGCAACAGCACAGACACACCATTTCTTATAATCGTATAACAAAAAATAATTCTTGAAAATGGCAAATAGTTTAATTGAAAGTGTAGAAGTGTGGGGCACTGAAATTTAAAATTTAAACTTAGTGTCCCCACATTTTCAGTGTTTCCTATCTATTCATAATTGTAACTAACAATTGCATATTTATATTCCCCCTCCTCTTCATACACATATGTAATTGCATCAACAAAAACATCACTTTATTTCAATGAAGTCCTAAAGGATGAAACACAAAAAGATTTTTTACACTTAGTCAATAATTTTCTTAACATTGTTCCACACACACACACACAAACGCACATATATATATATATGAATAAAGACAAAAAGAAAACTATTCTTTACCAATGCATTTCATACTGTGATATTTTCTGGCTTTAAATAACCCACAAAAGGTTGATAAGCTGTAAAAAACAAACCAATCAATCTAAAAATTAAATCAAATTGATATTTTATATTTTACAGGTGGTTAGCCGTGTGGCTCCTCAGCCTGGTTACGATTTGGAACTTGGCTACCGATTGTTAGCAGTATGTGCTGCACACCGAGACAAATTTACGCCAAAATCTGCAGGTAAGTTTGTTTATTTCTTTTTCAACTTTTTTATAATCTGAAAAAAATTGATATAAAAAGAAAATAGAATTATTACAATATATAACTCCATTTGGACTAGTGTCATTATCTTAGCTGCGGTAGTTTCAAGGCCTAAGGCATTTTATTATTGAGTTGCTTTCCTGTGACTATTGTATTTGGTTGATAGTCTTCTACTTTGACCTGGTGAACAAAACATCAATGATTTTATAATCAACAAGGATCCTCTTAATTGAATCCTTATTTAATTGAACTAAGATTTTGGTTGTTGTAATCTCCAGTGTTCTTCATGTATCCGCTATTATAATAACATTCTGGGAGTTCTGAACCAAGCCCTTTTTCAGTCCACAAGGCTTAATTGTTCTTTGTTTACGATGAACCCCATCCTAAACAGGAAACAAGGGATTAACCTCTACTCCTGTTCAAAAAACCAGGATGGAGTGTGAACCAAATGGTAGGTGAACATATCTGCTTTTTATAAAGAATTATTTACCATTTTATGAGGAAATCAATTTGGAAAGAAATCTTTTTATTCAAAAATTTATGAAAAAATTATCAAAAGATATAACCTAAATACAATGCAATATTTATTAATCACCATTTTATAAATAACTATGAAAACAAGTTTTTTATTCAATCTAATGAATAAATAGTGTTTAACATCTTTGTTGTCACATCTCAAGATTAAAAAAAAAAAAAAAAAAAAATATAAATCCTGTTAACTATGCTGATTCTTGTGGTCCTACCTAAAATTGAACTCACCATCCTTGGCTAACAAATCTCTGAAGATATTAGCCTCCTGCTCCTCAGCTTAATGGATGTATTCTAAGCAGTGTCAGTGTCTTGTCTCTCTTCCTGTCGATTTAACCTTTAGGCATTATTGAAAGTTTATTGAAATTTCTCATTAGTTTAAAATTTTGTATAGTTTGGTGAAGTGGTGTCACTCAGATTATTGACTAAGATCCTGTTTTAACAAATCCATTTTCATATGTTTAGGTTTTATTAAAATTCTAATCATTGTGTTTTTAAAAACCATAAACATTGCCAAAGGAGACGAAAGTGTATACAATAATAGCGTTGTCAGGGAAGTAACCATCATTTTGACACATTGTTTATTTTTGTGAGCATGAAGATTAAACATTGCCACATTGTGAATATAACAACTAAAATAAAGACAAAAGTTCAAATAAATAAATGTATCTATAATAATGATCATTCCTCCTCTTGGAAATATAGGTACAAAATATACAAATCAAGTTTTATTGATAATATTGTTCAATTTTAACATAAAATCATTTTTAACAAGAAATACACTTTTTCCAATGTTTCTTTTTAGATATTTCTTTCATCTTAGATATAGAAATTCTCTATTTTGTAACGGTTATTATAATATATTTTCACTTATATATATATATATATATATATATATATATATATATATACACACACACACACAGAGTATCCATAAAGTCTCTTTATAATTTAAAAAAAATTATTACAAATGCAAATGAACAGACAAATATATAGAGACTGTTAAAAAATGAGGTGTAGATATTGAATTTTTTTTTAACTAATTAATAAACCTTTATATAGGCATAATTAGTTACCAAAAGCACATCAAGATGGTACTTGATTTCTTGCCATGTTCAGTATATCATCGCCTCATCAGTGGTAGCAATGGCATCAATGGTCTTTTGCCTTACATCAGTAACTTTGTTTGATACACAATATCTTTAACATAACCCCATAGAAAAGAAGTCCAGAAAGTGATATCTGGCGAATGAAGTGGCCAAGGAATTGGGCCATCACTTCCAATCCTCTGTTCTGGAATGTTTGATTTAGGAACTCATGAACATGCAATCCTCAATGTGGTGTTGCATCATCTTGCTAGAAAATAATGGTTGGTTGAAGGTCATCTAGTTGGGGTGCCACATTAATTACCTTTGTAATATATATTTAAATTGTAAAGAGCCTCTGTGTGTGTGTGTGTGTGTTTATATATATATATATATATATATATATATATATATATATATAATGATTGACAATATTAATGGTTAATATACACATACATATATGTACATATATCTAAAACACACAAATATATATACAAACGTACATACATATGTGTGTGTGTGTAAAAAAATTCCAAGAGGATAGAATCCAGGTAGAACTCAATGTCCAGGACAGAGTAAGGATCTAATAAACACTAGTACTACATAGTCATAATTTTTGAATTTGTAGGTCTGATGAATTGGATCATATTTACAATTCCAATATAATAAATTATGACCATGGAGTACTAGTGTTTAAGCCTTTTTATTATATATATATATATATATATATATATATATACACACATTTAGTTGGATTGATGTGAGTTTGTGACTCTGTGTTTCACACTATTTGTGATCATCAGGGTTTGTCTAACAATCACATATAGCAAAAAACCCAGGATCACAAAGTCACATCAATCCAACTAAATATGTTAACTCTATGACTGATATTGAGCACTTTCCAATAAGTACTGTGCATATATATTATATAAATAATATATATAAAAAATTGCTTGTGTGTGTATATATATATATATATATATATATATATATATATATACACACACACACAT